>CM055267.1:81265935-81865935 GCA_029237695.1 Conchocele bisecta | reverse complement strand
GGGACCTCGGTTTCAAGTCTCATCCAAAAGACCAGTGACATAGAAATAATATTAAAGTATTTTTTATGCTCCAGGCGAGGTTTCAAACCACAACTTCCAGATTGAAAGTCAGGTGTTCTAACCCCTAGGCCATAACCTATCCATAATTTACTTACAAGATCCGGAGGTTCTGGTGGGTTCTTCAGCCTGAAATCACAGCATAAAAAAGCTAGGTCATGTGAAAATTAGCCCTTTCACCCCTAAATAACTAGAATTGATTTTGATATGTTAATTTCCAAACCAATCCAGTTGTCACAAAATGATTTTCAGACTAGTCCATCTATGAAAAGGGAGTGGGTTTGTTTTCTCTCTCAAAGATAATGGGAAAACTTCAATGCAAATCTTACGGATGGACGGACGGAAATATGAAAAGGATATACCCCTCGACATACTGCATATGCCGGGGATATAAAAATATGTAAAGTATTAGTGTACATGATCCACCACAACAACAGGGGCTTCTTTAGTATTACAAGTACATGTACATGTATAGCTACTGATTAACACGACACACACCTCAAGTTTTCCAACAGAATCATTAGCAATATTTCCACAACTTGACACAAACAAGTTTAGGCACAGATCAGACTGTGCGGATGCATACTGTCTGTTTCACGAAACCTGCCCAATATAAATGTACATGTACCTGCTATATACATAATGCAAAAACAATATATTTTTCGATAATATTAAATATTAGCAAAATTTAAGAATGAGCCTACTTTTTATTTCGTGAAAGTTGGTCCAATATTGATTTTAATGCGAAATAACTATTTCCACATGTTAAATCCCCATAGGAGTGAAGATGTCTATGGGGATTTAACATGGGGAAATCTTTCTATTTTCAGAAATAGTTGACCGATTTTCAAAATGTAACTTTTGTTTTCTTAGTTACATCATTTCCAAGCTATCTAGCTAGATTTCAGAATCAATTTCCCAAATTTTTCGTTTTTCGAATCCTCCTCCAGGTTCTCCACCTCTTTTTTCCCCCATGTTAAATTCCCATAGAGAACTCATTTTTCGTAATAAAATCAATATTTGACCAAATTTCACGAAATAAAAAGAAGGCTCATTCTTAAATGTTAACAAGAAACGAGGCAAAGCCACGAAGGCCAGGTTTTTTCCAAGCATGGACACTTGGATAACATAATTATACCCACTTTTTGTAGACTAGATGGCCGTGGCCTGCATGTCGCGCCTTGTGGCGAGGGAGGCATGGACACTAAAAAAATAGATATAGTAGATGGAAAAACTTTAACGAAAAAACTTTAACCGGACACACGGACGTACGGACGGACGGACCGACAGACGGACTTATGCCAAAATGCCGACGATATCGCGCTTTCCGCAAGCGGGTGCGACAATGATGATAAACACCCGTGTGAAATATCAAGGTAATGGGTGAAGCAGTTGCAGAGATATAGTACACAAAAAAACTTTAACAAATAAATTCAAAGTAATTTGACCTTGACATTGCATACAGGGGCCGCACGGTTGGGGGTTAGAATGAAAATATGGACGATGATAAACACCCATGTGAAGTTTCAAGGTAATGGGCGAAGCAGTTGCAGAGATATAGTATAAAGAAAAAGTTTTAACCAAAAAATTTAACCAGACGTACGTTAAAAAGTTAACGTTGAAAATGGCTAAGTCAATTACGTAGAAATAATAGGTGAAGGTAAAAAAATGGTCACATGTTGGATAGTTGTATGTGGTAGGCACCCCTTGATTATGAAGCTGTGAAAGTTTGATGGTCCTAGGTAGTACAGTACCAAAGAAATGGACTTAAACACGAAAACTTAACATTGAAAACGCGAAAACTTAACAATGAAAATGGCTAAGTCGACTGCGCGGAAAAAATGGGTCAAGTTAAAAAAAAAGTAACATGTTGGATAGTGATATGTGGTGGGCACCCCTTGATTATGAAGCTGTGAAAGTTTGGTGGTCCTAGGTGGTACAGTACCAAAGAAATGAACTTAAACACGAAAACTTAACATTGAAAACGCGAAAACTTAACATTGAAAATGGCTAAGTCGACTGTGTGGAAAAAATGGGTCAAGTTAAAAAAAAAGTAACATGTTGGATAGTGATATGTGGTGGGCACCCCTTGATTATGAAGCTGTGAAAGTTTGGTGGTCCTAAGTGGTACAGTAACAAAGAAATGGACTCAAACACGAAAACTTAACATTGATTGTGGATGCCGCCCGCCCGCCCGCCCGCCCGGCTTTCGCCAATCCAATAGCCTGGATTTTTTTTTAAAAAACCTGGCTAATAAAATGTAATATTATCGAAAACAATATTGTTTTTGCACGATTTATATAGCCATAAAATTTGGGCAGGTTTCGTGAAACAGACAGTAGTCTAATATGGGACTACCATGGTCGCAAACTCAATAAGCTCAATTTTATCAAAACTAGTTGCATAAGAAATAATAATTAACCCTTATTGTTTATTTTCTATTTTCCATTTTTATCATAAAAAACATGGTTCGAGAGCACTTTCGAATAATTCACAACATGGTTTGACAGCACTTCAGAATCATTTCCATTGGAAGTGCTGTCAAACCATGCTTTTATTGAGAAATAAGGCAATATATAAAAGCAACAGCAGATGACAATTGTTGTGTGTAGCAGTCTAATGGTTAATTTGTTTCCCTGCCAAAAAGAGTGAATGTCCAATACCTGTCTGGTACCATCTCCATGGTAACATCGAGCATGTCCTGTAGTTGGGTCACGTCAGACTGGTACTGTACCATGGCACAATTGCTGTCCCGGTTACCTTCACCTGTGGTAATGTATTCACTTAGTTGTGGGCAGTAACCGGTATGTGAGTTTTGCAGAGTGCCTGCCCGCAACTAGTATTCAGGGGCCCGTTTCACTAAACTACTTACGACTAAAATGTTCGTAAGTGCAAATTTAGGATCGTCTGGAAATTTCAATTGATGGATTTACATTTATTGAGCATAGGCTGCATATGCAGCCTATGCTCAATAAATGTAAATCCAATAATTATTTACAAGAACATATTGCTAATATGAAATTTGCAGACTATCATAATTTTGCACTTACGAACATTTTAATCGTACGAAGTTTAGTGAAACGGGCCCCAGTTATGCCAGAGAAAATTAATTTACAGATTTTTGGTCTCAACCTCCCATAAAATAAATTGCCAACTGAATATTTTATTTGCATATATCTTCAAAAATATAGAAATTATTGTTTTCACACTAGTGTTACGTCAATTTGAATTAAACGTTTTGAAGGTCACAATGCACGTCAATCGAGACATGATCTGTAACAAAGGGGATATAACTCATTGGAGAAAATAGAAAATCAATAACATTCTTTCTCTTGCCAAGTTAAACATTGAATAACAACTTTGGTTATGATCCGTCAAGTAGAACTTGAGTTATTGAGATGGCTGCAGTATTTACAAATATGTGGCCATGACTGGGGAAATATGGCTTATGGCCTAAGCTACCAGTGAAGACACGCTCAGCATGTGCATCTACACAATCTGATCAGGGTTTGCACCGTTTGACATTCACACAGTGAAACACCACCCATTTTTCTAACAAGCAGAATAGATACTTACTGGCCAGCTAAAGTTTTCTAGCAGGTCAGGAGCTGGACTGGACACAGATGCCATAAACCCCATTTCTTCAGTCACACCGACATATTATTAATATAGCCGATGAGGTGGACTTAATATTGTATCTTTGCTTGAATATTGAAGCAAACTTTCTGTATTACCTAATTATTGGTAAGATGTCAATGGGATAAGGCCCATGATTGTATGTCTATGCCTGTACCAGAGTTATATGCTTTACTGACCTTTCAGCAAGTTTTCAAGGTCAGTGATTTCCTTCTTTACGACATCTGCTGTTCTCATCCTTGGCAGCCTCAGTGTCCTTCAAATACATGAATACAAAAGTCATGACACAAATACCATATACCGGTACAATTATATAATATTCCTACAGCTGTGACTGTTGAGCAGAAATATATACAGTTGTACACAGTAAAAGCTGTCGATTATCAAACCATTTTAAGACTGTAAATGAATTACATCTAGTATTTGTCAATAGACATGAATTACAAGTGCATGTACACTGAAAGTAAGCATGATTATTTCATTGTATAATACATTAATATAGCATTAATATTTCATATTTCAAACCACCCTTACACCTTCATCTGTGCCAACAAAATTATGTGTATAAGAGTTCTCATGCTTGTTTGTAAAATAAATCTCAAAAGAAACATCAATTGTTTAATCAATAGAACACAATACTGCCCTCCCAAGTCAAACTGCAGTATCTGTTAAACTGCAGTATCCGCACTATGATGCTATGCTGACCCTGTGCAATCATCCCCAGGTGGGGAAGATTTGACAGGGGTCGCATAGCATATAGTGCAGGGATTATGCAGTTTAACAGCTACTGCAGTTTGACTTGGGATGATTGCACAGGGTCAGCATAGCATTTCATTAGTGCAGATTCTGCAGTTTAACAGCTACTGCAGTTTGCAATTTCATCAGGTTTGGGATGATTGCACAGGGTCAGCATTGCATCATAGTGCAGATACTGCAGTTTAACAGCTACTGCAGTTTGACTTGGGATGATTGCACAGGGTCAGCATAGCATCATAGTGCAGATACTGCAGTTTAACAGTACTGCAGTTTGACTTGGGATGATTGCACAGGGTCAGCATAGCATCATAGTGCAGATACTGCAGTTTAACAGCTACTGCAGTTTGACTTGGGATGATTGCACAGGGTCAGCATAGCATCATAGTGCAGATACTGCAGTTTAACAGCTACTGCAGTTTGACTTGGGATGATTGCAGGGTCAGCATAGCATCTAGTGAGATACTGCAGTTTAACGCTAGCAGTTTGACTTGGGATGATTGCAGGGTCAGCATAGCCATAGTGCAGATACTGCAGTTTAACAGCTACTGCAGTTTGACTTGGGATGATTGCACAGGGTCAGCATAGATCATAGTGCAGATACTGCAGTTTAACAGATACTGCAGTTTGACAACTTTGACTTGGGATGATTGCACAGGGTCAGCATAGCATCATAGTGCAGATACTGCAGTTTAACAGATACTGCAGTTTGACTTGGAGGGCAGAATACATAGACATAACTTACAACAATTACACTATTAAATGTTTGCATTAGGGATGGCAATGAATATTCGAATATTTGTTTATTGACCGAATATTCGAATATCAGTTTGGTATTCGAATGGAAAACTTATTTCAAGGTATAATATTGTTTGGTTTACTTATTTCTCACCGTCGCACATACATGTACAGCAATTGATCCCGTCACGTGTCAAAGTTTGCATTGTCCGTTATCGACGATTAATACGGTATCGCATAAAAGTTTGCTTGTCCCTAATATCGACAATTAATAACACGGTATTGTTTTGACAGCCTGAAGGCTTGCAGGTGTTTAATCCGTACCTTAAAGTTTAATTGCATTAAATAGCGTAATTGTTGATCCTTTGTAAAGAACTCCCGCTGCTTTGTCGGTACACGGTGTTTCGTGGTGGTATAATTATGTGTTTGTTGAATTCTCATTGTATATGCAGGAGCGTATTAATAGCTTATGAAATCGATTGGCAACACATACCATAAGTTCCATTTCGCCAGTCACAACAACGTATGACCATCAAAAATCAGATATCCTTCTACGAAACCGGGAATTACTATTCAATGTTATTCATGTATTTTTTTATCCTGTACATATTTATTATATGTTTCCTGCCACGTGATTATGGACTAGTGTAAATCCAGATCAGCTAGCAACACTTTAATCCTGATATGCGTCTGAAATTTCCTTAGAAGCAGAAGCATGGTTTCTCAGTTGATTCGCAAAACATGTAATTCCTGATCAGACTGCGCAGAGGCGCATGCTGGTCTGGAGCTCCACTTTTCCTAAACTCAATACACCCATTATTCTCGTGTCGGTATACACATTTCATCATTCCGCTGTGTGATGCGTGACGTCATTTGAGAGTTCCAATACACACAACACACAACGGAAGTTTGACGTTATTGACACATATTTTAATCGGGCATTACACGTGTACAAAGCGCTTTCATGTTTTAAAGTATCATGTTGTTTGTTGGATTATTAAATTATAAAATAACAGATTCGTTGTTAACATGTATCCCCAGGACATTAATTTTCCACTCGCTTGAAAAAACAGTTAATTGATTATTATTTGAAGCACGTGGGAACTCAATTTATCCGAGACGTGTTACCGGTGTCAATTTCGTAATAGTGAGGAGATTTAGAGGTTGGGTGGTTCCGAATATTCAAATATATATTCGAATAACCAATCGAATATTCGAATACCATTTTTACCATTCGATGCCATCCCTAGTTTGCATACTAGTGGCGAAAATAACATCCAACAAATTGCAATACGAGTATGTTTCTTATTTCTATCTGTAAATATGTCTTGGAATTTCCTTAGAATTGTGTTCTTGGCGCAATTCTAATGAAATTCCAAGACATATTCAGGTCAGATGAGAAATAAAAGAAAATATAATGAATTGTCGTCTGCTGTTTTTAAACTATTAATAGCCCACAACGTTCCCAGCATACAAAGAGTTAAATGTACAACAAGTGCCATGAGATAAATCACTCGACACAATATAAAGATCATACAAACCATTTATTTGCACGTTTACTGAAAATAAAATGTACAAGTGCTGCACACTTCATGTTGAATTGATTGATATACAGTATAACCTCTCTAAAACGGACAACATGGGTACACCATTGTGTTTAATTTAGATGTGATTCACTGTAAAGTGTTTCATTATTGTGTCTACTCGTGATCGAAAGTGACAAAATGTTCAATATGTTGTTTCAGACAGTTCATATACTGCAAATGGCACACTAGTATATCAACCAATCGCACTATTTCATTTCATATAATTGCAACATGTTTTTGTTATATTCAAGACAATGCATTTGCAACCAGTGCAGACCCTGACCATTCAGTGCATCCACACAGTCTGATCAGGGTCTGCAATAATTCGCCTCTGATATGTTATCTACAGCTACAATTTGACCCATTAAAAAAATGCGAGAAACTGAGGTGCATACCCAAACCTGTTGCATGTAGGTCAAAATTTAGTAAACTGTATATGTTATACTTGTACCTTTAAACAAATAATCTTTGATGTAGTAAATTGCCAAAAATAGTAGAACAGGGAAATCTTTTTCCCATGGAAGACATCTTTTCTCTTGTTGTTGTTCAACATTCAACTTAACAAAATGAAGATATACATGTAAATATCAGATAAAGACCTTGCCACGGTAAAATAACCAATTTCTGAATGTGTATGTTCTTTATTAATACTTGAATGATACAGCTTTGACAATTTTATATCGCTAACATATCAAACACGCCGGATAAGCAATTGCAAAAATCACTCTTCCATGTGTTACATTAAAGAGATGGGGTTAAATTGCTACCCTCGCGAGAGGTATGGAGCGGGGTAGAAATTTTGTTTCTAGGTCTGCACTGTTTGTCATCAGATTATTGAAAACACCTATGCTTCTAACAAACAGTAGTCCTTATCAAAGTGTGGGTGCGTGTTAGCAGAACAGGAGCTAGACGGGCACAAATGCCATAAGACCCATTTTTCCAGACATAGCCACATATATAATACAATATTACTTACTTGTAGATAGTTTTCCACTCATGGTGTCTGTTAGATTCTGTGTCACTGTTGTGTTTACATATCCATTCTTCTACGGGCTGCTTGTTCTACAAAACACCAGCAGTCAGTCACATGCACCATCATGTATCACTATCGTGTATACATACACATGCTTCTTCTACAATATTATATATAAATGGCAATCATGTTCACAAATGTTTTATCGACAGGTTTAGGTTTATTACAATTTAACCCTTTCACCCCTAAGTAACTAGAATGGATTTTGATATATATGTTAATTTTATAACCAATCCATGCAACCGTCACAAAATGATTTTCAAACTAGTCCATTTATGAAAAGAGGGTATTTTTTGTTCTAAAAAATATGAAAATTACTTGCAAAAAGTGTAGATCCTGACGAGACGGCTCGTTACGAGCCGTCTCATCTGGATCTACACTTTTTGCCAATACCCCTATACAGGCATGTGGTGTTGAAAGGGTTAAAACAGCTTAACTTCATGCAGATTCTTGCATGGACACACACACACATGCATCCACACTTTATTTATAAGATTACATTGCTGACGTCAACAAATATAGGTGTCCACCATAATATGTTGACCCTTACGACATTTGTGACTAGTGAAGACCTAGATCAGCCTGTACATTCGCACAGGTTAATTAGAGTGTGCACTGCTCGCAATTCAGTCAGTGAAACACATTTGCCTAGCAAACAGTATAATTGTATCCTTGTCAAAGTGCTAATGTGCTAGCAGCCAGACTAGTCACAAATGCCATAAGTCCTACTTCTCCAGTCAGAGCCACATATAAGGCCATAAAAAAGTACTTTGGTTCTCAGATATCGCCGCGTCAGAAAAATCCCGAGGCCTTCCGTCCAGTATTCCCACGACTTTTCCAAGTTTATACCCCGATAAATTCCACAAAAAGGCCATTAATTCCTATAATAAACATATACTTACAAATGGATGTGGGTACTTCTTTGGTTTCTGAAACATACAAAAGTAGAAACTTGCCGTAATATTATAGCACGTGTAGCAATATATTGTGAAATTTACTTCAGCAACACATGACATAGAGCATATTGTATACATATGACCATTGTATTCACTATTCAATGTGTAAGAAATGTTTTTCACTTAACCCTTTCAATCCTAAGTAACTGGAATGGACTGTGACATGATAATTTTCCGACCAATCCAATCGTCACAAAATGATTTTCAGATTAGTCCATTTATGAAAAGTGGGTGTTTTTGTTTTAAAAAATATGAAAATTACTTGCAAAAAGTGTAGATCCTGATGAGATGGCTCGTAACCCAGCTCATCTGGATCTGCACTGTTTGCAAACCCCGCTATAACAGGCTTTCGTGTTCAAAGGGTTAAGGGTCTTTTGATGATAACTGCTGCTTGGACACACCCAAAAATGTTGTAACAGCATAAAACAACAATATGAGCAAATGGGGTATGACAGACATACTAGTACATATTGTAACCAACACCCCGGCCCTGGTTGGCAGCACGGTAGTGTTATTACTGTCTATCTGGATTTCAAGTTAACAACAACAAGCGTCTGAACTCATACTTATTTATTAATGCAAGAGCTAGCCTCGTGTCAGGATGGCTCAAATGAACTTAACTAATACTACAATGTGACAGAGTACTAAGTTATTCAGCGTGACGGGAACTAACTGGTTATCTGAGTCGACAATAGGTCACTAGCGGTTACTGACAATATGAGTGGGTCAGTCGACTGACAAGTTAGTTAATGATTTGCGCAGCTCGCCTCCTTTATATAGACGAGATGCGAGCAGCAGCCGTGTGGGCCCCAATCAAATTTCCCGCTGCAAATATAGCTTTAACCAATCAGCGCTCGGTAACCAGAGACGCTAAATGAAAAATGTCTGCCATCCCAAAGAAACAAAATACAGCCATCAAAATCACACAAATAAACATGTCCCCTAGACTAGTGACCAGATAATCGGTGCGGGCGCTAAAGTGGCCGATCGCTATGGATCCGACTATTGTAGTGATACATAAATTATTGGTTGAAACCCCTTACAATAGGCTGCTCGCACGAAAATAGGTACGAAAATACGCAGTGAATTCTGTGGAAAATCATAACACCCAGCTCCCCAAACTCGTCTCTAGTACACCCAATATGAACAAATAGCGTGCAAGCCATTACTTTCCAGCATCAGAAATGAATAAGCAACAATATGATATAAGATTAAAGCAGTCATTGTCAGACACAAGAAAGATATCTGCTTCAATGTCGAAATGTCTGAGGTGTCAATTTGATATACAGTACCAGTACTCGTGAGACCAATAGTCGGCAACACTCATAATAATATGCGGCCGTCCACTGGTTCATACAGTCTCCGGGATGGCACACTACAACTATGATCCTTTACAACACTTCCGTGTACTAATAATAAAGGATATATGCATATTTGACATGCTGGAGCCTGTTGTGTAAATAGTGAATATCTGTGTCTGACCATGATGGCCGAATCTACTGAAATGGAACTGATGGTTCCATTACAATATTCATAATTGTGATGGTGTTGAAGGACTGGTTCCAGCTCAGCCCATATATACAACTGTGCACATCCAGACTGTCATAAACACCATTCCAATGAAGAAGTATCAATGCCTCGCAAAAATCAACATTAACTTTTGGTTGTGTCCTGTTTAATTTCTATGAATGATAAAACAGCATTTCAAATTGCAAATTGGAATATTTGCAAAAGTATTACGCTTCACCCTATGTTGAGCTGAGGTAGAAGTTTCTTTCATGTATAATTATTAATATACTCATCAATGTAGGATTTTGAAAATGACTGGTCATGTTGCAGTGGTGTTGCAGAGTGTCCGCTTTAGAGATGTTCAATTGTAAAACAGGCAAATAAGCACTCCAAGAAATGATTGTGTGCTTTGAGAACAGGAACACACATTAACATAAACAAACCATAATTAAGAACACAAATCTTTCTGGGTGTCCGGTTTTGAGAGGTTCTACTGCATTATATTTCTCTAACTTATCAAACATATGCATAAGACTTGAATGTCAGTTTAGATGGTATAGTTAAAGCTAGTATTGCAAATGTCACGGTACGGATCTAGTAACTCATGAGAGAGGATATGTATCTGTGCCCGGTTAGCTCAGTAGGTAGAGCAACCGCCTTGTAAGCGGGAGGTGCCGGGTTCGAGTCCCGGGTCGGGTGCATATTTTTCTCTTCCTGTTACACAAAGGTGATACGATTATACGAAGTACATGTACATGTATTTACAAGCAAAATGGCTATTAAACAGGATAGAATTAATTATTATTCATTTATAAATAAATATTTCAATATTTACAACAAAAACAAATGTGAGGAGCAATTTTGTCCATTTGTGTTAGTTATAAGGTAGTAAATATCAAAATAATTATTATGGTAACTTCAACAAATGATAATTTTTGGTTGATATGTGTTAATGAACATAGTTAAATTGAATTGAATAATCGATGACTGGGCAAAATGTCCCATCAGATTTATCAACGATGATTGAATTCAACATTTGTTTGATTGCGAAACTCTAGATAGAGCCCAATCTGAATCTTCTGACAATCACTAGCTGAAGCGTGTGACTCACCCATGGTTTTGGTGTAGTAATTTCCCTGACAAATGGCAGATCATCCTCTACACTGTGCAGATCGGGGACTATCGGCAGGTCCGCCATGTTGGCCTGGTGGGGCAGAAACACCAGGCACGTGCGTGGGTCTACTCCAATCACATCCTGCGATATATCGTTTACCAGCCACGGAACCAATGGGGCTAACGTTTGTGGAATATGTCTGAAACCAGTTGACACACTAATTGAATGTATACAATGATTTCAATTACAATGGTATTGCCCGAAAAAGTTTGTGCAAACATATGCTTACTATTAACCCTTACTACACTGAATTTAATTTTGTCGTCTGCTGTTTTATTTTCAATATTTCTCTACAAAAAAATGTTTTTTTACCGCGCATGAGAATCGTCTCTACTGGAGACGATTCTCATGTGCTGTCAAAACCTTATTTTTTTTGTTAAGAATTGAGGCAAAATGAAAAACAGCAGACAACAATTTCCGTCTCCAGCGTAGTGATGGTTAAACCAGTAAAAAAACAATTATAAAACCAAATCTCAGGCCATAAAAAGACACAGTGTTTTGCGGAATGTGAAGTGAGAGGTATGAGGTACGAGGTCTTCATCTCTGAGATACATTTTGTGTGTCAATTAAACATGTGGTTCACGTATTTGCTCACTAAAGCTACTACATACACCGTATAACCTCATTAGACGTGAACTATCACCAGTTTTTTGTCAGATATACAGTCAAACCTGTGAATAAAAGCCAGCCATGGGAAGTGAAAAATCTGGGGCGCGTTTCACTAAATTTTGTACGACTAAAATGTTTGTAAGTTCAAAATTATGATAGTCTGTAAATTTCACATTAACAACGTTATGCATGCATATGCAGCCTATGCTCAATAAATGTAAATCCATCAGTTGAAATTTCCAGACTATTCTAAATTTGCACTTACGAAGATTTTAGTCGTACCAAATTTAGGGAAACGGGCCCCTGGTCTTTGTTCACAGTTGGTCTTTATTTGCAGAGTCATTTATAGTAATTGTGCCATTGGGACAACAAAATTGTGGCCTTTACAGCTGGGTGATTGCTAGTCGGAGGTGGTCTTTAGCACAGGTGCGAATGTAATTGGAATTAACATATTTTTGCAGGGTAGTGTTTTTGATTGATCATGTGGCTAATATACAATATGTTTGTATTTGTCCATGACGATAAATTGTCCTGACGCGCAGAGATTTTTCTGATACGGAAGTATCTGAGAACTAAAGTACTTTTATGGCCTAATACCGGTAGAAATGCACATAGGTCCAGACAGCAATTTTCAGTAGGCTTGATGGCAGTAATGTTGGTTAACAAATTTCATGTGGCATAGTGATTTAAAACAAGATTTAAAATTTACCAAGATTCTTTTTCTATTTCTCAATGAAAGTATATGTTGTTACCACTCATTTGAACCATCAGTTTTCCTTGAGAAAAATTGTGCATGTTCAGCACGAAATGAGTTACCAGCAGGCAAAAGTATGGAATAGGGATATTCTGATAACATTAACATACATGTAGGATTACATTACAAGTATGTTATTTCTCCAATTTTGGTTGAAACAATTATTGTATCCATTTAGTGGACACTGCAGTACAGTTTGGAGAGATCTGAGGGCCGTTTCACTAAACTTCGTACGACTAAAATGTTCGTAAGTGCAAAATTATGATAGTCTGTAAATTTCACATTAACACTATTTTCTTGTAAACAATTATTGGATTTACATTTATTGAGCGTAGGCTGCATATACAGCCTATGCTCAATAAATGTAAATCCATAAATTGTAATCTACAGACGATCTTAAATTTGCACTTACGAACATTTTAGTCGTAAGAAGTATAGTGAAACGGCCCCCTGGTTCATTGTGTAATGTATGAGTATGTGCTCAACGCTTCAATTTCACATTCACAAAGCTTAGAAGCAACCAATCAAACACTGATGCTTTATAAGTTCTACTATGATGATGGGATCAGATATATGATTGGGCTTATGGCTTTTGCAATGAGTAGACCTCTAGATGATCAGCATGCTCATTCACACATCCAGATTAGGGTCTGCACTGTTTGTTCAGTTAGTGAAATGCCTGTCACGCCTACAACAAACAGTACAGATCATGAGTGTGCTAGCTGATCTGGAGCTAGACTTTCTACAAATGAGACGAGCCATGCGATTTTGTACCTACAAAGATGAGAGAAACGTGGTGAAACGTTCAGAGCGAATAAGGAATTAATTCATGTGCGAACAAATATGGAATATAATTCCGCATTTACAAAAGAAAAGTCTGATGTCAATTACAGAAGTTATCACAGTTTATGTAAATACTTTTCATGGCATACGCCCCATTCACCCAGTTCTAGCCAGATTTACCTGCTGCAATGAAGCAGGCTGTTATCCTTGACATCCACTGGCCCATCCCCGGCTGCGACATCAGTGGACATCTTGTATGGAGTCTGACCAGACCATGTAGCCACACTGGACTCCACATCCGGGGCACTGCCACTCACAAGACGATTCTTCTCCAGTCCGTAGACAGCTGGTTTCAAGCGATCATTCTCATTTGCATGTTCAGTTTTCTGACACCTATACAAGTCTGTTTCATGTTCGTACTTCGCCGATGATGGTCGGGTAAAATGCATTGGAGCCACATCTTGAAGTGCATAATTACAATAATCTCTAGGATCGGGCAATGCAAGAAGTTTTTCGCGAGTGATAGCCTTCAAATCTGGTTTTAAATTATTTGTTAAATCTACCACAGCAACTTGTAGCTCAGATTCTATCGTTTCACCATTGTGTTGTTTATCAGAATCGCTATGCTGTTTATATCTGTATGCATTACTAGCACTGAATGGCCTCCGTGTGACTGATTTCTCCTGTGAAACCGCTTTCTTAGTTGTTACACGCGCTTTCGCACTTTTCGTCGTGCGACAATACCGCGGTACATCCCGTGGGGTAATGGTGGGAACATAGTCATTCTCCAAAACATCAGCTGCAGAGGAATGAAGCACCAGTGACTTACATGCTGTAGATGGGGTGTGGCTATCTTGTTCAAAGAGTTTATTATGGCACGTAGACGGAAACAATTTGCCTCTATTCTGAAATTTCCCAGATGATGGTCTGTGAGGCACAGGAGGTTTCTCTTTGACTGAAAATGAAAACATGTCAATATCTTACAAAATTGACCTTATACAGTGGAACATCTCAAAACGGAACAACCTTGATTGCAATGCACACAGACATGTGTTTCAGTGCTCTTACATCGGAATTACAGCCCCATTTCTCCAGTCACAGCCACATATATGCATATAGTTCTGAGTACATAACTCTAATTACATTACATTGCATTACATAAGCGTTATGACAGAGTAGTATTTACAAAATGACGTTTGAAGCGTTTAGCTAGTACACATTTTATTTGACTCAATCAGTATGTACCAGAGTTACAGTTCCTCCCATAGTATTCCCCTGTAGAGTGGCGAATCAGATCTGATTCACACTTTAGATAGTAATTATGACATTTTTAAAATATCTTTCAATTGAAATCTGTGTTAGAATTAGGAAACTGATATGACTTATACTTCTAAAGTAGTTTTTAGCTGCGAGCCTCTCTCAGGTTATGTAACCGGTTCTCAAAATACAGTCAGATATCACGGTGCTATTTTTTCTTGTGTGGCGCGTATGTATACATCTTGTATCTAGGTCATTGTTAACGACTCGTTTTATGCTATTTTACATTTCACATTTATTAGAATGTATATCTTTGGTACATAATTAATTGAAGAACAAGAAACGAGGCAAAGCCACGAAGGTCAGGTTTTTTCCAAGCATAGACACTTGGATAACATAATTATACCAACTTTTTGTAGACTAGATGGCCGTGGCCTGCATGTCGCGCCTTGGGGCGAGGCATGGACAGTAAAAAAATAGATTTAGTAGATGGAAAAACTTTAACCAAAAAACTTTAACCGGACACACAGACGTACGGACGGACGTATGCCAAAATGCCGACGATATCGCGCTTTCCGCAAGCGGGCGCGACAATGATGATAAACACCCATGTGAAGTATCAAGGTAATGGGTGAAGCAGTTGCAGAGATATAGTACACGAACAAACTTTAAAAACCAATGGAACCTCAGATTTAGCCGTTCATTTCCACAAATAAAATTTTGGTCGCGCATTAATTGTGTGTAAACCCGAATCACACCTGTCTGGCACCTGTCTGGATTCTTTCATTCACAACTACGGCGTGTACAAATTTGCATAAAATAAAACTATAACCACAGGTATTTGAAGAGTGAATGCGGAGTTGGAATTACCATCCTTATCGCATCGCCGTATTTTGCCGATATTGATTTCGAAAATCAGTCATACTTTCCTTAAATGATGTCGAAAATTGATAAAAATAGATTGGTCAGTAAGCGAGGCTTACGGAATACCCCCCGCGTGGGCCCAGATACCCCTAAATATGTAAAATTTTCCAAGTGTGTGGGCTTGTGACCTTGACTCTGGGCTTAGCGGGGGCGGCACGAACGTGAATGTGAAGCAGATCCGAGCAAGGAAATAGAAGTTATAACCGATTTCTCTGATGTTAAGTTTTGTAAAGAGACTAAGTATGTGATCTTGACCTTGGGATCAGCGGGGATATGTCACAGCATGATAGTAGAGCCTTAGAGGAATGCATGCATGAAATATTAAGAATTTTAGATGAAGTTATAACAATAAGTTTTGTAAAGAGACTAAGTATTTGACCTTGACCTTGGGATCAGCGGGGGTTGGACGGTCGAGTATTTGGCACAACATGGTAGTAGAGCCTTAGAATGCATGTGTGAAATATTAAGCATTTTAGATGAAGACAAGAAACGAGGCAAAGCCACGAAGGCCATGTTTTTTCCAAGCATAGACACTTGGATAACATAATTATACCCACTTTTTGTAGACTAGATGGCCGTGGCCTGCATGTTGCGCCTTGGGGCGAGGCATGGACACTAAAAAAATAGATATAGTAGATGGAAAAACTTTAACGAAAAAACTTTCACGGGACACACGGACGTACGGACGGACATATGCCAAAATGCCGACGATATCGCGCTTTCCGCAAGCGGGTGCGACAATGATGATAAACACCCATGTGAAGTATCAAGGTAATGGATGAAGCAGTTGCAGAGATATAGTACACGAAAAAAATTAATAAAAAAAAATTAAAAGTAATTTGACCTTGACATTGGGCACAGGGGCCGCACGGTTGGGGGTTAGAATGAAAATATGGATGATGATAAACACCCATGTGTAGTTTCAAGGTAATGGGCGAAGTAGTTGCAGAGATATAGTATAACGAAAAAGTTTTAACCAAAAAACTTTAGCCAGACGTACGTTAAAAAGTTAACTTTGAAAATGGCTAAGTCAATTACGTAGAAATAATAGGTGAAGGTAAAAAAAATGGTCACATGTTGGATAGTTCTTTGTGGTAAGCACCCCTTGGTTATGAAGCTGTGAAAGTTTGGTGGTCCTAGGTGGTACAGTACCAAAGAAATGGACTTAAACACAAAAACTTAACATTGTAAACGCGAAAACTTAACATCGAAAATGGCTACGTCGACTGCGCGGAAAAAATGGGTCAAGTTAAAAAAAAAGTAACATGTTGGATAGTGATATGTGGTGGGCACCCCTTCATTATGAAGCTGTGAAAGTTTGGTGGTCCTAGGTGGTACAGTAACAAAGAAATGGACTGAAACACGAAAACTTAACATTGATTGTGGACGCCGCCAAGCGCCCGCCCGCCGCCCGCCCGCCCGCCGCCCGCCCCCGCCCGCCCGGCTTTCGCCAATCCAATAGCCTGAATATTTTTTCAATTTTTTTTTTATGAAATAATGAATGAATATTGTAGTTTCATAATACAGATGTACAGATATAATCATTTATAAATATGTATTTACTGATAGTGACGCGCGTTGGTATCAAGCTATTTTCATATGCAAATGAGGCATGGTATTTTTTAATTACTTATACTAATTAAATGTGTCACTGGAAAAAAATATATTTTCGACAGATTATAAAGTATGATAATTGCACATCAAAAAATAAATACAGAGTATAAATAGTAATGTCCGTTAACATTTTAAGGAAACACGGTTATCGCTCCCGATATCAGTGTGGAAAGTTACATCTGATATAAAATATATAATAATGCCAATCAATACGTGGGGTAATGGTGAATGAATGTTTATTTTGCCAGAAAATGTCTCAGTTGATATCTCTGATATAAAGAACAGTTTATGCCTACTGAGTGGGCATGTACCTTTAAAAATACACAAAATTGCTCATAATTAACATTTGACGTGTGAATCAGATCTGATTCGCTACTCAGCAGGGGAATGCTATGGGAGGAACTGTAACTCTGGTACATACTGATTGAGTCAAATAAAATGTGTTCTAGCTAAACGCTTCAAAAGTCTCTGGTACGTACGGTACGGGAGGGTCACAGGCTGCAACTACCCACTCGAATGACCTAAAGATCAACAATATATTATCTTTAAAGGTAGGTAATTCAGGTAATTGTATCGTTCGTGGCTTTGCGGATCAACGGAATCAATCAATAAGATTGGCTGATTCAGTCTATCCACAATGCGCCGATGGGCCATTCCCGGTAACACCCCCATCACCGGTAGTTTTGTGTGACAAAATCTCAGCAACTTTGTGTTTGTTGTTGTGGTGTGCAAATAAAGAGAATAACAGATTGCAAAAATAGATTTGCCGCCGTTCTATCACATAGAACTACATCACCGGTAATTCCAAGGGTAAAGCGACACCTTGGCCCCCGACAGGTCGGCCCTAAAAGACATTGACACTTCGGCCCTAATTTAAATCAAAGTACTGAAAGTACTGAACATAGGGTACTACAAGATTAAACTAGATTGATTGATTGATTGTTGGTGTTGCAGTTTCATTAACCCTTAAAGCGCTGGAAACGACAATTGTCGTCTGCTGTTTTAAATATGTTTATATTTTCTCCTCAAAAACATACTGAGACGATTCTACTGCGCTGCCAAAACAGGTTTTTAAAGAGATTAAAATATACAAAATGAGCAGACGGCAATTTTCTTTTTCAGCGCTTTAATGGTTAAGGGGTAAACTATTGATATGACACAATTACAGTATGCACTGCTACAGTATGTACCAAAACATTCAACAATATTACAGATTATGCATAGAAATATCAGAAAGATAAGGTAACAAATATACGAGACATCATCAATTCAAGTATAAATACAGATTCCAGATATCTATGATCATTATAGATATATTGAAAACTGATTGAAGAGCAATAGTTACAAGAATTCCGCCACGGAAGCGGTGTCACATATAAGGCCCCTTTCTCGTCCTGTAGTCGGTGTACAAGTTTAGATTGTGTATGTACATCTAAAACAATATTGGGGCCGACATGTCTTAGGGCCGAAGTGTCAGGGGCCGAAGTGTCTGGGGCCGATGTGTCTTATGGCCGAGGTGTCGTAGGGCCGACTTGTCTTAGGGCCGAGACGTCACTAAAGCATTCCAAGGTCCAATATTTTAAACGGGCACGATTTACAATGCTTTGAGCATTGTATTTAATACTTAATCATATTTCTATAATTGGTAACTATTTAAAACATGCTACCAACTGTGTTTTTGTTAGAAACCCACTGTTATCTTGGAAAAATTGTGTAGCGAGGTCGACACTATTTATCTTCACGGCAGACATGTTGTTTACATTGGATTTCCGTCGCTACTCGTATATTTTCGTTCACTTCCGTAAATAAGTCGCTATCTGCACGGGAAGCATGTCAATAACGGGTACCTGTTCAATTCGTATCCAAACCATTTCGTACCCGTATAATTCCGCATCTTTTAGTAGCCGGTTTGGTTAATTCGTTCGCAGTTTTGGTAATTACGTATCCCTGGGTCCCTGCGTATCCATGTCATGCTTTAAATATATATATATGTTGCATTCGCTGTTCTCGTGGTAGCGTGATCAGTGAATGTGACAAATTAAAGAATCCGTGTGATTCAATACCAAGTCGGTAATAAAAGGAAAACCAGTTTAATTCCAACAATTAGACACACGTGTCCCGAGTAAATCCTTCTTGTTACTCTACCAAGAAGTACATACCGCACTACACGTAGTTGTATGTGTTTGTCGGAGAGTGTGCACAAGGAGGGGGGCTCCTACAGGTGCTCCTGAACAGCTATGGCTCCTCACCAATAAGGGCTCCTCTGGCTCATGCGAGAGCTCCGAGATATCACAGAGCCGAGCCGGGCTGGTCAGAAAGCCACACGTGTTAACCATGCCATGCACAGTTGGATGGTTATGGAGACACGAAATAGTATACATGTAATAACAGCATATGACAATTATACTATATAATATATAAATGGGCTGCGCTCTGTGAAAACTAGCCTTTATGACAACATTTTCGATTTGCATTGTTTCACATTTGTAGATGCGGACACCTTTCAAAAACAATATTCTGAAAAGAAAATGCAAATATGTTTCATAGTTTTTGTTGTATCTCACTTTTTGTAGCACCATGTGAATCAGGCAAGGAAAAAATAGTAACGTCATCGAGAAAATGACGTCATTGAAACGCCGACGTTGTACAATGCAACAGCCTACAGTAGAAATGTGTGTTCACAGATCCATTGATTTTGCTTGCTGTAAACTATATTTGCTGATAAGTTACACTAAATGTATCTACAAGTGTTAGTATGTATACTATCAAACATTGAACAGAATAAAACGATGATATGTACATGTAGTGAACAAACCAAACGCACCACTATTGATTTTAAATCGATAATTAGCCGACCTGTGACTTCATAATTTGCTGCCATCGCCAACTATCATAGATTATGCATATGTATACATGTACCGTCAGAAAGATATATTGTAATTATTGGAGAATTTATTTCAGAATCTAATTGACGTCATTTACGTAACAGTTAATTGTGACGTCATGTATTGATGTAGACAATACGTTACTCACCAAATACCAGACAACTAAACGACATTCCTGGTGTTTGAAATTGAAAATGATATGCACATCGTATCGGTGATTGAAACAAATGCATTTTTTTTCTGCAGAAAAGAATGACCTGAATTTGGTTATAATTTTGATAGGTCTATGGCATTAATATCAATGACTTCAGCGCCCGATGGTGTCTAGAGGGTAGTCGGACACCCCCGGGGAGTTGTAAACAAATTAAAAATCGACTGTCCATTCTCGACTCTCGGAATTAAATTTACATCTCAGAAACCGGGATGAACGACTCCGGTTGTTAATGAAAGCTTTGACCCAGTTTAGTGTATGGTCTCGTACACCGTAACTGTAAATGTTCATGGTTTACTTTGTCAAAGGCTTTACTGCAGTCTAGTAGGACTAGGTCAGTCTGATTGCCAGAAGTAGCATTCCTAGTTAGGTCTTCGACTAACATATGGCTAATTGAGTCGCCTTTCGCGGAATCCATTTTTTTCTGCTTACAGTTTATAATTTTCACATAAAGACATGCACAAACAAGACATATTACTAGTAACATGCATGTGCATAATTATATTCCATTCCATATTTTTAAATTTCTAATAAGGACAATTAATTATAGTCAATTTATCAATTAATAATAGAGAGAAAAAAACAAATAGAGGAAGTAAAAAATAAAATACACCTATAAAAAAAACAGTTTAATTAGATAAGTAAGAGCAGCATGATCATTATGTTTGCATTATTTTGTGTTGGATTAAATAGTTTAAGGGAAAGAATGCCATTTTCTATTGTGTATTTCAGCTTTGTTTCTATTTACTGCAATTTGATATTCAAGCTCTTTATTATTTTTTTAAATAGTTCTTAAAAGCTGAGAAAGTTGGTTCAGTATACGTATTTCTTAATTTACATCCATAAATGAAGTACTTTCCTAGTATAATACAAATGTTCAAGAATATATTTTCTGTTTCATACTGCCCTAAACTTAGTGATTGCCAATTCAATATAACATTTCTACCGTTATCTACCATTTAGTCCGAGCTTTGAAAACAACATTACTAATTTTACCAAGTAAAATTGTATAATATTATTAACATTTTATTACATTGTTTGAAATATTGTACTTTTCTTAAAAGGGATGAAGTAATATGTTGGATGTGTATATTTCTCATTCTTTAGTCGTGCACGCCAAGCTTGTGGTATACTGGATATAAGTTTAACATATTTTAGGTAAGTATTGAACATACTATTTATTTTATATTTGTAAAGTCATAAAAGGTTTTGGTTCTATAATCGTAAATATGTTCTATATGTATTTTAATCCCCGTTCATTCCAATCTTTTTTTTAATAAAATGTATTGCCATTACCTTTTAGTTTAGAATTGTTCCACATGATTTGCTTTGAATTGTTCTCTTGATTTTCAGAATAATTAACATGCTTCAAGGATATTTGATAAAAACATTTTTGATTCATATTATTTAATCGAATTCGTGGAAGTTGTTCGTACAGAATGATGTTTGAGTTTATGTGCTTTCATAGGTTGGATGTGACGATGTGCTCCATGGCCTTGCATAGTATACATGTAAGGCAAATTGGGCGATAGTTTTCTGCTAATGTCTTTTCACCTGTTTTAAAAAAAGTGGAGCTACATTTGCCACAGACCATTCTGTTGGCATAACACCTGTTTGAAGCGATAGGGTGAACATTACCTGTCATATTGGGGCGATTTCATCAGAGGCAAAGGTCACAATATAAAGTAAGTATGATACACGAACAGACGTAATAAAATCACATAAGAAGGGCAAACAAAACAAACAGAGTGTTTATATAGGCATTGCTCATATTGGTCTCTAGATATCAACTGTATGCATACCGTAATGATCTGATTTTGGATGGTATTGGTTTATTGTTGCCATGCTAGCTTAATGAACCTCGGAGGTGGTTATAAATGCATGGTGAGCATGTATGTATGAATTATTTGTTGTTGTATATTTCATATTTTCCATATTATGTTCTTTTCTTCGACTGTGAGAAATATCCAATGATGGTGGGGCGAGTTGTATTTGGGCGAGTTGTCTGTTGACTAATTACCACCGTGATGATTCCCTCTAATTTCGTAAAAGAGAAAGGTATTCCGAACAAGAAAAATCCAAAATGGTGAACACCGACTAGACTGCAGACGAATCGAGACAAATAAATACAAAAACATGTCAAGGAAAAAGGCAATTGTACGTCTAAATGTTATTTATAGAAAATAGATAATAACATAAATGTATTTCAAACTTTGATCTAAGGTTAAACTCGTGTTTTCTTTGTTATAACTAGTTTTTGTGAACAAATCGAAATGATGACTTGCTCTTTTGATTTCATATGGCATACTTTTGATGTCATGAGTAATGTCAATGTGCATATTTAGGCAAATGTCAGAACTACGGATTGCTGGGTCAATGGTGGTTCGTGTGTTTGATGATGGTGTGGCAGTAATGGTCTACATTATTTGATCTCTACTGAGCTGAGTGAGCAGTTGACGAAAATTCCTCTTCTAGAGTGTGATTGCCAACGTTCGCGCAGTGTAATTTCCTGCGCATTATTGCCTTTGTGGTGTATTCATGTTGAAATCATCTTAATTTTTATGTTTGTTTCTGCCTGAAATATTTAAACATGTATCATTTCACCAGTTCGACCAACTGTCGTGCGACTTAAGTGGCAGGGCTGTACGAATTGGCACGCCCGACGCCCGTGACAAGTCGGTTTTAATCTCGGGGCAAATGCCTCTATGCTGGAATTTAGTCCCGGGCCAGTCACTATTTTCTGTTAGAATGTCCCGCCACAAGCCCGTTTTTTGGAACCGGACTGTCATAAACTTAATCCCAAAACTGACCACTTTATCGATCGATAACGCCGTGGGCGTACTGGCGATTCGCAGCTACTGTGTTACACAGTATCTGTGTATCGCAAGAATGTGATATAGCAATCTACAGTGACCCTGATTATATTAATTTAATCAAATTTGAAAGTAATTAGCGAAAATATTCTGCGGCGATCGATAGTTATTGATTTATTTTATGTATGTTAACGTTTTCGTCTCACTGCGTCGACAGGCCAAGACACCTAACTTTAGAGAAATAAACGCATGTTCCTTCACGGGGTGGAAATGGAATTTAAGGTTCCTAATTATCGTTTCTACGCGGCATATAAACGAAGGAAAAAGTGAAATTGAATGGGATGGACATACTATGAAGGTATGTTTGATTCCCAAGGCGATGTTTGAACGGTTCCACAACCTCCAGATTGGAAGTCGGTGTTTTAAGCCCTAGGCCACAACCCATACCTTATAAACGAAGGAAAGAAATGCTCCTAACGTAGTAACGAGCGACCATACGTACTTAGAATAACAGCTGACGTAATGCGCGGTAAACTGAAATGGCCTACGTGACAATTGACATTTACGTTCCAACAAGATTTTCACGGTGTGTAATTGATCGTATTTCCTCGCCACCATATGAAACCCGACTCGAGAAACACAAATTAAGTTGTTGATTTTTGAATTTATCAATTGTTTGCACGGTCTAAGAAATCAAACAAATGTGACAATTCTTTTTACAAAATATTAGAATCGTCTAAGGAGACAATTCTAATGTGTTGTCAAAACATGTTTTATTAAGACATCGGACAAATGTGAAAATAAAACCCGAATACATTGATATTTCTTTACAAAAACATATTTTGACAAAATTTGAGAATCGTCTTAGGAAACGATTCTCATGTGCTGCCAAATCTTGGTTTTATCAAGAAATCAAACAAATGTGAAAATACACAAGCTAATGCGTAATTATCAATGCGATGACGTGGTTTTGGTATGTTTGTTTCTGCCGAATTCTAAAGGTCAGTCACACTTTGCACATGAAATTGGATTTTGCCATCAGGTGTGCAGCTAGACCGAAAATGATATGTCGCAAATGTGCTAATTGGGGATGGGTGGGTACGGCCATATTTTTTTTTATGTTACAATCTCGCATTTTTGCGATCTCGATCTCGCCTTCCGCTTTTGGAAATACGATTTGCCAATGCATGTGTAGACAGCATGCGTGTTGGATTTGGTTATACGTACGTACTTGCATATAAAGCATGCTAGTTCGAATTGCATTCTACGTAATGTATGCGCACAACTCAATTTCAACACGGATGCATTCTACACACACATAATGAACAAACGTATTTCCAAAAGTGGAAGGCGACATCGTGAAAAGGCCGAGGTGAAAACGCGAGATAGCCAGGCAAAAACGCGAGAATGAATACAATAGAATCTCACGTTTTCGCCTCGCGATTTGGTCTCGCGTTTTCATGATCTTGTGTATAGGTCGACGATGCGATGCAGTAGCCTAACCAATAACACGTATCAAAATATGTTTTTTTTGTCAATAAACGTGTATTGGCAGCACATTAGAATCGTCTCCTAAGACGAGTATCATTTTTTGTCAAAGTATGTTTTTGTTGTCAAAAAATATAGATGTTTGTCCACATTTGTTCTATTTCTTAATAAAAGCTTTAAAATGTTTTTGCAGCACATGAGAATCGTCTCCTAAGACAATGTGTACGTGTCCTATTAGGGACATGTAGCAACCTCTCGTTTTCGAGCTTTCGAGACGAAAACACGAAATTCTATTATATTCAATCTCGCGTTTTGCACACACGCCGCACATGCATGAGCAAAACTAATCTGAATTTTTCAAAAGCGGAAGGCGAGATCATGAAAACGCGAGACTATTCTCATTATTTTAGGAAACAATTTTTATATGACCGTTTTTAAAAAACGGTACGTATTATGTTTTACCGCTGGGCGGGCGAGCGGCTGACAGAAAAAGTGCCTTTGTTTGTGTACACAACTCCTCCGAAACCGTTCAGTCGATCGATTTGAAACTATACACACGGCTTCTACACATATTGAAGATGTGCACCTTGGTGTTTTTATGCCGAAAAAATAGTTTTTAACAAAAATATCACCTTTTTAACTTAGCCATTGTTTCTACATTTTTCTATACAATTCTATATACGGTACAGAGTTTGTGTACACAACTCCTCCGAAATCGTTCTGAAACTATACACACATCTTCTACACATATTGAAGATGGGCACCTTGGTGTTTTTATGCCGAAAATAATATTTTTTAAGAAAAATATCACCTTTTTAACTTGGCCATTTTTTCTACATTTTTCTATACAATTATATATACGGTACAGAGATTGTGTACACAACTCCTCCGAAACCGTTCAGTCGATCGTTCTGAAACTATACACACGTCTTCTACACATATTGAAGATGTGCACCTTGGTGTTTTTATGCCGAAAACATATTTTTTTAACAAAAATATCACCTTTTTAACTTAGCCATTTTTTCTACATTATTGTATCAAATTCCCTATCATTTCTACTTTACACTCTACTTTTCTATCTCTGCCTAAATTAGTATACATGTTTAGCACAACAAGATGAAGAAATAATGCTATAGACTTTCAAATTCTCATTACTGTTTCTTGCCTTTGTGACAGCTTCACATTTCTGCATCTTCGCTGTCTGGCCCATATTCGAGGGCGTACGGGCGATTTTGTGACTTGCAGCACTCTTGTTATGTTTTATTATTGTCGATAAATGTGTTTTGAGTATGCACTCGTCGCAACGTATGTCCGCGGTGGCACAGTGACAAAAGACCACAAGAATAAATATGTACTATACAATGTTTATTATTATAGATATTTAATATAATATGTATATGTGCCAAGTGCTCAATTGTATTATATTTAACAACTATGATACTAGTTTTTGTTTTGGGACAGTTTCGTATAAGAAATCTTACGAGGACAAGTCACTTTTTCAAAATTACTTGCCCTGAAAATTATATTTTCCAAGACAAGTCCGGGCAAGTCATTTTTTAGCTCACCTGAGCGAAGATTACACAATTGTTAAAATTAGTCATCACGTAATCCAAGATGGCCATCGTCTAAAAATAGCACAAATTCTTCAAAAATCTTCTTCTGAAGAACCGCTATCCGGATTTCAACAAAACTTGGTAGTAATGGTTGATGTACATCGCTCTTTCAAAGTTGTTAAAATGGTGACCCCGGGGTCAAAAATGGGCGTGGCCCGTGGGGTCAAATTGGGTCAAATTTTATTTTTGACCGAATATGGTCGAAATATTGTCGAAATCGGATTGTTATGTCATCCAAGATGGCCGCCAAAATGTCAAATGGTCGTTCTTTTATTAGAGATTTCAAAATTCTTCTTCACGTGAACCGCTTGGCCCATGGTAGCCAAACTAAGTTATGGTCCATGGGTGAAGCCTTTTCAGATTTGTTAAAATGGAGGTCATCGCTAATCCAAGATGGCCGCCGTCCAAAAATAGCATAAATTCTTAAAAAATCTTCTTCTCATGAACCGCTTGCCGGATTTCGACGAAACTTGGTAGGAATGATCGATGTACATTGCTCTTTCAAAGTTGTTAAAATGGTGACCCCGGGGTCAAAAATGGGCGTGGCCCGTGGGGTCAAATTGGGGTCAAATTTTATTTTTGACCGAATATGGTCATGTTATATATCAAATCGAAGGTATCAATGAGGCGATCACTCTGGTACATTTTTTGTCGAAATTGGATTGTTATGTCATCCAAGATGGCCGCCGAAATGTCAAAACGTTGTTCTTTTATTAGAGATTACAAAATTCTTCTTCACATGAACCGCTTGGCCCATGGTAGCCAAACTTAAAAGTTATGGTCCATGGGTGAAGCCTTTTCAATTTGTTAAAATGGAGGTCATCGCTAATCCAAGATGGCCGCCGTCTAAAAATAGCATAAATTCTTAAAAAATCTTCTTCTCATGAACTGCTGTCCGGATTTCGACTAAACTTGGTAGGAATGATCGATTTACAATGCTCTTTCAAAGTTGTGAAAATGGTGACCCCGGGGTCAAAAATGGGCATGGCCCGTGGTGTCAAATTGGGGTCAAATTTTATTTTTGACCGAATATGCTCATGCCATATATCAAATTGAAGGTATCGATGAGGCGATTGATCTGGTGCAATATTTGTCGGAATCAGATGATTATGTCATCCATGATGGCCACCAAAAGGTCCATTTATTCAAGATTTTGAACGTCTTTTTCTCAGGAACCACATGGCCGATGCTGGCCAAACTTCATAGGAAGTTAAGATCTTTGGGTGAAGCATTTTCAGATTTGGTAAAATGACAGTCATCACTTAATCCAAGATGACCGCCATCTAAAAATAGCATAATTTTTTTAAAACACATGTACTCAATGTCGCATTCTCCTCTGGTGTTCATGGAGTCAGGTGAGCGAATTAGGGCCATCATGGCCCTCTTGTTTCAAGTCACTTGTCCGGGACAAGTGGCTAAAAAATCAATTTGTACAGCCCTGAGTGGCTTAGAGTGGTTGTAAACATACAGTGCTGTCCGGTGATTTCACGCAGCTAAGGAAACAATAACGTAACCGATCTATACATATCGCATATTCAGACCTACAACTTTATATGCATAATAACTCGCCATTCCGCCGTATTTCTACTATATATCGTGCAATAAGATAAAGTGCAACAATGTAAACAGCCGCCATTTGTGAACTCACCATGGGTATTCCCCGAAAATCTGGATGTCCGGTGTACTTGTGCAGTGGAATTTTAGTGACGTCAGTTAATTATATTTGTCTATGGTGGCCAATACACGCCAACATGAGTGTCAAGTCTACGTTCAGGGATTGCGAAGGGGGTCACTAAGTCAGTAAGTGATAAATTACAGTCAGGGAACAAATTAATGACAGTATAACACATCCAGTGTAGATTAATACCCAGATTAATGCAAGTACTAAAAATATCCATACTAAAAATATCCATGATTTTTTACAAATATAATGTATGGTTATATTTTTCTGTTATCGTGCTATAGAGACTGTCTTCTACAGGATTCAAATTGTAACGGAAACAAATCGAACACACATCTGCATAAAGGGTGATGGGTTCCGTAAACTCAACTGTTAGTCAACTGAGAGGTTTCATCAACCCAGATTTACCAATTGACAGATTCGTGAATTTGTCAATCATGCCTTAAAGGTACATGCTCAGTAGGCACAAACTGTTCTTTATAGGAATTAAATAATTGTGTCACTATTCCACCAGTTCTAAAAATTATGAGTGCCTGCTATACAGATATAATCATTTAGTAATATTAATTTTACTGATAGGGACTCGCAACGGTATCGGGCTATTTATACCCCTCGCAACGAGTGGGGGGGTATACTGAAGTCAGGTTGTCTGTGCGTGCGTCCGTCACTAAATTTAACATCAGAGAAATATGTTATTTCCTTCATATAAAATACTTAATATTTCACACATGCATTCCTGTAAGGCTCTACTACCATGCTGTGCCAAATCCACGACTGTCCAACCACCGCTGATCCCAAGGTCAAATACTTTGTCTCTTTACAAAACTTAACATCAGAGAAATAACTTCTATTTCCTTCATTGAAAATTCTTAATATTTCACTTGTGCGTTCCTCTGAGGTTGTACTATCATACTGTGACAAATCTACGACCGTCCAGCCCCCGCTGATCCCAAGGTCAATGTCTAATACTTAGTCTCTTTACAAAACTTAACATCAGAGAAATATGTTATAACTTCTATTTCTTTCATAAAAAATTCTTAATATTTCATGCATGCATTCCTCTAAGGCTCTACTATCATGCTGTGACAAATCCCCGCTGATCTCGAGGTCACATGCTTAGTCTCTTTACAAAACTTAACATCAGACAAATCGGTTATAACTTCTATTTCCTTTCTCGGATCTGCTTCACATTTCACACACACATTGCTCCAATGGACCTCTACCACCCTGTGACAAATTTACGTTCATGCCGCCCCCGCACAAGCCCAGCCCACACACTTGGATTTATTTTTTACACATTTAGGGGTACCTGTGCCCACGCGGGGGGTATTCCGTAAGCCACGCTTACTGACCAATCTAGTTTCGTATGTAAATGAGGCGTGATATTTTTTAATTATTTATACTACTTAAATTTGTCACCAGAAAAAATAATGTTTTCGACAGATAATAAAGTATGATAATTGCACATCAAAAAATAAATACAGAGAATAAATAGTAATGTCCTTTAATATTTTAATGAAACATGGTTATCACCCCTGATATCAGTGGAAATTTACGTCGGATATAAAATGTATAATAATGCCAATCAATACATGGGGTAATGGTGAATAAATGTTTATTTTGCTAGAAAATGTCTCAGAGGATGTTTGTAATATAAAGAACATTGTGTGTCTACTGAGTGAGCATGTACCTTTAATAATTGGCATGATAAATTCATGCGGTGGGTGACAGGACATGCATTAATGGTTAGTTAGCTGTTATTAATTGTCGATGAATGAAAGTGATGGATAGATGCGGGCAGTAACTTTACAAACCCAGGGATGTGAAATATCAAGCAGATCCATGCAAGGAAACAGACATTATAAGACACTTATCCGAGTTTCGAACGCACCAAGTATCTGACCATGACTCGGGGCTTAGCGTGGCAGAACGATCATGGATATTTCACAGAGCGGTAGAGGACCATTAGAGAAATGGGTGTGTGAAATATCAAGCAGGTCCGTGCAAGGAAACAGAACATGTAAGACATTTACCATTGTTTACCCGAGCGTTAAGGTTTCAAATGCACCAAGTACATGTATGTGACCTTGACCATGGGCTTAATGGGGGCGGGATGATCGTGGATTTGTCAAAAGGGTGGTAGAGGGCCATTAAAGCAATGCATGTGTGAGATATCAAGCAGATCCAATCACGGAAACAGACATTTTTAGTATGTGAACTTTGCCCTGGGCTTAGCAGGGGCCGGTCGATCATGGATTTGTCGCAGGGCGGTAGAGAACCATTAGAGCAATGCGTGTGTGAAATATCAAGCAGATCCGTGTAAGTAAACAGAAATTATAAGACATTTACCCGAGCGTTAATGTTTCAGGACAGATGCAGGTAACACTATATGTCTCCCTCACCATTCGGTGTTGGGGGGGTGGGTATAACAAATTTATTCTCATATTTACCACCTAGAATATCACAAGCGCAAGATGACTAGCTTCCACTTTCTTAGTCACCACAGTACAACACAGACACATTTTAAAATATGTTTAATTACCATTCATAATTTTAGCATGTTCAATTCAGTGATAGAAGAAGGTAACTGAAAGCTGAGAAGTAAACAAACAAAACTGTGCACAGAAATTATATTTTGACGTGATGTACAAAAGAGAGAATAACTATTTTATAAAGTGTGTGATTATTCTGATTCAGGATTTGTACTTGCCCGGAGATAAGTAAATTATGAAAATGCGTGGTTGAGTCTGGCAAGTCGAACATGGTATTTCCACAGCCCTACAGTCCATAGCTCCCCCTGTACAGTGGTTAAACAGATTTCATTCCAAGATTCAAAATGCTCTAACGGGTCACTACTGATTAATTGGGGTTTCACGTCCGTTCAGCAAAAAAGTAAAGTACAGCACTGAAATTACGATACAAACAGTGTCATGATCTGATACCAGGTCACTTTGCCTCATGTGTGAATCCTGTAAGATATGAATCCTTATGGATGGATTCATGGTTATTAAGACACGCACCATGATACAAAAATATGCGTTATATTTTGCAGATTGTGCGGATACAGTGCCCAGAACTTGGCACCAAGCGGATAGATACGAAGGGGAATGAAAACATTGCTGAATTCCTCAATAAGGTACCAGGGGGCTGTTTCACTAAACTTTGTACGACTAAAATGTTCGTAAGTGCAAATTTAGGATTGTCTGGAAATTTTAATTGATGGATTTACATGTATTGAATAATACATGTAAATCCAATAATTGTTTACAAGAAAACATTGTTAATGCACTTACAAACATTTTAGTCGTACAAAGTTTAGTGAAATGACCCCCTGCAGTCTAGTTGAGTGACAAATACTACTGATCAGGGATTCCGCTGGGGAAAATAAAAAAATCGCCACTTCAAAAAATAATAATTTTTTTTCTTCTCTTTTTTTTCTCGAAAATTTTGTTTTTTTATCGCCAATTGCGAAAGTGGCGATCGCCACCAGAATCCCTGACTGATATCCAGGATTACCCATAGCAACCCAATACTAGGAACGTGAATACTTGTCTTTCCAGTGTCAGCTTACTTGGGTGATTGCATGTCGATTTAAACAGCTTTTTGAATTTTAGTAATATAATATTTGGTAACAATATGTGGCTGTGACTGGAGAAATGTGGCTTATGGGATTTGTGACCAGTGTAGATCCAGATCAGCCTGTGCATCCACACAGTGTGATCAGAATCTGCACCGTTCGCCATTCCATCAATGAAACACCCGTCAAGCTTCCAACAAGCAATATACCGGTAGATCATTATCAGGTTACATGAGTGTGCTATTCCTTTAATGAAACAGATGTCATGTTTTTAATAAGCAGTGTTATATTTTGAACATTGGACCGTACGGACGACACACTCCATACGCTGTATCTATGCATAATCGATGCGCCATCAGTAGCGATGTCCGTAATTGTGCGGCAATCTATGATGGTTCCATTTGATCAAGGCCAAAGTAATTTTACAAACTCATTCACTGCATTAACTCTTTATTACAGGACAACTTATCCACATGTTGGTAGCATGACTTAAAATATTCGTATAATAACACTGTTTGCCGAACGTTATAATGGTTAAGTACAATCTAATTCATTTCTTTTCCTCTATTCCAAATTATAGTGTTTCCCATGGAATATATTTAATTGAATATAAATACATAGCTCAATGTATATTCTAAACATAAGTCTTTCAACATGGTTAGCATATGATGAAGACTGAGACTAAAACTTTGAATTCCTCTCTAAAAGAATGAGAAGCAGACCCCTTTTATAGTAAACAGCATAATGCTCAGTTGCAACACAACCAGAGACTCAATGTTGGTTTGAGCCGAGCGGCTCATTGCGAGCATGCAACAGGTTTTGAGCCAACATCCAGTCTCCAAGCAACTGTTAGTCATCGGCTCAAAGCAACCACTGACCTAGTTTCTCTGAGCAACATGTAGAAATTAGAACAGAGTTACCCAGTTTCACGACAGCTAACACATGTAAGCCATACGGGAAAAGGTGCATAAAGTCCAATTGACCAGAAAGCCAAATCATAACACAGCCCTCCCATCGAACCGTACCGTCCCGGTACTATGAATGGCCACATTTGATACATATGTCAAAGTCACCCATGCAGCCAGTCTATGAGGGAAGCTAGGAAAGAATGTCACTGTGAGCAGCAGACACCCAAACAAACCATTACTATTAGACCAGTCAGGGGTCAAATTTCATCAATGAAACAGGCCATAGGGTAACCCAGTTCTCAGGTTAATCACAAGTTGGGGGTTGCCAGCAGGGGCAATCTAATTATAGAAACAACTCAATGAATATGGAACCTGTAAAAAAAACAAAACAACAACAACAGCAACTGGACTACACTCCTACTAGTACGTAAGATTATGTGGTTATATAGTGATTATACAGGGATTATACGGATTACATTACATGTATAATACTACTTGATAAACATATTGGACATCAACATATTTGGACATCAATTACTTGATTATCAAGATGTTCTCCATAGCACAGGAATACCAAAGGTAAGAGATAAGCGATTGCATCAAAGTATTATTACCATTTTACAATTGGTGTATGCGCAAGAGAGAAATGTTCAGCTTGTAACAGCTGAAACAGGTCTCAAAGTAAATGTATGAATGAACATGTGATCATTTCAAAAAAACATGTACCAGCAAATTCCTGTGTCATGAGAAAATCAAGTATGTTACATACAAAAGCCACTGTTGCAATTGTCATTCACGTTGCCAGGCTACGCCAACACCATGAGTCTAATAGACAAATAATGTATGCGAGAACCACTGGCACTCCACCAGCTGACAACATGAATGCAAATTAGACATACTAACAGAAACTTCTGCATGCCTTTAATGTCCCTCGCATGGTTATAATCCGTTCAACTTAATTACTGATGCACCGTAATAGTTACCATCGGTGAAATCAGCTTGAAATTCTGGGATTTTGTTATACTGTGTACATATAATACACACAAACAAACATCAGCCACTCTCCATTTATTTATCGTTTATGTGTCCTTCTTCTGTCCATCTCAAATATTATGAAACAATGACCTACTTTTAATAATTTTGTTTGTGCAAGTGTTTGGCTTCGCCTTTGATACTTAATTGAGAAGATAACCATGTCATTGCTAGTCGAATTCCTGGATCCGGTGATGGTGATTTTGCCAGGGCCAGTGCTACTACATGAATGAAAGCCCAGGTTACATTCATTTTTCGCTCATATGCCAAGACATGCTTGCTTGATAAGTCCTTTCATCTGGTGCTGGTGGTTTCGTCAGGGCCAGTGCTACTACATGAATGAAAGCCCAGGTTACATTCATTTTTCGCTCATATGCCAAGACAATCGCTTCATCAATAACATACATGATGAGATAACATTTTAATCCACTATTTTGATGGAAGAATGGAAGAATGTATTAATTAGACACATATTCCACTCTCACATATAATCCGTCTAAATCCAGAACATATGAATATAATCCAGTATAACAACGAATATTTACACACATGAACACACCTTCTTTTTTTTGAAAATGATCGAAAATTGAAATACCCTTTACTTCTGTCCTCGAACTATATCCAAGATAGCTGTATTCATCTCAACTACCTTGCACAGAAAACCCATGTCCTGTAATGTTCTTTTCTGGGCCATGTCATCAACTTCCTTCCGTAAAGTTAACAGACTTTGATCGAGATTGGCGACCAATTCTCCAAAGTACGGACGCCTCGTCGATCGTCTCCCGTACTGTCGGTAGCAGCGCATCTATTTTGTGCAGCACAACCTGGTGGTTAGATGCCACTGTTCTTGACAGCTCGTCGAGCATCAACCGCACATCGCGGACATCTACCACCATGCTCCGGCTGATCTTCTTGGGCACAGGATACTCTGTGCCGCTTTTCCTTTTTCTGAACTCCCAGATTCATCATCCGATACAGGCGACAGTGGTTGAACTGGTTTGTCACCATGTAATGTTGAAATTTGGCACGTCGCCTGACTTCCAACTGGAGGTGGTGTCACTAACCTGTGGGAAGTATTTTGATCTACATGGAACGGCTGGGCGGTTACCATCACTGACGGCAATGGGTATTTCGTGACGGTTGTCGTGCCTCTGCTGGTCGTATCGCCACCTGCAGGAGACAGTGTCACCGCCACCGCACTAGTTGTCGCACACCATGCAGACGTGCTTAGCGTGTCATTTGCCTCAGCCTGGTCAATAGCTGAAGACATTGTTGATGCTGACTCGCAACCTGGACCTAGTGTCACGTCGCACTCCACAATGTCCTGGAGCGAATCACTGGTACCTGCATAAAACTCATCCAATACTGGAGTTCCCAACCCGCAGAACACGTCCATTCTGTCCGTTCCTAAGTCCAAATGGGTAAAATAAATGTTTAATGACTCAAATTTCCTTCCACAGGAAGCACAGTTAATATGTCCTATTTCACAAGAGTCGTGACACTTCTTTAAATGTCTTCTTAGTGATTGTAAATGTTGAAATGTTTTCAAGCACTTTTTGCAGTTAAATGTTTGAGACATCACTGGCTGGGGTTGGACGGAACTTCTTATAAACTTGATAAAAACAGCTCCAGCCTTAGTCACCGAAGGGTTGCTGGCCCGTCTGTCCATATTTGGTCACAGGATCAAGCTGAGCTGCAAAATCTGGTCCTAGGAACCATGAAGCCATGGAAAGTTACATGCAGATCACATTACGGAGCTCCAGGGTTGACCTATATATGTGACCCACTTACAGCCACTGTCACTGTAGTAGATAATATAGACTAGCTAGCCATGCCGTAACCAAGACGGTTAGGTCGCTTCCTACGTCGCTCCCCTCGCCTAGCATTTTCTTCATTATTACCATCCCTATTTAGTTGCCTTTTTCCAGTGGGCTTCCCATGGGTCTTACTTGCAGGTATATTGATATCCGAAAATGGCACCACCTTTAAATCCTGTTGTATTGCTATGACCCACTGTGGAACTGACTGTCCATGGAATAATTTTAGCCGATCATGATGTAATATCTTGGTTTTCGCTTTATGCGCACCTTTCACTTCAAATAGCAAGTCACTTATCTTGCGAATCACCACCATAGGTCCTTTCCAAATGTAGCGTTTGAGCTTCGGACTGCGGCCAACCTGCCTTTTGTATCTATGCAGTATACAATGTCGCCCACCTTATAATTGTGTGTCGAAATACGAGTGTCATAGTTCCGTTTTTGTCTCTGCATTAGATTTTAACTTCGAACGCACCAGATGATAAATTTTCGACATTTTGGCCTCTAAGTTATCAATATATGCAGTGTAGGTGACACTGTCAGCACTTCTGTGTGGCGCGTTTCCTACTAGAAAATTAACAGGTAAATTCACCTCTCGCCCAAACATCAGCTTATTCGGGGTCTCCCCAGTTCAAAGGTGCACACATGATCGATATGCCGACGTCATCAACGGCAGGTAAACATCCCAATTTGTTTGTTCAGAGCTCACATAAGTAGTTATCATGTTTAACAAGCTCTGATTAAACCGCTCTACCATGCCATTGGAGGACGGCCGGAATGCGCTTGTTCGAGTCTGATTTATTTCGAGCAATACACACATCTGCCTAAACAGTTCAGACTGGTAATTTCTTCCCTGGTCAGACAAAATGTCAATGGGAATTCCCATTCTGGAAAAGAATTCCATCACAAGTTTATTAGCCACGGTGTGTGCTGTCTGGTCAGGTAGGGCGTATGCCTCAACATACTTGGTGAAGTTACACATTGCCACCAATATAAATCTATTTCCGGATTCACTAGTAGGTAAAGGCCCTAGTATGTCAGTTGAAACTCGATCCATGGGGTATCCAACGGTATACTTCTGTAATGGTGCTTTCGCAACCTTCGTCGGCTTCTTTCTTTCCCCACAAAAATCACATTGTTTAATCCATTGTCGCACACTTTCACTCATTTTGTACCAATAGAAGCTAAGTCTCAGTTTATCTATTGTTTTACTCACACAAAGATGGGCTGACGGCATTGCATTATGTGTTAGTTTCATTACATCTTTATGCAGTATTGCCGGCAGAATAAGCTGGTCGTAATCTTCAATTGAATTTGTAGTCACCCAACATTTAAACAATACACCATTCCTTACATGTAACTGCGACCAGTACAACCACAAGTTTCTGGTCACTGGGCTTTCACCCGCTACTACATCTCTAAGTGGTCTGTCACTACTTTGCAGCTTCCACTTCAGCACAGGACCGATATCTGGATCAGCAGACTGCAACTTAGCCATTTCGCTTGCTGAGTATGAGCCAATCCAATTTGAAAAGTGTACATTCTCTGCACTTCCAACTCGGTCATTTTCATTGGTTACTTTTCGGCTGTTTGGAAATAGTCCACCAGCATGTGTCGACAATCCAAGGTCCTTCTCGAGAGTTTCATCTCCCAGATCCACATGGTTGCTAGCTGGCTCAGTTGACTCTTGGCTGACTCTCAGATGCTCGACTTTACCGGATCCTATGTGTTCGTGGAATAGCCAAACAAACTGCACCAATAGTCTAATAACAGCCACTATGTAATCGGGTCCAGCCATAAGAATACTGCTTATTACACTTAAATACATCCCTATGTAATGGTAGAAAGCACTTGAACATGTTTGAACACTAATCCGTCTTGTTATTAGTGGTACCACATCGTCCATGTCCTGCAATATCGACCACTCCTTGTGCTTCTTGGTGCAACTTTTGCAACCGCCACATGGTAACGACTGCAGGACCGATGTTCCGTCATAACATGGACAATCTGCTGGATTACAAGGCATCCTCGACAAAGCATCAGCATTAACATGCTTTGTGCCCTTTCTATGTTCGATCACAAAATCAAATTGTGAAAGTACTTCAATCCATCTTGCCATCTGATTCTCTGGGTTCTTAAAAGACATAATCCACCTCAATGAACTATGGTCAGTCCTGACAATAAGCTTTCTCCCTAATAAATATTGTCTGAACTCCTGTAGGTAGACAACGACAGCTAGCATTTCACACCGTGTGCAACAGTAAGCCCTTTGCGGTTTCGTTAGTGACTTACTGGCATAACAAATCGGACGCTCTTCCATTTGTTGTGACTTCTCACACCATTGCATCTGCGATAAAACTGATCCAATTGCATAATCAGAAGCATCACAGTCCAAAATGAACGTCCCGGCATCATCACGAGGAAATGCAAGCACCTCTTTCCCCGTCAATGCGGACTTCAGGTCGTCAAAACATCTTTGACATTCTCCGTTCCATTCAAATGGTTGTCCGGCCTCTAACAACCTGTGCATAGATTTTGCACGTGCAGCAAAACCCTTGATGAAGCGTCTGTAATAAGAACAGAATCCCACAAATGACCGCACATCTGTGACATTCTGTGGAATCGGCCACTCCTTGATTGCTTTAAATTTCCTTGCTCAAAAGTGGTTTCACACCATTTTCAGTAATCAGATGTCCAAGGAAAGCCACTTCCTGTTGAAACAACACGCATTTAGGAGCCTTCAGCTTTATTCCTGCTCTATGCAACCTGGTTAACACGACGTCCAACCTGGCTAAATGGTCACAGAACGTTTTGGCATATACAATTATGTCATCCAGATATATGAGTAATATGTGCCATTGTAGGCCACGCATAATGAGTTCCATGCACCTCTGGAAGGTTGAACTACTATTACAGAGTCCGAAAGGCATCACGTTATACTCGAACAATCCTTGTTTACACACAAATGCTGTTTTTGGTCGATCCTCCTCTTCCACCTCTATCTGATAATATGCGGATAAAATATCGAGGCAAGAAAAATAGGCTGCACCGTCTAAGTAATCTAGGCAGTCATTTAAATTTGGTAACGGATACGCATCCTTTTTAGTAACTGAATTAAGAAGTCGATAATCCACACAGGGCCTCGCTGTTCCATCTCGCTTCCGAACATACACTAGTGGAGCAGCCCACGATGATGAACTCTCGCGAATCACTTTTGTTTTTAACTGATTTTGAATTATCTTGGATTCCTCATCTGCAAAGGCGAATGGTGGTCTTCATGGACGTTGTTTGATAGGCGGATTGCCCCCAGTGTCAATTTTATGCTTAACCACTGATGTTCGCCCGAGGTCACTCGATGAGCTTGCAAAAACATCAGTATGTTTTATTAATAATGACTTCAACTGATTTCTTTCAGTCAGAGTTAATTTCTCACTTGAACATTCAAAAAGCTCAACTAGATGTCCTGGTAATGATCCACTGCTAGTGTCACCCTGCAAACTATTTAGCTTAGATTCGGGTCTACAAATTGTTACCTCGTCGACTTCTCCAAGGTGTGCCAATGTTTCCCCTTCACAGATTAGAATATCGGAAGACGATGGATTCAAAACACGAATTGGGATTCCCATGTTCTTCAAATTTGGGTCAACAAGGGCATACCCAATCATTAAACAATGGTTACTATCCTTCACTGGAGACACTAAGCCATATTTTGTCTGTATTTCTTCATCTGTTTCTCCTTCAATTATCATCTCACTGAATGCTGGTATTGTGACAGCGCCATCACACTTAATTCTAATTGCCCGCAAACTCACTTTTTCGATGAGAGTGGCGTACTTCTTTTTATTCATTCAGACCTGATTCTGCACTTAACACGTAATTATGAGCCTGAAGGAAGTCAAGTCCCAATAACCCATCATCTCGTATGGGGGCTACGAAACACTGCCACTGAAATTTATCTTTCTTAATTTTAAAATTCAAAGTTACAGTACCCAACACGGGAAGTAGCTCATCATTGGCGACTTCCAGTTTCAATGACGGACTTACTTCCTTTAGCTCAGGACGCATATCCTGGGGCAATTTGTTATACATGTTAGACGACACAACAGTAACTGCAGCCCCTGTATCCAAAACCAATTTGGCATCGACAGAATGAATATCAACAGAAAGCAGTATCGATAATCCACTGTTAACCTCACGACATGACATTCTTATAACTGTTTCTTCATCATTATCTACACTTGCACTCAGAGCTCCAGATAATTATTTTAGGCAAGAGTTTTTTGACGCCTCGAAATAAAAAACGGTGGGTTTTTTCTATTGATGTGGGGTTTTTTACTTGCGATATTGAAAATCAATGTCAGAGTTTTGGGAGTATTAACGTTTATGTTATACATGTATGTACATCTGTCTATCGTACTTACATGTTGTTGTAGTTTGTGGTGCTGTAGGCTACACTGTGCATTTAATATAGTGTTGTGTAGTTGCCAGGCCGACCAGGCTGCACTGTATTGTTTGTTTGTTTGTTTATTATATAGTAAGTTCAATGTCAACAATAAAAGTATTTACAGTTCCAAAACAATAACCCAAACCTTGGGTCTAATACATGTCTGCTAATTAAGAAGCACATAAATGTATATGTAATAATTTTACTAAACATATAATAACCTTTATGTGAAATAAACAGTCCTGAATAAAATGGGATAATCCTTAGACACCCCCACACCCTCAGTCATGGTGCTTTCACTACATTCCAGATCATAAGCACAAGACTCGCGCAAATGTTTCTGCTCACTTTTGACATCATGATCATCGCTTTCATTGTGCCTCTTTAAAGACGATAATTGTATGGCACGGAAATTGCGTTTTCCACTTTTCAAAAGTTGATTTTGACACTGTTGCGTGACGCGATTTCTTATCAAATTTGACAGTGTAACAATCTCGGCCAATATCGATTTCACGATGGTTTCTGGGGATGGTTCATCGCTTTGTACTTTCGTGAAATAAGCCCGTTTCTTGTGCAGACTTCTTTTTTCGCGAAGCCATCATCTGAATAGGCAGGACGTTTACGTTTATTTAACTTAAGCGCCCACGAGGCGATGATTGAAGGACAGACTGGTCGCTACTATATTTACGCTATGAAAGACTCAGAATAATACACAACGTAGATTATTTTATCGAGCAGTCTGAAAAATTCACGCCATGTAATCGGGCAGTGGAATCAGCGAAAAACACGCTATATAGCTGAACAGAGATTGACGAAACGCACAATATCTGGACACCTTGCGTAACAGTATTTTTTGCTGCGTTTTTGTAACGCATGGAAATTAATTCCCTTGCGTTTTTAGACATTTCTACTGCGTATTTGACGCAAAAACGCAGCTTAACTGGAGCTCTGCTTGCACTTAGTTGGACCAAAGCAGGGACGTTTGCCTCAGTCCTTCTTAGTTTTCCTGCTTTTGCATGGCGGTTCCATCGGCAGCCAATGTGCGGGTTGGGCAGTCGGTTGCATAATGTCCCATTTCATGACACCTGTAACATTCCACAGTCCACATATTCTTCTTCTTAAACGAGCGGTTTGCAGTTTCATGCCGTTTATTTTCAAAGAGACCCTTTTTCAACTTAGACATGATCTCATCAAATTTCTTATCCATACTACTCTGAATTTCACGTTTAAATTCGTCCAAGTTGTCTTCTGTGACATACTTGGCCTCTGGCTTCGCGTTTTTCACTGCCTTTATCCGTGTTGGTGCAGACGCAGGTTTGAATGGCTCATCTTTGAAACTTTTATACATTTCCAAAATGTCACATGCTTCGTCGATGGATTGTGGGTTTTTCATACCCACAGCGAGAACCATTTGCTGATCGCCAATTCCTTTTAGAAAGTACCGGAGACTGATGGTATCCAATGTAGCGACATCTGCGGTTGGATAACTGCTCCTTACTAGCCTTTTAATGTCCGAAACATATTCAATTAGCTTCTCCTTCTGGCCCAGCTTCCTACTTTCTAGCTCAGCCAGATATGATGCTGCCGAACGCCTTTCTTTGAAATCTAGAAGCCAGCGCATGCTGCAGGTCATAGAATGATGATCTCACACTTGCATCCAGTTGGTTGAAAACATAATCTGCAGCTTCACCTCTTAAACAGTTGGTCAGACGAAAAACTTTCTCTTCACTATTCCACTTGCAAACTTTCGCCATGTTTGTAAAAGGACGAATGAATGTTTCATATGATCCCTTTCCGTCATATAGCATCTGCCTCGGTAGTGGCACTTCATATCTCGTGAAGTGCGGCGCAGACCTTTGCATACTGCCGATGCTTGGCACTTGTGCCTGCGGCGAAGCCTCGTAAGACGGTGAATGTTGTTGACGACGCGACTCATCTGCCCAAGGGTCAGGTGGATGCATATGTTGTTCCCTTGCTCGAGCCCGTTCTTCTTGCAATGTGATTTGTGTCTGATGTATCTCCCCACGCATTGCCTGGAGGGCACTCACCCTTTCCCTGCCCATGTTTTCAGCATGTTCCTGCATTTGGCATCGCATTGATTGCATCTCAACATCCACTTCATCACGTGTTTCTTGTAAAATGTTGTTGAGACGCTTATTTTCACGTTCTAAATCCGAGAAAGCACTTTTCGCATTAGAGTTTTATTCCGATGAGATGCGCAGATTTTCGCGTAAGTCTTCTATTTCCCGCACTACATGTATATCTGCTTCTTCATTATCCTCACTTTGACCACTGCTATCTTTCGGGGTGTTCTTTTTCGGTCCCATTTCTGTTTCAACTGTTATTCCAGCTTATATACGTCGGGTAATTCGTCGTCTGAGGTAAGCGCGTTTTTCAATTTCGCGTTTTCACTTTCCAATTCAACAATATGTTTTTGTTCCTCTTTAACTAACTTATTATACCGTTTTACCGTAGCATCGTAATTATCCACCTCTCGTTGTAAATGCTCTATTAGGTTTCCAATTTCTAATGTTATCACTAAAAGAGTTTTCTGAGCATCAAGTATTTCAGCTTTATTCATGATTTAACTCAAGAGCAGAAACATAGTCACCGTTAGCCAGTCTAGGAATTTCAAGAAAACAATTGCCACACAATTTGACTGACAATTATAATCAACTCCACTACTCGGACTTTAGCGCACAGGACAAAACCACTGTAACAGCGTGTGCAAGTCCATAAATCCCACCGCACCCCGCGAGCCACCATGTTATATTTTGAACATTGGACCGTACGGACGACACACTCCATACGCTGTATCTATGCATAATCGATGCGCCATCAGTAGCGATGTCCGTAATTGTGCGGCAATTTATGATGGTTCCATTTGATCAAGGCCAAAGTAATTTTACAAACTCATTCACTGCATTAACTCTTTATTACAGGACAACTTATCCACATGTTGGTAGCATGACTTAAAATATTCGTATAATAACACTGTTTGCCGAACGTTATAATGGTTAAGTACAATCTAATTCATTTCTTTTCCTCTATTCCAAATTATAGTGTTTCCCATGGAATATATTTAATTGAATATAAATACATAGCTCAATGTATATTCTAAACATAAGTCTTTCAACATGGTTAGCATATGATGAAGACTGAGACTAACACTTTGAATTCCTCTCTAAAAGAATGAGAAGCAGACCCCTTTTATAGTAAACAGCATAATGCTCAGTTGCAACACAACCAGAGACTCAATGTTGGTTTGAGCCGAGCGGCTCATTGCGAGCATGCAACAGGTTTTGAGCCAACATCCAGTCTCCAAGCAACTGTTAGTCATCGGCTCAAAGCAACCACTGACCTAGTTTCTCTGAGCAACATGTAGAAATTAGAACAGAGTTACCCAGTTTCACGACAGCTAACACATGTAAGCCATACGGGAAAAGGTGCATAAAGTCCAATTGACCAGAAAGCCAAATCATAACAATAAGCAATTTAGATTGTTACCAGGCTACAGGAGTGTGCTATTTGATCAATAGCTACTCCGGCCACAAATCCCATGGACCCCATCTTTCCAGCCACAGCCACATTATGTGTCTAGTTACGATGCTGTGCCATTCATACATGCCACAGCATAAAAACTGAGGCCAAATTACTTTATGATACATAGAGTTTTTTTACTTAAATATTTATATGGTATTGGTACTATATATTTCAGTGTGACATACTCTAGACATGCAACATTATATTCTGCGATATGACATGACACATATGAACATGATGAAGTTGCACTTTCGGGAGATTGTCACACATCAAAATATAAAGGTGTATGAATGCAGAGACAATAGATAATGTTTACTTTATGCCACAGACCTGTATATATCCAGATGAGCCAGCTCGTGATGAGAACAAAAACACCCACTTCTCGTAAATGGACTAGTCTGAAAATCATTGTGTGACAGTTGGATTGGTGCAAATTTAATATATCAAAATCCATTCCAGTTACTTCGGGGTTAGAGGGTTAACCAAGCCATGGCTTTGTTACATGTACTTCTGATTTCATTATGATGCCACATTATGTAACATACCAGTATCATTATGTAACATACCAGTATCACAGTATCATTATGTAACATACCAGTATCATTATGTAACATACCAGTATCATTATGTAACATACCAGTATCATTATTATGTAACATACCAGTATCATTATGTAACATACCAGTATCATTATGTAACATACCAGTATCATTATGTAACATACCAGTATCATTATGTAACATACCAGTATCATTATGTAACATACCAGTATCATTATGTAACATACCAGTATCATTATTATGTAACATACCAGTATCATTATGTAACATACCAGTATCATTATGTAAAATTAACATACCAGTATCATTATGTAACATACCAGTATCATTATGTAACATACCAGTATAACATACCAGTATCATTATGTAACATACCAGTATTATTATGTAACATACCAGTATCATTATGTAACATACCAGTATCATTATGTAACATACCAGTATCATTATGTAACATACCAGTATCATTATTATGTAACATACCAGTATCATTATGTAACATACCAGTATCATTATGTAACATACCAGTATCATTATGTAACATACCAGTATCATTATGTAACATACCAGTATCATTATATGTAACATACCAGTATCATTATGTAACATACCAGTATCATTATGTAACATACCAGTATCATTATTATGTAACATACCAGTATCATTATGTAACATACCAGTATCATTATGTAACATACCAGTATCATTTTGCTTCAGTTCTTCATGGTTGTCTATGTTATCGTAATATATTTTGAATGCTTTGAAAGAACAAATGAAGGGGTCAGCACTGCTGACCCCTTCATTTGTTCTTTCAAAGCATTCAAAATGACTCCGCAGAAGATTTAGCCGAAGGGACTTAGCCCCTTTCTTCCACTGACCCCTACCATTTAGATCCATCTGAGGATCATACAGAAATGTTAACAAATAGTTTGTTGTGTACAGTGCTCCAGATAAGTTTTGTATCTAAAAAGTATTATACCCCCATATTTCAAATCCAATGCATATTTTACTTTTACAACCGTAATACGGTATTGATTTTCTTCCTTATTAAATAGGAAACAAATGATAAAAAAATAAAACTAATTGAAAAATTCACTTACCGTATTCGAGCAACACTGTTTGCTTTTTGCAGCTCAACTAAGTAAATTTTCAACTTTATTTCAGTATTTTCTCTATTCAATTTGAAAATCGATGCATATTTTCACATTGCTGTGAGTATTTTGTACTCCCAATTTTGATAATCGATGCATATTCTGCTAAAGTAAGTGCGTAAAATACACCAATGCACACTTTATCTGGAGCTCTGTTTATAGGTGCAAGCAGCATTTGAGTTGTCAGATATAGGATGGAACATATACAAGACGCGGGAGAAAAAGGACATGATCCGAAATACAAGGGCCAAGACTCTGGATTCGTACAAGATAAAGTGAGTATAGTGTGTCGTGAGCGATAAACAGTCTAGACACTTAGACTAGTCGGATGTTGTGCAATATATTTTGCAATCTTAAAATGCCTATGTCCCATATAATGATCTCCCATCCACATGTTATGGAAAAGAAAAGCAATATTTCTTTTTTACCCAGCAGGCTGGTCTGAGTCAACACTATACAGACCACAAACGTTAGAAAAACATAATTTAACAATTTATATTAGGGGCAGGTAGGGTTAAGGATCTTCAGATTATTCCTTCTGGCATTACATTTACATCATAATTGGTACCTGTCACATGTGTCTACAGACATGGCGACATGCTGTTCCTGTTCACAACGTCGACCCATGTGGGGGAGAGGCAGAGTGGCAGTGACAGCATGGACACGAGTGGCACCCCGGCCGCCATCCAGGAGGATGACGTTGATCTTATACTCTACAAGGAGGACGGCAAGATATACCGCAACAGGGATGAACAGTTGTGAGTGATCAGTTATATTGGTATGAGAGTGGATGTGTTAATTGTCAATCAATCATTTTTTCTAGCCTAACTCATGCTTTGCAGGCAATACAGTTGTGAGACATCAGTTGTATTGGCAGGAGTGTGGGTATGTTAATTGCCAGTCATGATCTATTTCATGCGTTATAGGGATGAACAATTGTGAGTGATCATTAGCTACACTAGTCACTCGTGCTCTTAGGTATCTTTTCTCAGCCGAGTCATGTCTATGTCCCCCACCCACTCCCACAGCATAGTCTTGTTTCTTATGATATCAGTAAACTTGGTTAAATAAATATCATGCTGTGGGTGGTAGGTGGGAGCATGCGATGGGTAATTTAACGATCGGGGTTCATCCTTACTGGAATTCCGACTGGAGACTTGGTTTGGCCCTCACATACGTCTTTGGCATTTTGTATGTGACAGTTGAATCTGCTTATACCCCTTATGTGAGTATTGCGATTATTCGTAATCTTATTCTAGGGGAAGGGGCCAAGTGACTTGGTGTGGTATGGACCTGGCACCAGGTCAAGTTATTCTAATTTCAGGGCTGAATATATGTTTTTTCGATGTAAATATTCCGTTCTGATTTTGGGATTTTCCCCCCAATGCAGCAGGTTAAAATGGGATTGAACTCGTTTGCCCGGCCTTACATGACCTTAGCTGTTGATAGGCCGTTAAACACCAATAAACAAACAAACACATATCATGCTGGCGACTGTTTGGGAGCATGCAAAGCGTAATTTAAAGACATGATTCATCCCTTATTTGGCCCTTGAGTACATTTTTTACTTTCTTGTTGCTTGAGAATAGTATCCGGTTAGGCCTATACCCTAATAAAAGTAGTAAGATTAGTACTAATCCTATTTCATTTATGGAGTGGGACTAAAGGACACTGGTGCGTTGATCAGGTTAAATCACAACTCGTGTAAAATCGTGTCATGTATTATTCCATTTCTATTTCCTATTTTTCTGTGTTCAGCTGCCACCATGGACCATCAGGGAAATGTCTCCACTGTGTTCCCCTCGAGGTAAGTAGTACCTGTCATTGTTGAACACACGGCTGTCACTGGAGAAATGTGGGTATATGTGGCTAGTCTAGCTCCTGACGGGTGTTTCATTGACTAAATGGCGAACAGTGCAGGTCCTCATCAGACTGCTACATTGGTCGCATAGCCCATAAGCCTTATTTCTCTAGTCACAGCCATTTTTGACCTTGATGTTCAACAGACAACAAACCCCACACCTGCAGCCTAATAATGATTTATCATTCTGCTTATTAGAAACACATTTGTTTTGTTATAGTAAGTCTGTCATTCGTGTTGAACTGTGCAACCCTTCATCAGACTGTGTAAGATTGAACTGGTTTCAAAGGCCATAAACACTATGTCTCCAGTCATGGACTATTCGTAATTCAAGACAAGGTACCGTATTCTTGCGATTATAAGTCGCATTTTTTTTACTCAGATTTGTATCCCAGAAAGCCCCTGCGTCTTATAAATACATGTAGATACATGAGCATTTTTTTCCACCCAAAATATTGACATAAACGACCCAAAAAAAAATAAAATAATAATAATGTGTTTGTTGTTGTTGTTAGTCTTTGGGGTAAAATCCGGTATTGGAATATTGGATTCGTATTGTAAACAGTTCGCGCCTTACTCGCGCCTTACTCGTTCCGGCCCTGTGTCACATTCGGTACACATTTTCTATACCGAAGGCGAACAGTGTATACCAAGATCAGATCCGGTCTACATTTTCTCTGCTGAATCACAATCTGGCCTCTATTATTTTAATTATCTTTTGAAAACATTTACCGGGCCCATATCGGTCGGTGTCATTTGGCCGTGAAAAATATTGCATGATGCCATTAACGGTAAATCCCAATATGCATAATGCAATCCCACGAAAGTTATAAAACTCCATCATTAGTTTTGAAACTATGTGTTTACACGATGCTGATGAAAGTGGCAAGCCTAAGTCAGCTGGCCGACATCAAACACACCGCGTGTCAAGATTTACAACATAAAGCCATATCAACACACGCGGTTGCTGATGTCAGTTTCGTATTCGTCACTAAACTGGTACCCTGTCTGATGCGTCCCAGTGAAGCAATACTACCGAGAACCAGACTCTATTTATGACACGGCAAACGTGTTTATGTGAATTGGGTCTCTATCTCTGACAAATCCCAGCTTATTGCATTAGCGACCAGACCAGGCGGTGGATTCGCGTAGTCTGCACATGGTTTACAATGTTCGCCAATCTCTAATTAAAACATTATAATTACGTCAGCGGACAATGCAAATTCGTCCTCGTCATTTACGGAAGATACAACTGATTTTGAAATATTACATACTGTACAGGCGAAAGTTGTGTGTTGCTTTGTGGAAAAAAATCGATAACACCCAACCGTGTCAACAGGTGCTTATCTTATGTCATCATTCAGCACGAGGCAATAAACTGTGTGACCTTTGGGCTATGTTTTGAAATTGCACTGATTGGTCAACACGCTTTTTTGATGTGTGCGGCATCGTGGGGGCAATCAGTAAACCATTTCATGCTGAGGATACGCTTATGTTTGCGGAAAATCCTAAATATTTTCCTTCTATGCACTCAGAAGTATATGCCGCGATCACCATTTAAACCGTTTCGTCGAGACGGTTCAAATGAGTGGTCACAACATGTAATTTCAGTGAGAAATAACAAAAATAAAAATAAAATATTTAATAAATTTCATATCCGTAAATGTGTATTCAGAAAGGAACGGGTTAAAAAAAACACTCTGGATTATACGCAGATCTGTCGCCATATTTCGCCGATATTGATTTCGAAAATAGTTTCCGTAAATGGTGTTAAAAAGAGATAATACATACCGCAATCAATAGCAACAATATAATACCACTTTCGGCAGCAATATGATCGCAAATATAACACGATTTATGACAATAGTCTGTTACACATTTAACACGATTTTGATATACAAATAAGGCAAAAATATCGGGAGCCAATGCACAACCGTGTACTAACCGAGAACGTGTTATAGTGAAGCGTGTACTACCGAGTTCACAGTGTAATTGAAGATACTAGAAAACGGTGAAATACTGACCGGGGAATCACGGACATAGAGTCGGCAAATTACGGACATAGCAAACTATGATAGGGAAAATACAGACAAAAACGTCCAAGCTACGAATAAAAAAACAGTGGGGAATAAATAACAACAATTTTGCGATTTTTTTTTTAGTTTTTTTGTTTCAGTTTGTTAGGAAAATTGGGTGCGTCTTATAATCTCATGTAGACATTTTCCCCCAGATTTTGGACTGAAAATAGGGGTGCGTCTTACGCACTCTTGCGACCTATAATCGCAAGAATACGGTATTTAAACCGCCTGACTTATTTTATGTGTTAACCCTTTCAACACTACATCCCTCTATAGTGGTATTTGAAATAGTGTAGATTCAGTTCAGCCGGGTCATGATGCACTTTTGTACAACGTAAATTGCATATTTGTAGAAAAGAAAACGCACCCTTTTCATAAATCGACTAGTTTGAAAATAATTTTGTGACCCTGGATTGCTCGGAAAATTATGTATCACAGTCCATTCCAGTTATTTAGGGGTGAAATGGTTAACTAATGTCTGCACCGTCTACATGGAGAATTGGTGAGTGGGTACACTTATCCACCTTTCCCTGGTTAGAATCTCAATGATGAATTTATCCTTTCCAGGATTCATACCTGGGACCAAGTGATCTGGTGTGATAAGGACACCTGGAACCATATGTGGCTGTGACTGGAGAATGGAGCTTATGGGATTTGTGACCAGTGTAGCTCCTGATAAAATAGCAGACTCCTGTATTGCTTGTTATAAGCATTGCGGGTGATTCATTGATTGAATGGCGAACAGTGCAGATCCTGATCAGACTGTGCGGATGCACAGGCTGATCTGGATCTACATTGGTCGCATAACCCATAAGCCACATTCATCCAGTCACAGCCACATGTCAGTGCTTGAAATAATATAATACTGAATTGTTATTTGCCTCGCCATACAGGTGTGTTCCCTGTCTGTATATGATCTTGAAGTTCAACAGTCAAGAAGCCTCATTGCATAATAATCCAGCTGTACACTTTTATATCCTGGATGTGTTGTATTTTCCAGCCGTATGACGAGACGTACCTAAAGACCTGTGATCCCCCTATCAAGTATTTGTCGTTCCACTCGTACATCAGAAAACTCACCGGAGGTGTAGACAAGTAAGGCACATTTTCCTAATGCATATGCAACCAAAGTAACCGTCTGAGCCTTTACATGACGATGAAATCAATAATGATAAGAGCTATAGTGGTCTAAATGTGCATTTGGTAATTCAGCCATGCAGAAAGGTATTAGACACTTGCTTTGCACTGACCCTGTTGCTTGGTGAATGTTGAATATATTCAATGGCAAACAGTATAAATGCTTAATACATGCGGCGACTGATCTGGTGTTACACAGTTCAAAAACGTATTTATCTCTTCAGTACTACATATCTCTTATGATAATGTTTGCAAACAGTGTAGATTAATATGAGGCGCTTTTACGAGCCGTCTCATCAGGATCTGCACAATTTGAGGATATTTTCTTACTTCTACAACCAATACGTTTTTCTGATAAATGGAATAGTCTCAAAAATAACCTGGGAATGTTAGTTCCAGCCATGGGAAGAGGAAAATCTGGCCTTTGTTTACAGGTGGTTTTTGTTCATTTATGTAGTAATTGAATAATTTGGAGAGAAAAAAGCGTGGCTGCTATAGACAGGTAATTGCTATTCAGATGTGGCCTTTAGCAAGCACAGGGTCGAGTGTACTTAGGGGCGAAACGGTTAAACCTTTCTTACTATGGTGTATGCTAGAGATGGTCATTATGTTTCAGAGGGAAGTTTGCAAACCTGGAGAACGTGAGCTGCAAGATAAAGGAGGGCTGTCGTGAACACCCGCCCTGGCCCGGGGGTATCTGTACCAAGTGTCAGCCCACCGCCCTCACACTCAACAGACAGGTCAGGGCCTCGGGGCAGACAGTATTTCTGAATATGCGGATGTGACTGGAGAAATGTTAAATATCGTGTGGAATGGCTGCATGAACCATGTGAACGACAGCTATAATGAACATTGAATGTGTCTGACTGGACAAATGGGGCTCGTGAGTTTTGGGTCAGAGCCCTGAGTCGTAAATAATTAAAATTATTTCTGAATTGTGGCTGTGACTGGAGAAAAGGGGCTTATGAGTTTTGCGACCAGAGTAGATCCAGATCAGCCTGTGCATCCGCACAGTCTGATCAGGATGTGCATTGTTCGCCATTCCATCAATTAAACACCCGTCATGTTTGTAACAAGCAATTTAGGTTGTTTTCAGGCTACAAGAGTGTGCTATTTGATCAGTAGCTATACTGGTCACAAATCCCATAAGCCCAATTTCACAGCCACCAATATGTATTGTATGCTTGAAAAGAAGCAGTTTGTTTGAAGCCTTAGCTGTGTCAATTAGGGCCTGTGAATATAACACTTTTTGAGTAGGTAAGCATGTATTATACTCAAAATCAGGAAGGTTGGTTGAGGCGGAGTCGTTCAAACTGTGTGAGTTGGAGAATGTGCTGCTATAACTTTTATAAGCACAGGTCCTGATATGCTAACACTTCTGTAGCCTATTTCACCAACATTGCAAAGTATACTTATCTAGCAAAGTATACTTTGAGGGAGAAATTTTCAATTTAAGGATAAATTTATTAATTTTTAGCCAGGTTTTTTGAAAAAAAATCCAGGCTATTGGATTGGCGAAAGCTGGGAGGGCGGGCGGGCGGGCGGGCGGGCGGCGGGCAGCGTCCACAATCAATGTTAAGTTTTCGTGTTTGAGTCCATTTCTTTGTTACTGTACCACCTAGGACCACCAAACTTTCACAGCTTCATAATCAAGGGGTGCCCACCACATATCACTATCCAACATGTTACTTTTTTTTTAACTTCACCCATTTTTTCCGCGTAATCGACTTAGCCATTTTCAATGTTAAGTTTTCGCGTTTACAATGTTAAGTTTTCGTGTTTAAGTCCATTTCTTTCGTACTGTACCACCTAGGACCACCAAACTTTCACAGCTTCATAATCAAGGGGTACCCACCACATATCACTATCCAATATGTTACTTTTTTTTAACTTTACCCATTTTTTCCGCGCAGTCGACTTAGCCATTTTCAATGTTAAGTTTTCGCGTTTACAATGTTAAGTTTTCGTGTTTAAGTCAATTTCTATGGTACTGTACCACCTAGGACCACCAAACTTTCACAGCTTCATAACCAAGGGGTGCCTACCACATACAACTATCCAACATGTGACCATTTTTTTACCTTCACCTATTATTTCTACGTAATTGACTTAGCCATTTTCAACGTTAACTTTTTAACGTACGTCTGGTTAGAGTTTTTTGGTTAAAACTTTTTCGTTATACTATATCTCTGCAACTGCTTCGCCCATTACCTTGAAACTTCACATGGGTGTTTATCATCATCCATATTTTCATTCTAACCCCCAACCGTGCGGCCCCTGTGCCCAATGTCAAGGTCAAATTACTTTGAATTTTTTTGTTAAAGTTTTTTTGTGTACTATATCTCTGCAACTGCTTCACTCAATACCTTGATACTTCACATGGGTGTTTATCATCATTGTCGCACTGCTTGCGGAAAGCGCGATCCTGTGCCCAATGTCAAGGTCAAATTACTTTGAATTTTTTTGTTAAAGTTTTTTCGTGTACTATATCTCTGCAACTGCTTCACCCAATACCTTGATACTTCACATGGGTGTTTATCATCATTGTTGCACCTGCTTGCGGAAAGCGCGATCCTGTGCCCAATGTCAAGGTCAAATTACTTTGAATTTTTTTGTTAAAGTTTTTTCGTGTACTATATCTCTGCAACTGCTTCACCCAATACCTCGATACTTCACATGGGTGTTTATCATCATTGTCACACCTGCTTGCGGAAAGCGCGATATCGTCAGCATTTTGGCATACGTCCGTCCGTTCGTCCGTGTGTCCGGTTAAAGTTTTTTGGTTAAAGTTTTTCCATCTACTATATCTATTTTTTTAGTGTCCATGCCTCGCCCCAAGGCGCGACATGCAGGCCACGGCCATCTAGTCTACAAAAGTGGGTATAATTATGTTATCCAAGTGTCTATGCTTGGAAAAAACCTGGCCTTCGTGGCTTTGCCTCGTTTCTTGTTCTTATACTGAATTTATTACATTATCACAGCCAATTTGGCTGTAATAATGTAATAAATTCAGTATAATAATTATGCATACTTTTAATCATCAAATATTTAGTTCTATATGAAATAATGCATTTTGGGGGAATTAAATGATTACACCCTCAAAGTATACTTTGCTAGATAAGTACTCTTTGCAATTTTGATGAAATCGGCTACAGCTATCTGATAATAATTAATCTGTTAACAGCTTGATAAATGTTTCGTTAATTGAATGGTAAAAGTGCAGGTGCAGGCTGATCTGGGACTAGAATACCACATTAATACGTATACATGTACTTGAATTTCATGGTAAAAAAGAAGCGGCAATAACAATTTTTGAGCATGTACTCGAATAATCGTCTCGAAATCAAACGGTTTATGTGGGCCTGAGTAAAAAATTCTTGTCCATGCCCAGACAGTTCAGGGGTTGAACAAATCATTTTTTTTCCACTCGCCCAGCTGGGCAAGTACAAAAAAAAAGTACTTGCCCAGGTCAAAAAGTTACTTGCCCAGTTTTTTTTTAAATAAAATGCTATTTCCAGTATTTGTAATGTTGCATCTTATTTTTAAAAAAAGAAGCTTTTACATCTATATGATCATTACCAAAACGTACGAGACATATTCACTATTATTGTTATTTATATTTTAAGTATTAAATGAACATAAACAAAAAAAATAAATTATTTATCGGTAGATAAAACTTTCTTCAACAACGTTTTTTAGCAGCGAATTTGCTCAGAGGCTTGCACTCTTCTTATTTTCTATAAGCGTTGAATGACCTAGATTTTGTTTAATTTATAGTGGCTATTTTTGCATGCGCTGTGCGCTGCCTTAATTACTAAATTAAATGGTTTCGGACCTGGCGCCGACAGTTTCGTCCCAAGCCGTTATGTTCGGCGTCTGAAATGCGCGTTAACCCAACTGTAAATGAGACGATATATGTGGCCGCGTATACACTAGTCTATACTCGCAGTCGTATTATTTGTTAGCCCGGCCGCGTACAGCCGACAAATAATCCGTGAATTAAACTTGCCCGATATGGACCGTGTTCAAAATCGCTAGCTATTCTACCCGTAACCGTGTACATAGACACTGCTTGAATCTTACTTTCCGCAAATTGACGTAAACTGTAAACAACAAATGGTCGCTGAATTAATACCATTTGTTGGCCGTTATCGATGGAATTAATTGGCAATTTCTTCAGAAAAAAAAAATCCTGACCAAATCTCACTCGCCAAACTGGGCGAGTGCCTGTAGAAAGTACTCGACCACCACAAAAAGCACTCGCCATGGCGAGCTGGGCGAGTGAAATTTCAACCCCTGCAGTTCTACACAAACCAGCATGCATTTTGTTTGTGAAAATATAATCACAATCGTATGTTTATAAGCCAAACATTTCATTTCAGAGATATCGCCATGTGGATTACATCATGTTTGAGAATCCGTCGATATGTGACCGGTTCCTGAATTTTTGGCGAAGCACAGGGAACCAGCGACTAGGTATCATGTACGGCAGATACGAGGTGCACAAAGATATACCACTTTCCATCAAGGCCACAGTCACTGCAATATACGAACCACCTCAGGTAGGTAGCACATCATTATAGCTAATCACTTTAACATTTTGAAATTGAATTGTGTCATAATTAACTCTTTGCATGATGGGAAATATATTGTCTTTTATTTCTCACTGTAAATATCATGAATAGTTGTAGGAATTTCATTAGAATTGAGTCGGGAGTCGAGACATACATGTATGTGCAGAGAGAAATAATTAAATAACTCGTAATTTGGCCAGAATCCCGATATACCTGGTTTGGCCCACAGGTATATTTTATTTTTGGCATTGTTACGCGAGTGTTGAATCCGGTTATACCCATTATAAAAGTTAAGTAGCAAGAGTAGTACTAATCTTATTACATTTAGGAAATGGGGCTAAGTTATTCTGGTGTTAGGACAAGTATGGTAGCCTATTTCATCAACATTGCAAAGTATTCTTTTCTAGCAAAGTATACTTTGAGTGAGAAATTTTCAATTTAAGGATAAATTTATTAACTTATTATACTGAATTTATTACATTACCAAAATGGCTGTGATAATGTAATAAATTCAGTATAATAATTCTGCTCTTTTAATCATCAAATATATGCAGTCGTTAGTTCTGTATGAAATAATGCATTTTGGAAAACATAAATGATTACTCCCTCAAAGTATACTTTGCTATAAAAGTATACTTTGCAATATTGGTGAAATAGGCTGCTGGTCAGCTCTTTCTAATTTCAAGGCTGAATGTATTTTTTCCCTATAAATATATCCCCCCCCCCCCACCCATTAACAAATAAATGTATTACTTGATGTTTATTGCCAAATGTCCTACATTTGAGACAGCTTTAGCCATGTTGATGAAAAAAAGAAATTAAAAAACCTTTGATTGAAGAATTTGGTGATAAGCAGGGGGGACCCTAAACATCGACTGCGTCATTACAGGTGAACAGCAAGAACCGTGTGGAGCTACTGGAGGATCAGCATGAGGAGGATGTAAACAAGTTGACCGAGCGGCTCGGGCTCTACCCGGTCGGCTGGATCTTCACCGATCTCGTGGCCGACGATCTCACCAAGGGAACTGTGAAAAACTTCCGTGGAAATGTGGTACGTGTATAGTCTAGACTTATAGTCTTATAAAATGGTTACCGAAATCAGTAACTACTTAGAGAACTATTTCCAGGACTAGACTAGTCTTATAGGTGTCTGACTGGAGAAATGGGGCTTATGCGTTTTGTGACCAGTGTAGATCTTGATCATCCTGTGCTTCCGCACAGTCTGATTAGGATCTGCTCTGTTCGCCATTCCATCAATGAAACACCCGTCATTCTGTTAACAAGCAACATAGATCGTTATCTGGCTACAGGAGTGTGTTTTTTATTAGGAGCTACACTGGTCGCAAATCCCATAAGCCCCATTTCTCCAGTCACAGTCACAAATAGGTTTACAACCGAATTTGGAAAATCTCAAGTAATTTTCCTTAGAACTATTTCCGTGGCTAGACCAGTCTTATAAATTGGTTACGGAACTTGGAAAATCACAAGTAACTTCCCTTCAAATTACTTGCATGGCTAGTCCAGTCTTATAAATAGGTTACAGAATGTGTAAATTCGCAAGTAACTTCTTTTATAACAACTTCCAGGGTATCTTCTTGTTGTTAGAATTTATGGTGATTTTCGGTTTGACTTCACTTTAAAACCTTAGCAGGGCTCCAGATAAGGAATTAGTAATTGAGTATTGTCACTCCATCATTTCTGAAGCAATTGGGTATTTCAAAATTTTAATTGTGTAAAATAGAATCACACTATAGTTTACACATCAGCAGACCGCACTTATTGAATAGTTTGCTTCTAAATGAAAACACATCTTGGTATTTCATTAGAATTGTCTCCTTGGAGACAGTTCTAATGAAATACCAAGATGTGTTTAGAGACAATTCTAATGAAATACCAAGATGGGAAAATAAGAAAATATGCTATATTTGTGGTCTGTTTATTGTTTTCTGTAGCATGATAAAGATACCACAAATTTTTCATTGCTTTTTGATACCCACTAATTCTGATTTCAATTGGGTTTTTGGCAATTTTAATTGGGTATTTACGCAAATACGCACCTTATCTGGAGCTCTGCCTTAGTTTAACCAAAGCAACACGAGTGAACCTACAAATTAAAAGCAAATCATAACGCCAATGATGACTTGTTACCGTAGCTTCACATATACCCACCATGCCTATTCTCCATGACAGGACTCGCATTTCCTGAGTTCAGAGGAGTGTATAATGGCCGCTCAGTTCCAGAATAAACACCCAAACCCCTGCAAATATTCCAATGACGGCAACTTTGGATCCAAGTTTGTTACAGTCATTGTTACAGGTGAGTTCTACATATCATAGTTTTGTATCATAGTTTTGGCCAGAATAGTATATTCTTTTTGCTAATCAACATTCTTCTGCACAGCCAGCAATACAGTGTGTGCAGACTGATCTCCTCATGTACCACACACCTCATGATGTTTATCCTCGCCCGATAACTGATGATGGTCCGAGTGACACATGATGGAGTTACATTATTATTTTAGCCTTTTTATGGCTTTTTGGAGAAATGGGGCTTATGGGACTTGTGACCAGTGTAGCTCCTGATCAAATGGCATACTCACAGTCTGATTGATAACGATCTATGTTGCTTGTTAGAAGCACGACAGCTGTTTCATAGATGGAATGGCGGAACAGTACAGATCCTCTATGAACAAAATTTTATGCCATGCTCGTATAATTGTATTTTAGTAATGAGAAATAAAATATTGAATGACAAGAAAGGAACAGTGCAGATCCTGATTAGACTGTGCGGATGCACAGGCTGATCTGGATATACACTGGTCACAAAACCCCCATTTCTCCAGCCACAGCCACATTTATATTTGATTTCTAAGCCAGGGAGAGCTATCAGCTGATCTGAATTCTTACATTCTGGTGGCAGCGTCGGGATGCGACACCCATCCTACAGCTGCCACCATCTTTAATTGCTGTCTGCAAATGTTCTCGATTTGTGTCTAGTGCTGCTACTTGAATAGTTTGCAGTAACTCATGCCTGTCCAAAAATGCTACTAACATGAGATGGTTATCTTTGAATGTGGTAAAGGGCACACATGTTGTAAAGCAAAATGTTCCATGCTTTTGTCAGCTAGCAACCCATACCCTCTACATATGATGCCATTGATGGAACATTTTTGACTTGTTACCTAAAATGTAGGACAATAGATGAAGGTAGCATATGCTTGGCTGACCTGTGCAGCTGTTGCCTTCTATTCCAGGTGACCAGACAGGACAGATTCACTTTGAAGGCTACCAGGTGTCCAATGTGTGCATGGCCCTGGTTCGGGACGACTGTCTTATACCCACAAAGGATGCCCCTGAACTCGGCTATATTAAAGAATCCACAAATGAACAGTATGTGCCAGATGTCTTCTTTACGGTGAGTTGATTATTATTTGTGGCTGTGACTGGATAAATGGGTCTTATGGAATTTGTGAGCAGTGTAGCTCCTGATCAAGCAGCACACTCGTGCACCATGATATTGATATATAATGCTTGTTAGCAGGAGCATGACGGGTGTTTCATTGACACTGGTCGCAAAACCCACTTCTCCAGTCACAGCCATGTTTAATTGTTGTGATTGTTGATGCTGAATTAATTGCTAATATGAGACACGCCATGCGAATTTGTACCTTCGAATATCTGCATATTTTCATTTACAAGAATTACAATATTTTTCATAAAGTCAAAAGTTGACAAAATTTTCAGAATACATGTGGAATATTGTAAACACATTTCATAAAATTACGCAGGTGTCCGAAGGTACAAAATCACATGGCTCGTCTCATATATGGTACACTGCAGCAAATGTGTAGCCATCGATTTGTCTGCGCACCTACGCTATGCAGTTTTATCAGTTTACACTGTTCATCAGTGCAACTGGATTCTCCCATGTTCATTTTCAAGACTATTCCATCATATGAAGAAATGGGTAATTTTGTTCCAATTCTTAAACTATCCACAACTGCATTAGAGCTGCTTCATCTTGATCTACACTTTTTGGATGGATGTCTGTACTGTAGAAAGGGTTAACAATTTACAGCCATTTTAACAGTTAAACACACATCCATCTGTATACTTATAGGCGAAAGACGAGTATGGGAACGAGACAAAGCAGCTGGCGCGGCCCCTCCCCGTGGAGTACCTCCTGGTGGATATGGGCGCAGCGTTCCCCGTCGAGCCCCAGTTCACCTTCAAGGTGGCAGACAAACCCTTCCCCGTCGAACACCGGAACGCAGTGGGCACTGTCCAGGTATGATGATTATTTCAGTGGATATAATATTTTAATGAGCGACAAATGAAAACCCAGCTTCAGTTGCCATCTGTCTTTGATTTTTGTTGCACCGGCTTGCCGACAACACAAGGTAGTTGGCATATTGGCGTATGTACGAACGTATGTACGTACGTCCGTGTTAAAGTTGTTGGTTAAATTTTTTCAGTATACTATCAAAGCCTCGGCGGGCGCGACATGCAGGCTGCGGCCATCTACTAATAAAGTCAGAGGCTGATGCCGTATTATGTGATTCACACAAGGCCTTATTGACCAGGTTCTTGGCCAGGGTAGCTTATCATCATAACACTCGAGTTGTCTGAAATGAATATAATGGTACGAGTTGTTTGAACAGGTTAGTCCGGTGGTAGATGCATAGACCAACACTGGCCACAAATTCAATCGGTCCCTTTTTCTCATGGTCGTCACATTGTGGCTGGCAGAGGGTTGCAAGCATCTTGGGCCATTTACAGTCGGGGTAGATCAGGATGATTCACGATTTTCAATTTGCTTGCCATCTGTATATGACCTTACTGAATGAATGTAAAACTCCATTCTGTTATTCATTAAATTGCTTGTGTGTATGCTCTTGTTTTTGAAAGGACATTACAGCCCATGGAAATAATCAATCAGTTTGCCGACAACTCCGACATGGTAATCAATCCAAAACATGACTGCTGTTGTTTGACACCGCTCACAGCCGTGTTCAAAAGTACAGCGCATGCTGTTTGATCATGGTTCTAGACATTGCTCATTCCGGGGCCAAGCCATCACCTACGTAATGCATGTATCTCATGACGTTATTAGAACGCGCCATTATTTCACCAGACCAGTTCACAACGGTTGTACTGAAATTTTGAAATTGATGCGGCTGCTTCACGCGATGTGTACAGTGGCGCCGGAATATGTATGTGTAAATCAGCTGTTTGAATGGAGTAGATTATCAAAGTACCAAAAGTACTGCATAGATGTTCAAATTGCATGTTATTTCCGGCGGAAATGGAACAATAACATTCGATCATGTCCTGTCGTGGGTAAACGTTTGCCGTGGCACTCGGGAACTGTTTGAACCCGCAACCTATGGCCTTGGGGTTGAAACAGTTCCCTTGTGCCACGGCAAACGATCACCATCGGCTGAACATTGTCGAACCTTGTATTCACTAACTTGTTTTCCAGGACTTTTCTGCCCTAATCACGTACATGGAACAGTTCCCCCCTAGCAAGTTCCTCGAATGTGTCTCCGACTTCCACCTGCTACTGTTCCTCACAACTAACGATATGTTGCCACTAAAAGTAAGTAAACCTACGTGTTCTTGTAATGTCTATTTGTTGGTCGAGCCCTTGTTAAACTGGGCCCGGTTGCTCAAAACATCCGTTAGCTTAACGGACTGTTAAATCCTTAACTGAATGGTTAAAATCTCTGTTTTAACAGAGATTTTAACCATTCAGTTAAGGATTTAACAGTCCGTTAAGCTAACTGATGTTTTGAGCAACCGGGCCCTGACTACCAGTGTTATACATAGACTGGTATAAAATTGTCATTATTCTATTGGTCAATGAAAGTATTGTGACCACTAATTTGCATACTCTGTGATGATTTTTGCCAGTTTGACTTGTATTGTTAAAACTGGTAGTATTTGTCTATCGATGGATTGCATATTAACTTTTTTTAAAAGTGTCACAGCTCTGGCTAGGCTGTATGCATATTTATCTGTACACTTACTAATTGTATACCATTGGCAGTTTGATATTATCATTCATAAATTTGTGTTTTGTTTGAAATGCTTTAGAATATTTCCTATTACAATTTGCATTTCATGGACTAATAATTCCAGCACAAAAATATTTACACAATTCCCTAACATTTGATTGGTCCGTAGCAAGTCTCTGTCCAAAATTTATATCCCAGTAAACTCCCACGCCGAACTACTTTCCGTAACCGTCAGGCGCAGTTAAAATAATTCTTAAGAAGACGGAAAATAAACACATTTTCTTGATGAATTTATTTCAAATGCTGGAATTATAAGGAATGAATGGCCTTTTTGTGGAATTTATCGGGGTATAAACTTGGAAAAGTCGCGGGAATACTGGACGAGGCCTTCCAGCCTTCGTCCAGTATTCCCGTGACTTTTCCAAGTTTATACCCCGATAAATTCTACAAAAAGGCCATTCATTCCTATAATAACTGGGCTTTGCTCAATTATCTCAATATTTGCCAACTCCCTATATAGACTGCTTTGTTGTGTAGAAAATGTTGTCGAGCAATAATTCAATCCATGCCAATACCACTGGTCATTTTGGTGTCATTTTGCCAGTCACTACATTTTTGCTGGCTCTTCATTCATGTACTAGCTATATCTTGGTTGGTGCTACTGGTAGCAGCAGTAACCATTTGGCTCCTAATATTTCAGAACTGGCCATTCCGATTTAATAAAAAAAAAAAATGCCCAGTAACAGCTAATTTTGCTAACAATTTCAAAATCCTAGCTCCAACCTAAGCTATACTCTGAAGTCTATCAGTTTATGTTTCTACGTAATTCTCATAGACGATTACTAAAATGTGTGTGGAAAGTCTGTTAAATACAAACAAAAAGAAAATGAATATAAGAAATCAATCGGTCAGTCAATCAAACTATATGACCTCGGTTGTTGCCTAAACAGTGCACTTGCCCATTGTCTCCACCAGGACCAGTTAGCGACGTTGCTGGAGGCGGTGAAGACGGGAGACGAGAGTTTGGCGCACCACTTCAAGAAGACCGAGGAGTGGGCCACTGTGGAGGAGATGATCGCCGCTCACGGCAGTAAGTACCTGTCAAATGTGGCTGTCACTGGATGACGAGGGTTATGGGATTTGTCACCAGTGTAGCTCATGATCAGATAGCACACTCCTGTAGCATGATATCGATTACTATTGCGTGTTAGATCGACAAATTTTTCATTTCACATGCGGAATTCTATTCACAAAATCACATGGCGTGGTTTCATATGATTTTTAACTTTTACTGGGATGTTAAACACATGTCCTTGTTTCAGGGAAGAGCCATGACCTAGGGGATATAGCAATACGTGAGGTTGTGAGTTCAATCCTCATTGTAGGCATGAAATAGCTAACGTTACAGTATTTCCATCCCACTGGTTTGTTACATTAGACTTGAAACTGAGGTCCCATCCGTAAATGGCCTTAACTGTTGCTGGGATGTTAAACCCATTCACTTTCACTTCTTGTCCTTGTTTCCTTGCAGCTCCAGCTACATCACTGACACGCCAGCCGTCCTACGTGGGCCCGGGAGCGTCACCCCTGCCCCCTATAGGGGCCTCGCAGGGCACGTGGACCTGCGCCCACTGTACCTTCATGAATAGCGCCGACAATTCCAGTTGTGATATGTGCTCCCTACCCCGTCAGTGAAGCCGTGATGACTTAGTTCAAATGGGCCACTGGCTGATAAATAACGGGTGTGGAAGGTCTTGTCAGTCTTAAATTATATACCTGATAGAAATGTTTGTCCTTTGGAAATACGTGATCAGTGTAGATCCTGATATCATTTGTAATTATTAGAGATGGCAACGAATATTCGTTTATTGACCGAATATTCGAATATCAGTTTGGTATTCAAATGGAAAACTTATTTCAATGTATTGTTTGGTTTACTTATTTCTCACCATCGCACATACAGCAATTGATCCGGGCACGTGTCAAAGTTTGTATTGTCCGTTATCGACGATTAATACAGTATCGCGTCAAAGTTTGCTTGTTCCTAATATCGACAATTAATAACACGGTATTGTTTTGACAGCCTCATGGCTTGCAGGTGTTTAATCCGTACCTTAATAAAGTTTAATTGCATTAAATAGCGTAATCCTTGGTAAAGAACTCCCGCTGCTTTATCGGTACACGGTGTTTGGTGGTGGTATAATTATGTGTTTGTTGAATTCTCATTAGTTAACCAATCAGTAAATGAGTAACGAATTAATACCTGATTCGCATCAATGTTATGTTTCCAAAGAAAAAGAATCTACTAATGTCCATCCTAGCTGCACTCTTCCCAGACTCCATACACCCATTATTCTCATGAACTCCATACACCCATTATTCTCATGAACTCCATACACCCATTATTCTCGTGTCGGTATACACATTTCATCATTCCGCTGTGTGATGCGTGACGTCATTTGAGAGTTCCAATACACACAACACACAACGGAAGTTTGACATCGCGTATTATTGACACATATTTCAATCGGGCATTACACGTGTACAAAGCGCTTTCATGTTTTAAAGTATCATGTTGTTTGTTGGATTATTAAATTATAAAAGAACAGATTCGTTGTTAACATGTATCCCCAGGACATTAATTTTCCACTCGCTTGAAAAAATAGGTAATTAATTATTATTTGAAGGACGTGGGAACTCAATTTATCCAAGACGTGTTACCGGTGTCAATTCCGTAATAGTGAGGAGATTTAGAGGTTGGGTGGTTCCGAATATTCGAAAATATATTCGAATACCATTTTGACCATTCGATGCCATCCCTAGTAATTATACAATAGAAAGTTCAAAACAAGAATTTTCAGGGACAGAAACATTAGACTGGATGGCGACCAGTATATGCCCAGATCAGACTGCGCAGATGCGCAGGCTGATCTGGGCATATACGGGTTGTACATCCTTTTTTCAGCCCAACTATGGGCCACAATCTGAGGAAACCAGATTTCTAACCAGTGTAGATACTGATCTGTGTACGCCTGCAATAAGGCTACTGGGGCCCATTTCACTAAACTTTGTACAACTAAAATGTTTGTAAGTGAAAAATTATGATAGTGTGTAAATATATATGCTCAATAAATGTAAATCCATCAATTTAAAATTACAGACGATCCTAAATTTGCACTTGTGGATATTTTAGTTGTGCAAAGTTTAGTGAAACGGTCCCCTGGATAGTTCATGAACGATCCATTGAATGACAAATGGTGAAAATGCTGATCAGACTGAGCAGATCAGATCGGTGAAATGGAGGATCCGGGTCTACATGGACACAAACAGGTGTGTTTTTTTCTGTGGCGATCACTGGCGAATTTTGGTTTATGACATTTGTGGCCGGTGTAGCTCCTGATTTATTATCGCACTCCTGCAGCCTGATAACGACAGGTGCTTCATCGACTGATAGGCGAACCCTATAGACCAGTAGCCTATTTCACCAACATTGCAAAGTATACTTTAGTAGCAAAGTATACTTTGAGGGAGAAATTTTCAATTTTATGATAAATTTATTAATTTTTATTATACTGAATTTATTACATTATCACAGCCAATTTGGCTGTGATAATGTAATAAATTCAGTATAATAATTCTGCATACTTTTAATCATCAAATATATGCATTTGTTAGTTCTATATGAAATAATGCATTTCAGGAAAAATAAATGATTTCTCCCTCAAAGTATACTTTGCTAGTAAAGTATACTTTGCAATGTTGATGAAATAGGCTACTGATAAGAATGTATGGATGCCCGGGTTTATCTGGGTATACACTGGTCGCAATGGTCATAAGCCCCATTTCTTCAGTGACAAAAGTTACTTCAGTCGCTAGCCATTGTGACCAGTATATATACAGATCATATTACACTGATTAGGGTTTACTGATCTCCATTCGCTCGGAGAAAAAGGATGATCATTATCAGGCTGATCAGAAATTTAATAGGCCCGGTTTTGTCAGATGATGATCCAATTATGAGAAACTTATTTATGTTTGGTATTGGGGAACTGTGTAATTTCAAACCATGTGATTTAATATACAAGTAATATACGAGTGTCTGCTTGAATAGTTTCACACAATGAGTTTCAGTATATTTGAGAATGTGCTTTGCAAAACTGAGCTTACACGAACTGTTGCTCAAATCTTGTAGACCGATTCATCCAGAGTTTAAAAAACCATATTAAACTAGTCGTTTCAATCTTTTGATCTGCAATGTTTGTCGGTGCTTAACCATTTGACCCCCAAGTAGCTTGAATGGAGTCTTTAATGCTAATGTTCGGACTTCCAATCTGACATCATAAAAGGGGGAATTGTGTATTGATCAGAATCTATCCACAAATGGTGCAGACACTGACAAGATGGCTGATTTGGATCTTCACTGTTTGCACACATTAGGATAGCGTTAAGTGTTAAATTGGTTAACTAACTGTACTCAAAGTATAAAAGTTTAGGCCATCTACATATGTGGTGTTTTTTTTAAATATCAAACGGTTTAGTTTATAATCATGGCCTATGGTGCTACTGTTTCAAAGTGTATAACCTGATCTCATCAGCTAGGAAAATAATTTTGTGTGTTGTAATGATGAATGATCAAGCCCTGTTTGCAGTTATTCAAATATTTATACGATGTAGTTTGAAAAAACCTTCAGACCTACATTTGCGACCAACGTTCAATTGCCACATTATCTGTATTTGGTCCACCAGCTGAGGAAAGTACCTGTGATGACGTATGCGACCAGCATAGCCCCTGATCAGCCTGCGCATCCGCGCAGTCTGATCAGGGCCTACGCTGTTCGCCATTCAGTCACTTCAGTCATTTAAAAATTAGATTCAATTTTCATGAGTTCAAGGGTATAAGGCTCTACAATTGTTACAAATGTCTCGAGGTCATTTTTCTCAGTATGTGGCCCATATGTGACTCGCCATGACAAAATGGGGATTATAGAGTATGACCACTGTAGTGCCAGATCAGAATGTGAATCTGCACATTTGATTGATCCGGGCCTACACTGTTGGACGAGTTGCTAGTAGACTGGGAGCTGGTCGAGCGATGTGCCATAATAAAATGGACTCCATGACCAATGTAGCTCCGAGCCAGCTAGCTCTTACAGCTTATGTGCATCTACAGCATTTGAAAATACTGGATTTATTTACAGTCTGTTGAAGGTGAAATGTTGTAATACAGTGTAGACCCTGTTCAGACTACACTGGTTGCAAAGACAGTAAGACCTTTTTTCTCATGGTATGTCACTGTTTGCTTGACATGAAACAAATTATTAAACTGCTTAAATATGGAGAATAGTTTGTTTATTGACCCAAGGACAAAATGTTTTAAGGAATTTGGTCATAAAAAGATACACCTGTAGCCTATTTCATCAACATTGCAAAGTATACTTTAGTAGCAAAGTATACTTTGAGGGAGAAATTTTCATTTTTTTTTTTAATTTATTAATTTTTATTATACTGAATTTATTACATTATCACAGCCATTTAATGGCTGTGATAATGTAATAAATTCAGTATAATAATTCTGCATACTTTTAATCATGAAATATATGCATTTGTTAGTTCTATATGAAATAATGCATTTCAGGAAAAATAAATGATTACTCCCTCAAAGTATACTTTGCTAGTAAAGTATACTTTGCAATGTTGATGAAATAGGCCCCTGGCTTCAATGATAATTGCTTGATAAGAGTGATTTGATATATGAAGATCAGATAAGTGACACTATCTTGTTACTGTATACCATATGTACATTGAGTTGCCATCTCCACCATCTTTGTATGTACAAGCCATCGTACTGTTTCACCACTTTGATCGTTTGATACATACAGCAAATAATATGACAGTAAACCTAATAAAATTTGGTTCAATAAATCATAGATATGACAACAGCGTGCTATAAATGTTAAGCCAGCAAACTATGCAAAAATACGAGATATCTGAGCATTTCTCCCATTAATCTCAACATGTAAACTTTTCAATCTGATGCACAGCCTATTATTAGTGTACACGTACCCATAGGTAAAGCCCTATTTACTTGCATAGTAGGTGCATAGACACCAGTGACAATACACCCAGGAGATGTAATATACATTTTGAGATTGATGGGAGAAATGCTCAGATATGCTGTCTATGATGTGGTACACCAATTATTTAATTGGGTTTACCGTCCTATTATTTGCTATATGTATCAAACACTCGAAGTGGTGAAACTGTATGATGGCTTGTTCATATAAAGATGGCAGAGATGGCAACTCGATGTACCATATAGTATACAGTAACAAGATAATATTCACTAAATTATATTCATATATCCCATCACTCTTTATATGAAGCAATTATCATTGAAACCAGTTATATCTTTCTATGACCAAATTCCTTAACTCTTTGCATGCTGGGAAACTTGTGGGCTATAAATAGTTCAAAACAAGCGGACAAAAATTCATCATATTTGTTATTTCTCCTTGTAAATATCATGAATATGTCTTGGAATTTCATTAGAATCGAGTCCTCAGGACTCCATTCTAATGAAATTCCAAAACATATTTACAGAGACAAATAAAACATATATACTCTGAATTTGTTTGGCAGATATTTTCGCCGCTAGCATGTAAAGAGTTAAGAATCTTTATGGATGAACTCGGGATAGGCATGATTTCCTCCCATCCTCCATTTGCAAGGTTGAAACGGTTAATTTAACTGCAGTGGCTGAGTTAGAGCAGACCTTCATCTGGTACAAATGGCTATGATCCAACACAAGAATTTCACCACGGAAGCAGCGTCGCGCCTGCCGAAGCATTTGACCGTAACATGATCATGGGCATGAAAAAGGTCAAGGTCATGTTAATGGCAGCAAATATTGAAGAAATCCATCATGTAATATTAAAGTTATATGACGAGGAAGAAACTTGTACAAACTTTTTGACGTACAAAAAAATGGCTATTAAAGTGTTTCCACAACCATGTCAAGGTCATGATAATGAGGGCATAAGTGTGTTTCAAATGCTCACATGTATCAAGTGTCCAAATATTGAAGCAATCCATCAAGTAATAATAAAGTTATATGATGATGAAGAAATCTGTACAAACTTTTTGCACAAAGTTTTCCCGCAAAAGTGTGAAAGTAAAAAAGATCAGTCATGTTAAAGTCATTTCCACTCAGTAGGCACAAATGTACTTTATAGGAACTAAATTAAATAAGTGCATAATGGTGTCCCTATTCCACCAGTTCTAAAAAATTACAAATGCCCGCTATACAGATATAATCGGTTAGTAATATTTATTTTACTTATTATGATAGTGACGCGCTGTGGTATCGGGCTATTGAAATATTAAGAAATATTGAAGTTGTATCATGATGAAGAAACAAACAAACTTTTTAACATTGCGGACAACGACATCGGAAAAAGCAGCAACTTCTGCTAGCCTAAGGCAGGCGCGACAAAAACTAGACTCACTAGGGCAGACCCAGCCAAGACATACATACAGGCTGTCCGGTAAAAATCTTGTATCAGTAGTCAGATCAGATTGATCATACCTATTAAACTTCCAACAAACATTCAGTTTGTACAATATGATCAGTGGCCGATTTCACCAAACTTGCAAAGGAAACTTATCTTGCTAATTACATTTTGAGGGAGAAAATTTTCAATTCGAGGATAAATTTATTTTTACTGAATTTATTACATTATCACAGCCATTTTTAGCTTGACTATTCGAAGAATAAGTAGAGCTTATGTTGTCACCCCGGCGTCGGCTCGACGTCGGCGTCGGCGTCGGCGTCACGCCTTGGTTAAGGTTTTTAGTCAAGCTTGTATATGGAATACTACTGGCCCTACACCCACCATACTTGGACAACTTCATCTCCTAGTGATGTACATCAATAACCCCTGATCTATATTTGATCTTGACCTACATTTCCTCTTGAATTACTTACTTAATTCCCCTTGGTTAAGGTTTTTAGTCAAGCTTGTATATGCAATACTACTGGCCCTACACCCACCATACTTGGACAACTTCATCTCCTAGTGATGTACATCAATAACCCCTGATCTATATTTGACCTTCACCCACATTTCCTCTTGAATTACTTAGTTAATTCCCCTTGGTTAAGGTTTTTAATCAACCTTGGTTAAGGTTTTTAGTCAAGCTTGTATATGCAATACTACTGGCCCTACACCCACCATACTTGGACAACTTCATCTCCTAGTGATGCACATCAATAACCCCTGATCTATATTTGACCTTCACCTACATTTCCTATTGAATTACTTACTTAATTCCCCTTGGTTAAGGTTTTTAGTCAACCTTGGTTAAGGTTTTTAGTCAAGCTTGTACATGGAACACTATTGTGCATACAGACACCATACTTGGACAACCTTTTCTCATAAGGATGTACATCAATAACCCCTGATCTATATTTGACATTGACCTACATTTCCTCTTGAATTACTTACTTAATTCCCCTTGGTTAAGGTTTTTAGTCAAGCTTGTATATGCAATACTACTGGCCCTACACCCACCATACTTGGACAACTTCATCTCCTAGTGATGTACATCAATAACCCCTGATCTATATTTGACCTTCACCTACATTTCCTCTTGAATTACTTACTTAATTCCCCTTGGTTAAGGTTTTTAGTCAACCTTGGTTAAGGTTTTTAATCAAGCTTGTACATGGAATACTATTGTGCATCCAGACACCATACTTGGATAACTTTTTCTCATAGGGATGTACATCAATAACCCCTGACCTTTATTTTACCTTCACCTACATTTAACCTTGAATTACTTGGTTAATGTTTATAGTAAAGCTTGTATATGGAATACTCCTGGGCCTACATCAACCATACTTGGACAACTTCATCTCCTAGTGATGTACATCAATAATCCCTGACCTACCTATATTTGACCTTGACCTACTTTTATCCTTGGATTACTTAGTTATTTCCCCTTGGTTACGGTTTTTAGTCAAGCTTGTATATGAAATACTCCTGGGCCTACAGAAAGCATACTTGGAAAACTTCATCTCCTAGTGATGTACATCAATAACCCCTGACCTATATCTGACATTGACCTACATTTAACCTTGAATTACTTACTTAATTTCCCTTGGTTAAGGTTTTTAGTCAACCTTGGTTAAGGTTTTTATGCAGGCCACAGCCACCTTCTTTGTCAAGCTATGTGTACATCGACAACCCTCGTAGTCGAGCTATGCTGTTCTCCTACAGCTCTTGTTATGTAATAAAGTCAGTATAATAATTCTGCATACTTTTAATCGTCAAATATATGCAGTCGTTAGTTCTATGTGAAATAATGGATTTCAGTAAAAACAAATGATAGTATACTTGGCTAGATAAGTAAGTATACTTTGCAATTTTGATGAAATCGGCTACTGGTTCGGTCCATATAAAGTGACAGCCAAATGTGGACAGAAGATAATACAAATCTCTGGGTCTGTGATTATATACATTTCTATTTAACTTGGACGCACTATCTAGATGATTAACAGAGTGACCAATGAAGTGCATGGTTTACATATTCTTACTTAACCCATTTAATGGTAAGGATATGCCATTTTGATATTTTCTTTAAATGTCCATAGAAATGTCGCGACCACCATTTGAACCGTCTCGCCGAGATGGTTCAAACGAGTGGTCACTACATATACTTTCATTGAGAAATAACATAAATAAAAAATAAAATATTTTTAAAAGATTCGTACCCGTAAAGGTGTATTCCGCATGTAATGGGTTAAAAGCGTATGCATATCTTAACACTGAATCCATCCTCACCAGGATTCACATCTTCACAGTAAACCGTACTAGGATTCACACCTGGGGCCAAGTGATCTGGTGTACTGTGGGTGCTTGGCACTGGGTCAGGATATTGGTTTCTGAGCTGGAAATGGTATTGTGATTTCAGTGCTGAATATACAGTGCCTGCATACACGTGCAATTCCAGCTGTATATGTATGACCTTGTTGAACACTCGGACTCCATCCAAACAATAATACTGCTCAGAGAGTACGAGTGTTTTTATGGTGATCCTATGACATAACGCGACACGTTGTCAGAAGATGTAGACGGCCCTTATAGATTGCTTCATCATGGTAGGCCAATATAACATAAGATGTCGTGACATTATTTGTTTTATTTTTCAATATCACAATTGCACAACATAAAATCTAATGTAATGAGTACAGGGTATGGGACCACAGGGTTTCTGAACAACACGATGCTGGGCTCCAGATAAGGAATTAGTAATTGAGTATTTTCACTCCGTTTCTGAAGGAATTGGGTATTTCAAAATTTTAATTGGGTAAAATAAAATCACACTACTGTTTACACATCAACAGACAACAATTATTGAATAGATTGCTTCGAAAATGAAAACATGTCATGGAATTTCATTAGAATTGTTTCCTTGGAGACAATTCTAATGAAATACCAAGATGTGTTTTCATGGAAAATAAGAAAAATATGCTATATTTGTGGTCTGTTTATTGTTTTCTGCAGCATGATAACTGTACCACAAAATTGTAATTGATTTTTGATACTCGCTACTTCGGATTTCAATTGGGTTTTTGGCAAATTGAATTGGGTATTTAAGCAAATATGCAGTTTATCTGGAGCGCTGTGATGTCGTGTTTTATAGCTGTGTTTACAGCAAATTTCTATCTCTTGGAATGACGGATTGTTATGAAAAGTTTCGCAGCAAATGCCGAACAGATTGCCTCCCCTTTATTGTAGTTTGCTTTAATTTCATAATTCTTTTCTTTTGACTAAGAATCGGTTACCATCAATGTAAACAAAATCTAGAGCACATGAATGTAAGAAATGAAATTCGATTCTTCGTGAAAGTTATAAGTTATTATAAAAAGTTTTAGAGCACCCATAAAACACAATGCAATCGTTGGTGAGCTGTATACCATCAAAATCTGTTGTGTGTGTTTTAGAAAGATTTTAAAGAAAATCTAATATAAAAATGAGGTCACAGATTACTTCACACTGGAAAATCAGGTTCGGAAACCATGTGATCCCATACCCAGGAGTATTATTACATGTAACACTAAGATGTGACTGATTGTCAAACAAGTTAACAGCAAGGTAGAGTAGACAAATGGCAATCCATGCAAAATACCTGGCTTGTCTTTTGACACTTCGAATACGGGAAACAAAATTTGTAGTCTGTTATTGTGTTATATTATCTTCTTTCTCAATTAAAAACATGGTTTGGCACCGCAGAAATGATTCTAAAGTGCTGTTAAATCATGTTTTTGATGAGAAAAATAGAAAATAAACAGCAGACGACAAAATTTAATTGAGCATTGTAAGGGTTAACAGGCATGGCTATGAAACCATTTCTAAGCATATCAATGAACTTCAACCTGATATTCTACTGTCTGTTCCACGTTTTGCTGCCGACAAACTTTTGGCCATTAAACACATTAAATCTTAAAAATATATAAATGTAAATAGTTTTTCATCAATAACAAAAAAAGTCATCCTCCACAAAAAAAAAATTATTTGAAGAATTTCCATCAAATATTGATTTTATTGCGAAAAAACGATTTTCGATTTAACATGGGTGCTAAAAATAGATTTTTAAAAATATTTTTTTTATTTGTGGACCGATTTTCAAATTCTTATTTAGATCATTTCCAAGCTATCTATCTAGCCAGGTTTCGGAGTCAATTTCCATATTTTTTTTGACTTTTTTGGAGAAGGGCGACTTTTTTATTATTGGTGAAAAAGTACTTACATTTAAATATTTTTTAGGTTTAGTGTAAAAGTTTGTCAGCAGAAAAACGTGCAACAGACAGTAGTTATCATGACTGTAATGTTTTCCGTTATGGAATGAAACATTTATAATCTTGTTAACAGTTTTAACCTATTTCATGCCGAGGATGTGTCATTTTGTTTGTGAACAATTTTAAATGGCTAAGTGTTTCAGCGATATTTCGAAGGTGACAAAGGTCAAGGTCATGTTAATGGTGACGCGAATGTGACAAATGTTCAGGTGATTCAAGTGTCATATTGAAGATATTACATGTTAGAGAAACTCTTACAAACATTTTGACACAACAAAATGGTTAATTGTTTCAGCAACATTTCAAAGGTCAAGGTCGTGTCAATGGTGGAGCGAGTGTTTGACAAATTTTCAAGCAATTCAAGTGTCCGAGAGGCAATGCTTCACACAGTATTGAAGATATTACATGTTGGAAAACTGTTACAAACTTTTTGATGCAACAAAATGGCTGAGTGTTTCAGTGACGTTTCAAAGGTGACAGAGGTCAAGGTCGTGTTAATGGTGATGCGAGTGTGTGACAAATGTTCAGGTGATCCAAGTGTCCAAGTATCGAAGCAATCCATATCATAATATTGAAGATATTACATGTTGGAGAAACTCTTACAAACTTTTTAACGTAAATGTACACAGATCGACGGACGTACGGAACCTCAAGAGCAACGTAATATGACCCCCTTACTATCGCACAGGGGGAAGAAAAATTAAATATTTAACCTATTTCATATCCGTAAAGGTGTATTCCGAATGTAATGGGTTAAAAGTAACACATATCTGGATTGACAAGATACGACAAGTTGTATTAGCTCAATGCTCATCGAGTTATCTGATAAATGGGACTGGTCACAAATCCCATAAGCACCATTTTCCAGTCACGGCCACATTTCAGTGATATCATTTTCATGAAGCCGCTTCCCAGCTGTATTATGATCCAGTTAGCCCATACAAAATTTGGTTAAAATCGGTCAACGGACCCTTACAAATTTGCTAATCACGGCAACTGAATGTTTTTCTTGGTCAGATTGGTTCAGCTGTATTTGTGATAGCGGCTACATAAAGCCGGGAAATGTACAGTTTTAATTTCATTTTCTATGGACCTATTTACAGCATTAGTTCATATACAGTGAGCTTAAAATACAATACACAAATGATCACAGTGCATATTATGCACTGTGATCATTTGTGTATTGTATTTTAAGCTTGGTTTGTCCAGAATTTTAGAACCTGGTACGGCCCTGGTCCAAAATCTTTTGTACTATTAATCAAGCATCTCATCACACAGATATTTACGATAATCTATACAACAACAACTAACATGGAAGCAGATGTTTCTGCTAGCGGAATTAGCAACGATACCAGTGAATCAGCAGGATGTGACGACCCTGTTGAAGCACCAGCTGTCAAAAGGCATCGGAGCCAAACATCCAGAGGAACATACACCAACGTGTATCTATGTATTGTAGTGTACACTACGGACATGTGACCATTCGAGCACACCATGTACACGCTGATGCTGAGAGTGAGACGCAGTATAAACTCATTTGCTGACGTATCAGCCATGATATCAAGTACGGTATGTTTCAATCAGTTTGAGTATGGGATTGAGATGTGAACACAGTTGTATTCGGTGCCCAATACAGGACCATTGTTTTGTTAACTTGATCACAAAAGTGTTTTCATTCAATGTTGGTTGCTCTTTCATGCGTTTTGTTTAATTCACAAAGGGTATATCTGCTTGTTACTGACAACATACAAAACGTTACGGTACTGACGACAAATGGTACCAAAGCTAGTTAACAAAGGTTCTACCAATAGTGACGTCTCGCTTCTGGCACAATGGCAAATACTGGTCATTCCGTTGGCTGGTTTCACTGAATTTATCATTGATTTCATATGTATTTTATTGTAAGTTAAACACTATGGATCTATATATTACATTTATCATATATTTGGTGACGTCATTAGCCCATTTACCAGTGAATTTATTTTTCTGGGTATGACAAATGTAAACTTTTTACTTCTGCGTTTCGGCAGCCATCTGGGGGAAATTATACGGCTTACCTTAGTTTTATCTCAAGATAGAGGTTAAACAGCGAGATTTGGTAAACAGAAGCCATCTGGAAGCAGTAATATCTACAATGCGGTATGGTTTTTGTGCGAAAAAGTTTAAAGCCCTAAAAATGCCCTTTTTGGATTGTTATTGTAGACATTTAATAAAATATTCATTTCAGCGCCGCTGTGCGATTTCCAACGTTAGGCTAAAAATAACGTTACAATGTACGTCGAAAATCCCGGTTGTTTGACGTCACGTTGTGGAGCAGACGGGGACATTGCAGAATGGAGACATTCAACGTGTAACGACCGTTTTTGGAAGAGAATTAGCTGGCAACAACAAGAATGGACCATTTTGATGCAAGTGGAAAAGTAGACCTAAGAAGAAATTGTTTATTAATAATAATTTAACTGGGAGCTTGTCTTGTTGCGGATTTGACAAGGTTGTTTACACGTTTCTAAAGTACATTTAACTAATATGAGTTGCGTTCGAACTGCCGAAACAACAAATCTTTTTTTTCCCTGTTTATTACACGATTCAAAGATTACATGTTGTTTTTTTTTCACTCATATAAACTATATAAACTGGTTAACATAATTTAACATGCACACATACTGCAAATATACAATTATCCATACAATTCATGACCTATCAGCAACACCTTCAGCATTTACAACATTATCTGACATACCTGAACTTTTCATTTAAGAGTTGTGCTGCGTAAATTCAAAATAAGAACTAAGAACATGTCATTATGTACTCCATTCAACATGCACATATATGGCAGGTGTAATGGGGAAAAGATGCACCACTCAGGCATTGCAAACAGTGTAGTCCCATACCATCAATGAGTCTACACCAGAGCTCCAGATAAGCTGCGTATATGCTTAAATACCCAATTAAAATTGCCAAAAACCCAATTGAAATCAGAAGTAGCGAGTATCAAAAAGCAATAAAAACTTTGTGGTACCTTTATCATGCTGCAGAAAACAATAAACCGACCACAAATATAGCATATTTTTCTTATTTTCCATGAAAACACATCTTGGTATTTCATTAGAATTGTCTCCAAGGAGACAATTCAAAGGAAATGCCAAGATATATTTTCATTTGGAAGCAAACTACATGTATTCAATAATTGCTGTCTGTTGATGTGTAAACAGTAGCGTGATTTTATTTTACCCAATTAAAATTTTGAAATACCCAATTGCTTCAGAATTGATGGAGTGTCATTACTCAATTACTAATTCCTTATCTGGAGCGCTGCTACACTCTTGTCACTCATCAGCAGTTACAATGTGTTGTCCGCTAACATTACAAACAGTGCACACCCTGATCAGACGCTGCATTAGAGACTCTTCTGTTGATCTGGGTCTACATTGTTTGCACTGTCCGAGTGCCATGTTCCCACGACGCCGGCTATGTGATATTCAGCTCGTTTTTTTTTTCCCAGGATGTTCAGCAAATCTACGATGAACATTTTGGAAGGGTAGAAGAACCGCTTCCAAGAGAACATCATGCAGATGAGGGAGATGAGAATGTGTTGTCATCAGACGAAGAAGTGGAAGCCAAGAGATTATCAAGAATTCTTGTTGCCAGTAATTCTGTGCTGAACACAAGCAAGAATGTAACTACCAAATTCCGACAGTATTACAACCCTCCACAAAAATTGCAGCTGCCCTAAAGAGTGCCTAAAACAGTTATCCACCTGTGATATAGAGGAACACATATCTAAACCTCACTACGCGGGAGACGAAAATTGACGTCTGCTGTTTTTCATTTTTGCCTTAATTCTTAACAAAAAAACAATTTTGACAGCACATGATAATCGTCTACAGTGGAGACGACAGTGGAGACGATTCTCATGCGCTGCCAAAACAACTTCTATCAAGAAATATTGAAAATAAAACATTGCCAGCAGACGACAAAATTTAATTCAGCGTAGTAAGGGTTAATTTGAGGGAGCTAGAGAAAGCAGAAAAATAATTTTATATTATGGGAATTTTGCCTCGTCTAGGATGTGGTCAAACTGCAGACCAACCAGACAAGAGGCAGCGCCTTGAGTACAAGCATAAGGACACTGTCGTCTGCAAGGATGCATTTTGTCTTCTTGTGTATGAGGACATTGTAAGAGTGGTGACTTTCATAAACAAGAGGGCCATGATGGCCCTAATTCGCTCACCTGACTCCATGAACACCAGAGGAGAATGTGACATTGAGTTCATGTTTTAAAAAATAGTGCTATTTTTAGATGGCGGTCATCTGGGATTAAGCGACGACTCATTTTACCAAATCTGAAAATGCTTCACCCAAGGATCTTAACTTACTATGAAGTTTGGCCAGCATCGGCCATGTGGTTCCTGAGAAAAAGACGTTCAAAATCTTGAATAAATGGACCTTTTGGAGGCCATTATGGATGACATAATCATCCGATTCCGACAAATATTGCACCAGAGCAATCGCCTCATCGATACCTTAAATTTGATATATGACATGAGCATATTTGGTCCAAAATAAAATTTGACCCCACGGGCCACGCCCATTTTTTGACCCCGGGGTCACCATTTTAACACCTTTGAAAGAGCATTCTACGTCGATCATTCCTACCAAGTTTCGTCGAAATCCGGCTGGCAGTTCATGAGAAGATTTTTTAAGAATTTGTGCATTTTTAGATGGCGGCCATCTTGGATTAGCGACAACCTCCGTTTTAACAAATCTGAAAAGGTTTCACCCATGGACCATAACTGTGAAGTTTGGCCACCATGGGCCAAGCGGTTCGTGTGAAGAAGAATTTTGAAATCTCTAATATTTAAAGAACGACCTTTTGGCGGCATTCTTGGATGACATGATCATCCAATTTCGATAAAATAATGTACCAGAGCGATCGCCCCTTTGATACCTTCGATTTGATATAGACATGACCATATTCGGTCAAAAATAAAATTTGACCCCACGGGCCACGCCCATTTTTGACCCCGGGGTCACCATTTTAACAACTTTGAAAGAGCATTGTACATCGATCATTCCTACCAAGTTTCGTCGAAATCCGGTTGGCGGTTCATGAGAAGAAGATTTTTTAAGAATTTGTGCTATTTTTAGACGGCGGCCATCTTGGATTAGCGACGACCTCCATTTTAACAAATCTGAAAAGGCTTCACCGATGGACCATAACTGTGAAGTTTGGCCACCATGGGCCAAGCGGTTCGTGTGAAGAAGAATTTTGAAATCTCTAATAAAAGAACGACCTTTTGACCTTTCGGTGGCCATCTTGGATGACATAACCATCCGATTCCGACAATAAATGCACCAGAGTGATCGCCTCACTGATACCTTCGATTTGATATATGACATGACCATATTCAGTCAAAAATAAAATTTGACCCCAATTTGACCCCACGGGCCACGCCCATTTTTGACTCCGGGGTCACCATTTTAACAACTTTGAAAGAGCATTGTAAATCGATCATTCCTACCAAGTTTTGTCGAAATCCGGTAGGCGGTTCTTGAGAAGAAGATTTTTGAAGAATTTGTGCTATTTTTAGACGGCGGCCATCTTGGATTACGTTATGACGTCATTTTAACAATTTTGTAATCCCCCTACCTAAGGACCATGACCATGAAGTTTGGTGACTATAGGCCCAATGGTTACCGAGGAGAAGACATTTGAAAATGTTCACGGACGACGGACGACGACGGACGACGACGGACACATTGCGGTAACAATAGCTCACATGAGCTTCGCTCAGGTGAGCTAAAAACAAGAGTGACGAAATTGGAGTACACATGTATTGGTATTCCGCAGCACCCAGAGGTTCTGATGGAGAACCACCAATTTACATACCAGTTTCTGCCACAAAACTGTCTCTCCACGCAGAGTATGTTGCATGCTGTGCCAGTGATGATGTGCGAGCTGTGAAATACGGCATACTCACAGAAACTTGGAGGGCATGTTGTGGCAATGTAAAAATTGCAACTCCTCGCGACGACGTTTGCTCGTCATGTGAAACATTGTGCATGCAAATAATGGATGCACGGACAGCATGCCAGAAGTTATCCCCTTGCGCGTCCTTCGGTAACCATATAGAAGTTGCACAGAGGGAACGGGACCTGTATCGTCGCTGGGAAACAAAAACCGAAGGCTGTAGCAAGGCTCACTACACGTTTGACTTTGCCCAGCATATGACAATTCACCACCATGGACGGCAGATGGGGCCCTCTGTATTTCGTGACACCTTGCAGAATACATGTGTTTGGATTCCGTATAGACAGCGCTTCTTGACAAATCAACTATTTGACTGATGAGTACCAAACAACAGGGTATGATGGCAAAGGAATTCACGGTCCGAACGCTGTTCTATCAACGGTAGATGATAATAATATGATGCTGTTTCAAACTGGTCAATACAGTAAATGTGATATAACCAACTTTGTAGGGATACTCTCGCACTGTGGGGACATTTTCCTGTCCCCACAATTACGATGCCTTAAATCTAATTAAAGTTAGTCCAGAAAATGTTTTTAATGCACAAGTTATCTAGAAAGTGCCTGTATAATAAACATATTGTCTTGTGGCGAACTTTCCCGTAGGGTGGACTGTGATTGGCTGATTATATGGATATGACTGCGCATGCGCATATGAATTCACGCTAAATGTCCTCTCAATTACAGTAATTCAAGTGCTCTCTGATGCTAAAAATAGAATTTTGTCTATAAGTTGTGTGGAAACAGCTTTCGCTACCACAAGTTAATTACCTCAATTAACAAGTCACCTGGTTTGCGGTCCAGATAACCTGCCAATCCAGTTAAATTAACATGCAGTCGCAAATCTGATAGTCGTGAAAGCTTCTAAGAGGTGCCATGATATATTTGTAAGCTTGTTGCTGATTGGATGATACTATTTGCGTAGTTTTGTTCAATTGGCTCATCGTTGAACCGTGTCGTGTTTCCGTTGCGTGATCAGTGACTCGCGCATCCAGGTCAACATCACATTTAGAATATCACTCTCGGACGAGTCCGAGACTGATATTCAAGTGAATATCATATATGTCCGCAATCATGTAAACCTCTATTGGGCAATCTGATTGGCTGGACTTCTCAGTCATATACTAATATGATATATAGTCGAACCTGTGCTAACCACCACCTGTCCACAACGGCCAGTTAAAAATCCTCCCGTCCAATTTTGTTTTTTAAAAGACTTTGGAATAACGACCACCCCCAAACTACGACCAGCGGCGAGCGATTTTCGTTCCCATGCGTCATTTTTGCGTGCGAACAGCGGTCAACAGGGGCCAAGTCATGTTTTGTCAGCAAAACAAATAACATTGCAATAGCTGATTTTCCTTTCATCACAAACGTGGTCACTATCATTTGAATTGCCATAACCAATTAGCCATCGATTGCAAGCGTTTACTTTGGCACAATACTTTGATGACAATCAAATGTAAACACCTGTATGTGCTTTCTTTTATTTATCGCCGATATTCTCTCATGTAAGCTTCCCCTGCGAAGGATTCATGAACTAGTTCATGAATGAACATGAACGAAAAATGGCCACTTTTAAACTTCAGTTCATGAACTTGTTCTTGAACATCAGTTCATGAACTGAATAAGTTCATGAGTTTAGTTCATGAATGAACATGAACAAAAAATGGCCGCTTTTAAACTTCAGTTCATGAACTTGTTTTTGAACATCAGTTCATGAACTGAATAAGTTCATGAGTTTAGTTCATGAATGAACATGAACGAAAAATGGCCGTTTTCAAACTTCAGTTCATGAACGAAAGTTCAAGAACTTCAACTAACTTGAACATCGTTCATGAACTGAAGTTCTTAAACTTCTTCTTGAATTTAGTTCACGAACTAGTTCATGAATGAACATGTACGAAAGATGGCCGTTCACGAACTTCAAATGAAGGGATCAGATCAGTGTGATTCAGCCTGCTGAACAGTTGAAATGATGACCACTGAACTAAATAAATGTACATTAATAGAAAATTGCATTTTCGCTGTAAGTCGCCCCGCGTTACAGACAGAAGATTTGGGTTAACAATCACTCAGACAGTCAAAATGTGTAGTACACACATAAATATACATAGTCATGATAATCACACAATTAACACTATAAATTACTCGTTAACATTAAATCCTATAAAAATTAGCACTGAAACATCATTAAACATAGACTCGTGTACAAAATTTTCCATCTGGATTCCATCTGGATTCCATCTGGATTCCAGGCGGACTGAAGACCTGTAGCCCATTTCACCAACATTGCAAAGTATACTTTACAAGCAAAGTATACTTTGAGGGAGTAATCATTCATTTTTCCTGAAATGCATTATTTGATATAAAACTAACAACTGCATATATTTGATGATTAAAAGTATGCAGAATTATTATACTGAATTTATTACATTATCACAGCCAAAATGGCTGTGATAATGTAATAAATTCAGTATAATAAAAATTAATAAATTTATCATAAAATTGAAAATCTCTCCCTCAAAGTATACTTTGCTACTAAAGTATACTTTGCAATTTTGATGAAATAGACTACAGAAAACCAGGCGGACTGAAGACCAGGAAACCAGGCAGGATTTTGAGGCGAAATATTTAAATTAGGTCCGCTTGAAATGTATTATCCAGGCGGAGTCCGCTAAAAAACCAGGTGGAATGTGTCTGACTATCCAGGCGGAGTCCGTCTGGAAAACCATGCGAATTCCGCCTGGAAATTTTCATGCGGATTCCGCCTGGAAAACCAGATGGATTCCGCCTGGAAAACCGCGCAAATTCCGCCTGGAAAATCAGGCAGATTCCGTTAGGAAAATCAGGTGGATTCCGCCCGAGAAGCGGAGCCACCTGGAATATACCGCCGCCTTGAAAACATGGCTGAGTCCACCTGGAATAAGAGGTCAAGGTCCAATCAAGGTCACATGATATATGTTGTGTTTTGTAGCACACCACTAAATAAGTATGTTGTGCAAGTTTGATGACTGTAGGTGTTACAGTGGCTGAGAAAAAAACTTTAATAGGTGAACCAAAACGGTGAAGGACACACAGACGGACAGGTGCAAAACATAATGCCCCCTGACATGGGGGCATAATAAAAATAACTTGAACTAGAATTAACTCTTAATGTAAATGTATCCAAGTTATGGATACAAGTCTGCGGCCGGCTTCACTTTCATATTTCAGTTCATGTTTTTTTAGCCTCTTTTTTTCTTCTCTGCATAAGTCTTCAGTCCATTTGACAAGGTTTTAATGTTATGACAATGTTTCATTGCCTCCAAAATAAAACAGTTTTCTTTAAAAAATAAAATACATGTTGCAAAACAACATTTAATGATTTATGTCAATATTTTAGAAGAATAGTAAAGTAAACTTTAAATTCACTTAAAATACCCATTTGTGAACTTTGATGTGCATAAATTATGCATATTTAGTTAATACCCAACTGAAATATCACGAAATTCGGGTTCCGGTAACATCGATTGGAATAATTGCAAAAGGACGAAACTACGTAGGTACGAAATCGCGGAAATTCTCCAAGATAATTACAGATTTTTTTTATGTTTTTTGACAATAGAGTTAGCCAAATCTGATTGAAATAAATAATTAATAATGTAATAAACATTAATAGTTCTCGACATCAAAGGATTCCATCAGAAGATATCGATTTACAACGTAAATCTTGAAACAACTTTCGCACTTTTCGTCGAAGCAGAAAGTTGCAATCATCGGCCTTTCGGATGGCAATTTAATGATAATTTCAACCGTTTAAACATATTATTTGTGACAGAAAACATCAATAAACTACAGTTAAGATACTTACCTTAAATTTACAACATGTCTGGAACAATCAACGCTTTGTAGATCGAACTGTTGATAGATTTTCTCAACCAGGTATAGCGTGAATAGGATTTTGATTTTCCAAAATGCCGCCGACTTCTGAGTGGACAGAATTTGCGCGGAGGGGTACATTTGAACTAGATGGCCGCGGCCTGCATGTCGCGCCTTGTGGCAAGGCATGGACACTAAAAAAAGAGATATAGTATAACGAAAAACTTTAAGCAAAAAACTTTAAGCAAAAACTTATGTATATAATGGCATGTTCACAGTTGATCATTGGCGTTCTGGTTCTGATTTTAATATTTCTCATAACTTCGATAGTGGTCGTATTCCCACAGGCAGTTTCGCTGACATGACTAACCTTGCATGTAATGAAAATCGTTTAGTGGTTGCTAATAAATTGTTAGATACTGTATGGGGGGTCCAAGCGAATATGGCTACACAAGTTAATCGTTCTCCTATACTACCCCCTAACTTCGTTTTCTTCCGTTTCGCTCCATACTACACTGCTACTGGTAAAGCCCAACGTCGTGCGCAATTTAAATGTACTTATACTACCACTATTGAATTTTATTTCTCACCAGATGTAGGTATTGAAATGTTTATGCAAGGTAAACAAGGTGAACGTATGAACTTCCCCTATGATGATCCTTATAATAATGCCGCTGCTGATATAAGTAGATACAATTTCGGTGTACATGCAGAAGATTTTGTTATGCCAATGACTGGGTATGTTCAGAGAGAACCAGCTAGTAGTTCATACATAAATGATGACAAACCTTTACATACTAGAGCACAACAGAAAGGTAAGCAGACACAGGTACGAGCTGAGAAGAAGCTAACGAACTTAGGATTTGCCTGTACTACAAGATGGCACTGCACCAGTTGTTAAAATTACTACTGCAGCTAGTCAACCAGTTGAAGGCCAAATGGCGCCGCAGTATTCCGAAAGTTACATGCAAAAGAAAGGCTTCACAGATAAGGATATTACAACTATTAGAGAAGGTTTCAATTATACTCCACCTCTTGGTGCAATTGACTACACCGAAAATGATGATTCCATAATGGTTGATGAACATAATAGACCTGTATTACCTGTTAGTGTAGTTGTAGAACCAACTGAAACTAAGGTACATAGTAATCAATTTTATAGACCTACCCAAGCTTGGAAATTAATAGGTATGGAACCTCCTGTTTGGACCAAGAAGGATGGAGGTAGGTATGTACCTTGGCCTAAGTTTGGTGAGTATGGTAAGGTATTTGGTTCAAAAATGTGTAACATTTATGATGTAGAGGCAGTTAGAAAGTTAAATGAAAAGAAAATATTATCTAAAATGAATGTTGTAAATAGAGCAAGTATTGTTAGTTTATATAAAGATATCATGAATTTAGATAAACCTGCTGAAAAATTAATGCAAGCAACAGACACAACTCCTTTACAAGTGAAGAAAGAACCAGGTATCGAAACAAAAACATTTACATTGACTCCCAATTGGGAGGAAGAAATATTTAATACTTTTAATACTCAAATGTCACACAGACCTATGGATGAAGGTGGTAGTACAGATGGTAATAAGCGTTCTCATGTTGCAGATACTGACGACGGTGCTACACCAGCCAAAGCCTCATGAACCGATCCTACTGACCATTCTTCGACTCCATAAATTGTAAGTAATATGGGGATGTATGTTTCAATTGGTACACTGTTTAGGTATTTTAGCACAATTAGAGATAAAGAAAAACATGACGCACATACTATTACATTTTATAAAGTTATTTCCAATTTCATTACACAAGGTTCAATATTAGACTTAGTGCATAAGTATGTGAAACATGATTTGCAAATATTTAATTATGAAGGAACTCCTGATCTAGCGTCCAATGTCACATTTAATACAGATACACAAACAACACAATTACAAAATTGTTACATGAATTTATCAACAACAGTTGATGTAGATCAATTAGCATTGTTAATTCCAAGAACATTTACGTACTTAATTCCTGGTGATGACTTTCACTGGAATAATACAAATGGTGTTAAATTCACCGATGATTTTGGTATAAAAGTAAGTAGTATTTTAGCACATCGTATCCCTAATCCTAAACGTAGATATGTTGGACAGGGTTACTTTTATCATCAAGGTTATGCACCTCGTATTGCTGATAGTCAGACTCATGTAATTAAACTTCTTATGTCGGATACATTGTTCATTCATCCAGATCAAAAGTATTGGTTTATAAATTTAAATTCAGCTTCCTTTATTAATAATAAACGTAAGATAGTAACAATAGATGTCAGATGGCATACATTTATGCGATAAAATAGATATGTTACAGAAATATTGGTAGCAAATGTTAAAGTTGGCTTATTTCCTGGATTTCCTCTTTTAATGTACATAATGAAGACAGATTATTGGAGGGAAGATGAATACATATGGGACACAAATTCATTAGAATTACAAAGTATTTTAAATAATATCGCTTCTGTTATTAAGTCACAAGAAAAATATTCAGAACATAAAATATTCAAGATAATGAAAGTAAAGTTAATGAAAATGTGCAATTATTACAACATAATGCACAATTAATAAGTACATTGCAACAAACAGCGAACATATTAAGTAGATCAGAATTATACGCTTTAAAGAAATTAGACCCTGAAAATATAAATTCAAAAATAGATGGAATGGAACATACATTAGATTTTGTTAGTAAGTCAACAATAGAAATAGATGTTAGTCAATCGTCTTTTTGGTCAGCTTTATTAGGTGGTACTGGGGCCGCCGCTGTTGGAGCATTAGGTCAAGGTTTAGTGCAATCTATTAAAAATAAAGGTGCAATACAACAAGCCGTTGCAGATGTTGCTAAAGATCAAATAATAAAAGAAGGTGCCAAAACATTAAGTAATTTAGGTAGTCTAAAACAAGGATTAACGTCTGCTTTAAGTGTTCAACAGGGTTTAACTAATATGTTAACAGCATTTAAACAAAAGGTGCATGATAAATTCTCAACCTTAAATGATATAACAGACACTATTGATACTGTAAATGGGTGGGTGGATGATGAAGGAAATACTGAAAAGTTAGATGTACGTGTGGAACATATGTATAAAGATATTAATGTATTGAAAGCAAATGTAAATGACTTAGTAGTAAATCGCGGTGACATGACAGCTCGTTTTATAAGCATGAATGCTAAATTAAATAAGGTAGTCCATGATGTATATATAATTAAAGATAAACTAAATAAACGTGAAGCGGAACGTTTGGTTACAAAACCAGATATAACCGAAAAATTACCACCAGTACCTGTTGTTGATAAATATGCTTGGCTAGATACAGCAGATATAAAAGATAAGTTAAGACCACAAGGTTTGGTCGATGATTTACTGACTCACTATATTGAATTGTTAACTCAAGTTCATGACTTACAAATCGAACTTAAAAATATGAATATAATAAATAACAGGAAAGGTGTAAATACTTTCTTTACTACAGGCAATACTCTGTTTACTACATGTACAGGCAATACTCCGTTTACTACAGGCAATACTCCGTTTACTACAGGCAATACTCCGTTTACTACAGGCAATACTCTGTTTACTACAGGCAATACTCCGTTTACTACAGGCAATACTCTGATACTCCGTTTACTACAGGCAATACTCCGTTTACTACAGGCAATACTCCGTTTACTCACATTGATCAAGTTTAATTTTTTAATTATATTTACAGGAACTATGGATATTCGAAACCACTACCACAGACAGAAGCCGACAGAAATTTATGCTGCAGGGGTACCAAATGGACAGTGGTATTCTGTGATCATTTCCAATTTGGATGACAAAATAACACCGAAGACCATTCAGTCGCGTGTATACAAGCAGGATGATGCACGTAACTTTGAGTTATCAAATGGTGACAATAACATTGGTGTATACGCGTCTGCTGAAATGTACCAGAAAGGTATCCATTTGGACCCCACATTAAATTTCGCAACACCCATGGAAGTCTATCACATGATGGGCCAGATGGATGCTGAGGTGAATGACTGCCTTAAACAATATCTAAACAACACTCCATCTGCAATGATCTGGCACAATGGCAGTGATGATTCAGCTTGTCAATTCAACGGCATGCACATCCACTTACTGGCGCATTGTACAAGTAAGCTGCAAGACAATTACCGTTACAAAAAAATGCAAACCGTCTTTAAAAAATACGGTCTAACTGTTAAATACCAATGGGTGCGTAACATTGATGCTATCACACGTCATCTGATAACCAAACCGAGGACATTGTTGGGGTGTAATAACATGACCCTATGTGCTAAGATTACAAAGGCCATAATGGCAAACCAAGCATTCAAACCAGACACTGATCCCATTGGTGATGTTGACTTCAACGTGGATGATGGGATGAAAGATTTCGACGAGACCAAAACGGCCGTGTATTTCCTGGAACAGGAACTGAAAAACTTACCTACAATTACCGATCGTAGCATGGGCGCGTACATCAAGCGTGTGGCAACAGGTGAAGTCGTTCCAAAGGCATCAGCGACATTTGCTGACGTAACACAGAGTACAGCTGTCACTGCAGATAAAGGTAAATTTCGTACCAACAAAAACGCCGAGAAAGTGGATATTATCCACAAATTTCTGGATAAATATGACAGTCGAACTCAAGATGGCATATTACGCAATATATTACAAACTAACAATAAAGAAGAACTACTGCTATGGCGCTCTATCAAATTGGCCCCGAATTTTGGAGATATTTTTAACCAGACGATTGCAGAGCATCACATCAGAAAGCAAGAACTTGGACGAAAGACTGTGGAAGAAGTCATCACACACTGCCCGAGACTGCCTTGAAGTTTAAGGAATGGTGTGTAGAGCAGCAGATAAAACCTGGTGACTATTTACTCAAGTTATACCAGATACTAGATAAATCGATCGAAAAAGTGAACGGCTTTATGCTGCAGGGCGAAAGTAATGCCGGCAAGACCTATTGGACCTCCTGTCTTCTGCCAATTGAACAGTGTGGGCAAACAATTCAGTCCCAAGACTTTGCGTATCAGACCTGTATAAACAAAGATCTTATACTTATTCCGGAGTTAATTTTGACAAAGCCAGAACAGGTTGAAGAAACCAAGAAAGTGCTGGAGGGACTACCTACTATGGTAAATATAAAGTGCAAAGCTCCTGTCATGTTGCAGAAAACCCCCGTTGTGTTAACCTGTAATCGAGTGCCATGGACAAACTTTTCAGGTGAGTCAATGGCATTCAAGAACAGAATGTACATGTACGACAACTTAGTACAGTCGGAAGTGTTGACGGAAGTTAAGTCGCCTGATCCTCGATTCTTCAGCGAGATGTTTGAATTCATTCAAAAGAATATTGCCTCCACTATTGAGTGGCCCGTGACGCCTACCAGTCCATTTTGGTGTTTATATGATGACCAGGTCGACGCCAAACTTGAAGAGATTTTGATCACCGGGTTTACGACCTTACAAGACACAGCCGCTAGTTTTACTACTACAGTTGAGAAGACCTTCGATTATGAACATGGGATAAATTTCTTAACGACAGATAACAATCAACTAAATAATAACGCAAGAGACAGACTGTACTGTCCTCCTAAGCAACTTTTGAGTGCAACGTTGCAGTGGATTAGGAAATTAGGACAAAAAGAAAACACAGACTACTACATTGATTTGAGTGACTATAGAAAGCCTAAAATGATGTCTTCTATGACACATCAACAGTACCAACTTGCTTCGGATTTAGATCAGTGGGAATACGATTCCTTTCGCCGTGGATTCATTCATGTGAAACGACTATTGCTTAAGATGGGAAATTGGGGCTTGGGCGTTAGTCACGAGGACTACGAGCTCACAGTGAAAGGGATGGTTAAAACTTTTCTGGTAACACACGTACAAAGTGCCGACTATATCGCGCTTTCCGCAAGCGGGCGAGACAAAAATGAATGCGAAGCCCAATATTAGGTTCCGAAACACAATTTTGGTATCAAACAAGAAACGAGGCAAAGCCACGAAGGCCAGGTTTTTTCCAAGCATAGAGACTTGGGTAACATAATTATACCCACTTTTTATAGACTAGATGGCCGTGACCTGCATGTCGCGCCTTGGGGCGAGGCATGGACACTAAAAAAATAGATATAGTAGATGGAAAAACTTTAACGAAAAAACTTTAACCGGACACACGGACGTACGGACGGACGTATGCCAAAATGCCAACGATATCGCGCTTTCTGCAAGCGGGTGCGACAATGATGATAAACACCCATGTGAAGTATCAAGGTAATGGGTGAAGCAGTTGCAGAGATATAGTACGCAAAAAAACTTTAACAAAAAAATTCAAAGTAATTTGACCTTGACATTGGGCACAGGGGCCGCACGGTTGGGGGGTAGAATGAAAATATGGATGATGATAAACACCCATGTGAAGTTTCAAGGTAATGGGCGAAGCAGTTGCAGAGATATAGTATAACAAAAAACTTTTAACCAAAAAACTTTAACCAGACGTACGTTAAAAAGTTAACGTTGAAAATGGCTAAGGCCAAAAAAAAAAATGTTGTGTTTCCGGTAACCCGACCGACCCTGCTGAATTACCGCCGACCCAATTTTTTTTTTACAAAAATTCGCCGATTCCGAGGTCCCATTTAAATTGTCCGTGTTTCTTTTTAGTCACGATTCTGAGGTCCCATTTAAGTTGTCCGTGTTTCGTTCCTTATAGCGATTTTCGGATTACTCGCCACTCGGCTTTTATCGTTGTACGGAACAGAAGATGGCCGACAAACGGATAATCGCAGTGAAATACGATGATTGCCGACACATAAAGGCGGCCAAACGGCTGTTGTGTGTGAATATAACACAGATTCTGGCAGATGTAATTAGTGAGCACCACCCGGAAGACCCCGGGATGCTAAACGTCTATGGTTGCACTTCCATAGACGAAAAAGAATTGTTTGAGGTTCGAAAAAAAAAAAATTCACCCCACCCAGCTGCCCACCAGGCTTGCTATATTTTTAAACATGAACACAGGACGACTCGCTCCTTGGGATTGGGATATTCCAGAAAATATCTGTACTGCACCCCCCCCCCTCCACATAAAGAAGCACAATTGATTCCCTGCAGACAACCCCACCCCCAGGACAAAGGGGTGATGATGATGTCATTTGAGGGACCTCTGCGATCCCAAAAGATCGGCTCTTTGGTACCTGGTCATCTCATACTCAGTCCATCTCGTACTCAGCTAGTCCATGTCGTACCCGATTTGGTCATCTCGTACACAGTTTTTGGTCATCTCGTACTCATACCATACCATCTCGTACTCAATGTACTTTTACGTATGAGTACGAGATGACCAAACCGAGTACGACATGGACTGAGTACGAGATGACCCGGAAGCAGTTTTTTTTTTACTGTTTGTCCATTTGTCCGTCCGGATTTCGTTTCCGTGCTATAACTTTGTTTCCATCCACCGGTTCACTCCAAATTCCACATATGACATACTTTATCTACTGCACATACAGGTTAAGTTCGAAAATAGGTCCAGTCCAAAGTCAAAAAAAAAATTCGCCAAATTATCTGCCGTTGAAACTTCTTTTTTTTTTCTAAAATCCTTGTCTAATCTAATCACATTTGCACAGTTTGACCATTAAATGTCTTGCCTTGTCGATATGCTTGCCTACACCAGAACATCGTTGCTTCTTTTTGCTGGTCTACAAATATGAAAATCTGACCACCTATCCTGGCAACCCGCTGAAAAAACTGGGCCCATGATCATAAAACTTCTGGAGTAGGTTCTCCAATCTCATATTCGAAATCAGCAAATTTGATTGGCTGAGACGGAGCACAGCTCAGTCGTCGACCAATCAAATTCCCAGATTTCGAGTATGAGATTGGAGAACGTGATCAGAAAGTTTTATGATCATGGACCCAGGGCAAATGAATTTGAAATTTGTCGGACCCTGAATTAATATATACATGTACATTTTATTGGATTTTATTTGTGTTTTAGTTTTAATTAATCATGTTATTAAATAAAAACAAAACAATCAGATTTTAGAATACTCTTTATTTTAATACCACCTGTTGCTATACAATGCATACATGTATTTCACATCTTTACTGGGTTGTGACCATCCTGTCATTCATCTTGTGTGCGTGTATTCCATCCCATCAATGTAAATGACACAGTTTTAAAAGTGTATTAAATACCTAAATGTGCACAGTCTTGTCTGATCTGGTACTGTCTGCAACATAACAATTAATTAGACCATTTTAGCACACGCTCACGCCATCACACACAGTCAGAGGATTGGGAGGTAGGAGGGAGCAGCGAAGGGTAATTTAACGATCGGCATTCATCCTTTATACCGGAAGGCCGACCTACATGGTTTGGCCCTCTTGTACCATTTCGGCCCCCTGGTACTTGAGAGCTAAATCCTGTTATGCTCCATGAGAAGTAATAAGCTTTAATATAGCTAATCATGTCACTTTGGGGCTGAGCTAAGTGACTCTGGTGTGGCATGGACCTGGCACCAGGTCAGGATATTCTAATTTCAGGGCAGAATATATAGTTTATGTAAATATTGAGCTCTGATTTTGGGAATTTTCCTCATTTTTTACAGGTTGAATATGGGATAATCCATCCCGTTGACCCGGCCTTACATGACCCTGGCTGTTGATAGGCCGTAAAACATTAATAATCAATCAATCAGTCAGAGGAACATATTGCATCGAATAATAATAAAAAAAAAAAAAAAAAAAAAAAAAAACAAAAAAAGAAAAATCCCTACCTACCGACCCTACTTATTTTTGGAGGCGTTACCGGAAACACAACAATTTTTTTTTTTGGCCTAAGTCAATTACGTAGAAATAATAGGTGAAGGTAAAAAAAATAGTCACATGTTGGATAGTTTTATGTGGTAGGCACCCCTTGGTTATGAAGCTGTGAAAGTTTGGTGGTCCTAGGTGTTACAGTACCAAAGAAATGGACTTAAACACGAAAACTTAACATTGTAAACGCGAAAACTTAACATTCAAAATGGCTAAGTCGACTGCGCGGAAAAAATGGGTCAAGTTAAAAAAAAAGTAACATGTTGGATAGTAATATGTGGTGGGCACCCCTTGATTAAGTCGACTGCGCGGAAAAAATGGGTCAAGTTAAAAAAAAAGTAACATGTTGGATAGTAATATGTGGTGGGCATCCCTTGATTATGAAGCTGTGAAAGTTTGGTGGTCCTAGGTGGTACAGTAAGAAAGAAATGGACTCAAACACGAAAACTTAACATTGATTGTGGATGCCGCCCGCCCACCCGCCCGCCCGCACGCCCGGCTTTCGCCAATCCAATAGCCTGGATTTTTTTCTTCAAAAAACCTGGCTAATAAATGATAATTCTTTGTAGTTTTCATAAATATATGCATAATATGGATAATTTAATGATTTGATGGGTGACGAAGCCGTAACTTTGGGGATTATTTACGTCGCGTAGGCAAGTCCTATGTTAATTATGCAAATGTCTCTGTGTACGTCATTCAATTTTCTGTCAATAAAAATCCATCTCATGAGATATAAACAGCCCAAATCACTCGCAGACTTTGCAAATTTTTATCAATGTGATCGAGTTGGTTAATCCCCAGTTAATTATCCAATTAAGTTAATACGTCATGATAAACATATAATTTATGTCACATAATAATGAAATTTATATGGTTTTGTAGATAATTTATTTCTCTTTTAAATGATATTGTTATTAATGAGAACTGTTAAGAAAATTATAATTATTAATTATAGTTTATACACTATGGGACAACGTTACATGATACACTGGAGTTCCTGGTGGGTTAATTTAGCAGACAGCAGGGGAAAGCGTGCATATATTTATAGATATGTAAAAATTGTCAATTGAATCTATTGGCTAGTTAATAGGTCAATGACTTTGGGAAGGGCACGCCAATGTTACCTTCTCCCAGCATCAGTGTTGCGAAATACATTACGGTGTATAGTTCGTCACCGTGGATGTGAAGCTTAATTCATATATAAATCTCAGATTTAATACTGATTACATTCTATTCCGTTACATGGATGCTATATAATTGGCGAACGTCGATAGATACTCGTGTTTCAAAATTGGATAATTGTATTTTTTCTCGGATTTACCAACGGACGATGTCTTTGGATCAAGCGTGAATCGGGGAGGATCATTCTGATCGTTTTCTACGCTACTTAAGATATTCTAGATTGTCTAGGAACTTGTGAATTTTAGTTCAACTAATAACTAACATGGATCTGCGGCCGGCATCAAGCCGACGTAAGCGCAAGTCTACGGAAGTGGAATCTGAATCAAATACGGATGCACGTAATTCGTCGTATAATATGTCTCAGCCTCAGAATTGGAGTGTCCAGAAGTTAAGAGAGGTCTTGCATCAAATGGGAGTGAACCCTGAATTGCGCGTCAAGAAGGCTCGGTTAATTCGCCTCTATCAGTTGGCAAAAGTCGGGGAGGTTTCGTCTGCAAATCAGGTCACCTGTAGCGGTGCGGTGATCATAACAAATGACGTATCTGCGCAGCAGCCGGCGCAGACGGGGTCTACGAATCTAGGTCGCGAGCCGATTCCGTCGGCGCATGCGCAATTTCTGCATACGGAAGCTGGTGAAACCGAAAGTAGGGGGGACTCAAATACCGAAATCGCGTCTCTACGAGCGAGCGTGTCATTGCTTCAGCGCAGTCTCTACACTTACCAGCAATCTGGATAACCTGGTACAACGTAATGTGCCGAGTACGTTCGTTCCTGTTCAAAACAGAAATCCAATAGAAATATTCCCGACGAATTGCCAAGCGTCTCTGCCTCTGGCCGATTTGTGGGTCCCTCGAATTCAGCGGCGGATTTATTTACAAATCTGCACAACAACAACAACAACAACAACACGAGTGTCAACAACAGAATTGAAAATGCGCGTTCTGCATATGGTTTTTCGGCCGAAGCGCTACCGCTCGTGGAGACTGTTCACCCGACTATGAAACAGCACATTCAGGAAGGTAGGGATATTAATTTTGCGTCTCTGTTGATCCCGTACTTCAATCATAGTCAACAAGTCCAAACCACCAGCAGCGCCAGCGGTCAGAAGGTGGATCATCGTTTGAACACAGAGCTGACTTTACCACAATTTATACAGGCATTTTCTATTTATAAAAAAACATCATGTGTCAGGCACACCCCAGTAGAAGGCCGGAGCTAGATTTGTACGAATGGGATATTATCGACATGGCAACTCGTTATTCTGGGAAGGGGTTTTACGAGTATCACAAGATGTTCTCTGCCCAGCAGCGGCCCATCTCAGATTCAATGGAATTAAGATTGATTGGTCTGTAAGAAATAACACTCTGTATTGTTCCATATTTTCTAATTACAAAGCCAATGTGGAAGCATGCTGCATATGTCTGACTTTTGTCCTTCGCTAGTGATACGCACAAATGATTCTGTAACTAATCAGGTGGTCACTACAACAGCGAATCCGAATGTTGGCAGTATGGCATATCGCGGGAACACGAACAGGGACATCTTTGGTCGAATGCGGGTGTTACATAATGGGAATGAAATTTGTAACAATTTCAACGCCCAACGTGGATGTCGGGTTTCTCATTGCAAGTTCATTCATGTGTGCTTACTATGCAAAGGCAAGGATCACTCGAAATGTAATTGTGAAAACTCAAAAAACTGGAAAGGCCAGGGACAGAGAATTCCAACATTGAGATAATGTCTCGAGTAAGCCCTATTCATGTTCATGAATTGGCTGATGAGTTGAAACGGCATCCGGACAATAACTTTAGTAATTACCTACTTCATGGCTTTTTTCACGGTTTCGAAACAGGAATTTCACAGCTACCTAAGTTACCTTTTGAGTGTAGAAACTTGTTGTCGGCAATCAAGCAGCCTGACATAACTTCACAGTTGGTTCAGTCTGAACTTGAAAAAGGATATGTGATCGGCCCGTTTCATTCCATACCATTTTCACAATATCGCATCAGTCCAATCGGTGTAGCTGAGGGAAAGTACTCTGGGAAAAAGAGATTGATAGTGGATTTCTTGGCACCCCATGATAATATTTTACATCCAAGTCTTAACGACCTTATAGATAAAGAGGAATACTCTTTGACATATGTTACAATTGACTATGCCATATATATTACAAGAAAGCAAGGTATTGGGAGTAGATTTTGTAAAGTGGACATTAGGGATGCTTTTAAACAGATTCCTGTCCTGAAGGAGTTGTGGCTCTTTCAGGGCATTAAATGGGATGATATGTATTATTTCTATACCAGATTAGTTTTTGGCAGTCGATCTAGCCCTAAAATTTTTGACTGCCTGTCACAGGCTATTTGCTGGATTCTGAAAAACAATTATGGGGTGAAACATTGTCTACATTTGCTGGATGACTTCCTCACGATAAATGGCCCGACAGAAGATGCTGATGGTACTATGGCTATTTTGCGGTTTGTTTTTGCAAGATTAGGCATACCATTATCACCTACAAAAACTATGGGACCTGTTACAGTAATTGAGTATTTAGGTATCATATTAGACAGCGTGAAAATGGAGGCCAGATTGCCGTTAGAAAAAATACAGCGCATTGCTGCTCTGCTTCAAGTGTTCTCAACAAAGAAGTCTTGTACTAAAAGGGAGTTGCTAAGTCTTCTGGGACATCTCAATTTTGCATACCGGGTGATTTATCTGGGTCGTGCATTTGTGTCATACATGATTTCATTGTCGTCTTCGGTCAGTAAATTACATCATTACATTAAAATATCTGCTGAATGCAGATCTGACATAAGTATGTGGTCGAAATTTCTGCAAGATTGGAACGGTGTTTCGATGTTTATGAATGATGAACTTACACTGGCCGACGACATGCAGTTTTATACAGACGCCACACCAAGAGCATATGCTGGTTACTACTGTGGAAAGTGGTTTCAAGGGTGTTTCCCAGATTCGTTCATTTCATCAGACGCGGTCGCGTCTATGGCCCTCTATGAACTATATCCGATAGTCATGGCTGCTGTGCTGTGGGGCGACAAATGGGCCAAGAGACGAATAGTGGTTAATTGTGATAATGCAGCTACTGTGGACATTATCAATAAAGGTCGGTCAAAAATTTCTTTCATTCAGAAATTTGTGCGTAGATTGATATGGTGTGCAGCAAAGGGGCAGTTTCTGATTATTGCAAAGCATATAGCAGGTAAAACTAACACTATCGCTGATGCCTTATCCCGTTTTAACATGTTGCAGTTCCGATGGCTTGCACCAGCGGCAGACAGGCTACCAGAGCGGTGTGTTCCGGTTTCCGAGCTCCAGCTGAATTAGAAAGGGAAGTAACGAATTTGTGGTCGGCGTCGGTGGCCCCGACGACGAGATCTGTTTATCAGAGAGGCATGCAGTGTTTCATGCAGTTTCTTACATTGTCAGGTGGGAATACATGGCAAGCAGACTTGCCTTCTGTAAGCGAGGATTTGCTAATTTATTTTGTGACTTTTTGCCACAAGTCCTTGCAACTTCGGCTGGCTACAAGTAAACTATATTTAGCTGGCATTCGTTTTCATTACCTACAAGCGGGCATGGATAATCCTATTTCTGGTACGGATAGACTTCAATGTATTCTGCGTGGCATAAAGCGAAGCCAAGGGGATACTGCACATACCAGAATGCCCATCACCTTCAAAGTCATCAGTCAGATATGTGATTTGTTGCATTCAGGAGTTTTTGCTCCAACGTTGGATTTGACGCTACAATGTATGTGTTCACTGGCGTATTTCGGCTTCCTTCGATGTGGGGGAGTTCACAGTTAAATCATTGAGGAATGACTCAGATTCTTGTTTGAAGTGCAAGGATGTGTGTGTCGTTCGCCTCGGATCATTCTATGTTTTGTCTTACCCTACCCACTTCAAAAACTGATCCATTCAGGGTAGGTGTGGATATACCTATTTACAGGAATAATTCAAGGGTGTCATGTCCAGTATCATTGATGGAGAGATATTTGAGTCTACGTAGATATGGCTTGGATTCATCCTGTGAGATATTGGCCCATACGTATTATAGGAATGACTCCCATGCGTATTATGAGAATGATAATAAACCAGTGTTAAGTTGCGGACTTCGTCTTGTTGTGCTCTGCATTCAAAACCCCTAAAACATAACATAATTGGCGACGAGGATGTTGGGATTTGGTCTAAATACAAGATAAATTATCTATCTGTATATCGAATGTCATGACATTGTACAACAGACTCTGAACATTTTGGAAATTCCAATCAAAATGAAATGAGGTCCCGCAATTTTATTTCTTTCACAGGTGTCGCGGTAAAATTCTACACGGGAAATACACCCATTATTGCGACATAACAACAACAACGTATAAATCCCCGCGCTTACTTTTTGCGGATCTACAACAACAACTTCATCAATCCCGCGCTTACTTTTGGCACTGTTACTATGGCTGGTCATATCGGAAGAATTGACATTTTCGATGAAGGGACAGACAGTTGGCCATGCTATAAGGAGAGGTTGGACCAATATTTCATTGCTAATGAAGTGGCTAACGATAAGAAAGTAGCTGCATTTCTCTCGTTAATTGGAGCAAAAACATACAGACTCCTAAGGGATATTACATCAACAGGGATGTTACCGTCAACAAAAACTTACGCTGAGTTGTGCTGTGCGGGCTCCTAGACAAGCACTTCAATCCAAAACCGCTCATAATAGCGGAACGTTTCCGTTTCCATAAATGTGATCAACGAATTGATGAGACGATAAAGGATTTCAATGTGAGTCTTCGGAAGTTGTCAGAACATTGTGAATTTGGGGCTACATTGAACGATGCTTTAAGAGATCGTTTTGTGTGTGGTCTACGCTATGAAACGATTCAAAAAAGGTTGCTATCTGAGAAGGATTTAACATATGAAAAGTCACTTGAAATAGCACTAGCAGTGGAATCCGCATCGAAAGACGTAATTGAATTACATGGGAAACAGCCAGTGAACAAACTGAAAACTCGCAAATATGTAAAACCTCATCCACAGCATAAACAAAGTAATACAGCTGCGTCAAAGCCGTCCACCAGACAGGGGGCAAAAGGAACTCAACTGAAACCCTGCTTTCGATGCGCAAGGAAAAATCACAAGCCAGAAGATTGTCGTTTCAAAGAGGCAATATGCTACAAATGTAAAAAGAAAGGACATATTGCACCAGCGTGCATGCCACGATCATTTCATCCACTTGATGAGGAAAATGCTGATGAATCAGAATCTGAGTACCTTTACACATTGCATAACACTAGTTCTGGCGACAAAGGTATTATTTACGTCAGACCAGAGGTTAACGGACTTCAATTAAAAATGGAACTTGATACTGGATCAGGGGTCTCCGTAATTTCAAGTGCAGACTATGAGTCACATTTCAGTAATTATCAACTAAATGAGACATCATTATCACTAAAGACATACTCTGGAGAAACAATTGTGCCAATTAGGCAAGTTTGACTGTGAAGTTGTCTTGAACGACCAACAACAGACATTGCCGTTGTATGTGGTTGAAAACGGAGGCAGACCATTGTTCGGTCGGGAGTGGTTACGAAGTTTGAAATTAAATTGGACTACAGTGAAATCACTCGTCATAGATCCTAAACAGCAAGCTGAAAGTCTGAAGACAAAGTACGGTGATGTATTCACTCCCGGCTTAGGCAAAATGAAAGGAGTAAAGGTGAAACTTCATCTCAAAGCAAATGCGATTCATGAAAGCCAGACCTCCGGCATACGCGATAAAACCAAAAATAGAGAAAAGTCTCGATGAATTGATAGCGGACAAGGTACTGGAGAAAGTGAATCATAGCGAATGGGCTACACCAATTGTTGCAGTACCCAAAACAAACGGCGACACGAATTTGTGGTGATTTTTCTGTGACTGTCAATCCCTCCTTAGAAGTAGACCAATATCCTCTTCCGAGAATTGAGGACATATTTGCCACATTATCCGGTGGAACGCGCTATTCAAAAATCGACTTGAAAAACGCGTATTTGCAGCTGGAAATGGATGAAGCTAGCAAAGACATGTTGACCATTAATACACATAAGGGTCTTTACCGGTATAATCGATTAATTTATGGAATTGCATCGGCACCAGCAATTTTCCAAAAAACAATCGAACAATTGGTCCAAGGACTTGAGGGTACACAAGTTATCCTTGACGACATGATAGTAACGGGAAGGACAGATCAAGAACATTTGACAAACTTAGAAAATGTTCTTAAACGGTTGAATGAATACAACTTGAAAGCCAACCCAGAGAAATGTGAATTCTTCAAAGAGAAGGTACCGGTAACCTTTTGTGGGCATGAGATAGATAAGGACGGATTGCACAAAACAAAAGACAAGATAGATGCAGTAGTTAATGCACCCAAAATTGAGAATGTTACCCAACTGAGGTCATTTCTTGGACATATCAACTACTATGGGAAATTCTTGCCCAACCTATCTACAATTTTACAGCCGTTAAATGAGCTACTTCAGAAGTCGCGAACATGGGAATGGACTGAAAAATGTGAAGAAGCAGTGAAGAAAGTGAAATGCCTCATAACTTCGGATATTGTTCTGACACATTATAACCCGGAGCTGCCAGTGAAAGTCGCATGTGACGCTAGTTCTTATGGACTCGTTTGTGTGTTATCTCACGAGATGCCAGATGGGACTGAACGCCCTATCGCTTTTGCCTCGCGAACCTTGAATGCAGCTGAGAAGAACTACAGTCAAATTGATAAAGAAGCTCTTGGTATTGTCTGGGGTGTAAAACGCTTCCATCTGTACTTATATGGCAGACATTTCAAGCATTGGCAGGTCACAACTACTCAACTGAATAGAAGAACACTAAGTGTCATGGTAACTGTGACAGTTTATCCAGACTACCACTGATGAGTGATCAGGACAGTGAATACAAATTTGATTCAATTGATCTGTTTCACATCTCGCAGTTCGAGAAACTACCAGTGACTGTGAAAGACGTCCAGCAAGCAACAAATCGCGATCCTGTATTATCACGTGTTGTTGACGCCATAGCCTCGGGTCACTGGAGTATGAACAATGAACCGGAATTAGAACCGTACTTCAATCGTAAAGATGAACTCTCGTTACACCAAGGATGTTTAGTGTGGGGAATGCGAGTTGTAATCCCTACAAAACTACGAAACCCAGTACTCGACGAATTACACGTTCAAGTCACCTGGGCGTGGTGAAAGTTAAATCACTCGCACGAAGTTACGTGTGGTGGCCTAGAATGGATCATGAAATAGAAACATTTACCAAGTCGTGTTCGGGCTGTCAACTGACCAAAAAGCAAGCACCAGAGGCACCTATTCATCCATGGGAGTATCCTGAATCGCCATGGAGTAGGATACACGTCGACTTTGCTGGTCCGTTCCTCGGATCAATGTTCCTGGTAATCGTTGATGCATATTCGAAGTGGCCAGTGGTGAAACAAATGAAAAGCACAACCACAACACAAACTATTGAGGTGCTCAGAGCAGTGTTAGCTGACAGTGGGATTCCACAACAACTTGTAAGTGACAATGGTCCCCAGTTCATATCAGACGAATTTGCAGTCTTCATGAAAGCAAACGGCGTGAAGCATATTAAAAGTGCGCCATACCATCCTAAAACTAATGGGCTGGCAGAACGTTTCGTCCAAACATTTAAGCAAGCTCTGAAAGCCGCAAAGAATGACTCTGGTACTGTACAGACACAGTTGTCTAAATTCCTGCTGATTTACCGCAACACACCTCATTCAAGTACCAATGAATGCCCGTCGTTACTGTTCATGGGGCGAAAACTAACAACGCGTCTGGACCTGTTTAAACCGAGCCTAAGGCAACAGGTATCAGCATCCCAGCAGAAGATGGTGCGAAATACTCGTGACAGGAGTTACGAACATGGACAATCAGTAACTGCTCGTGATTATCGAAACAAAAAAGGCAAGTGGATTCCGGGAATTATTCATCAGAAAACCGGACCTGTATCGTACACTGTGGAAGTTGCTCCCGATGTCATTTGGAGACGACACGCCGATCAAATTACCAACACCAATATTCAACAACAGCCAGTGGAAATACCTGAGGTTCCCGATGTCACTCTTCGACAGGAAATTGCTGCTCCAACACAAACTACTGGAGATCAGGAGAGTGTTCCACGTGTTCCAACACCTCAGCCAAAACATCGGTATCCAGTGAGAACACACAGTAAACCAGTTCGATTGGATTTATAAAGTGTTGAGTCACATCACAGTGTAAGAGGCATAATAATCCTCTTGGTGATTTGTTTTTATAATCAAACCACGCGCACATATGTAAATAGTTTTATGTTGCACTGTGTTCAGAGGCATAATAATCCTCTCTGCAACTATGTGTTGAAGATACATGTGTAATTCTAGTCAATACCAAAGTGTTCATATTTAAGTAAGACTCTTGATATATGAAACACAAACTACTTTCAAAGACTCCATCTATAAGTGAAGAAACACAGCAAATTTCATGCTACTTATATGTTATATACAAGACACACTTGATGTGCATGTGCCATCAAAGTGTTTATTTTATGTCACCATAAGTTCATTTAAAATCGATGTCCAGGTGCATACATATATGACAGTGTGACTTTTGAACAATAAACAATACATTTACTTTATCATGTCTATTGGAACATTTAATTAAAAGCAATGTAGGCACTGATTCAGAAACCAGATATATAAATATGTACACTTCACGATATGCATTTATACTGTTTATCAGTTTAGCTTATAGTGGTTAATTCTTACCTTAGTTGACTTTGTTCATTGTATAACAAATAACTGCAACTTAACTGAGGTCAGACTATTGTGACACATCCAAGTAATTTGAGTTTAAACTTGAGTTAAAGTTTAATTTAGTAGAAGGGTATTGTGAGATATTGGCCCATACGTATTATAGGAATGACTCACATGCGTATTATGAGAATGATAATAAACCAGTGCTTGTTGTGCTCTGCATTCAAAACCCCTAAAACATAACACATCCCAGCTCGATTCACCACTGTTCGTCGATGAGGAGGGCAGACCCTTTACTAGAACAAAGTTTTTGTGTTATGTGAAACAAGTGCTATGCAGACTCGGTTATGACAAGAAAGTGTATAGTGGTCATTCATTTAGAATTGGTGCTGCTAGCAGTGCAGCAGCAGCTAGGGTGGAAGATCATATGATACAAACTCTTGGCCGATGGTCTTCATCATGCTACACCAGATATATCAGGGTGGAACGTAGCGCGATACAAGCTGCTCAAGCACAAATGTGCCAATAACTCCAGTATAAGGTATGCAGTACTGGGTAATTGTTGGTAAGTGGGGTGTTAGAGGCAGGATAATGTTATACATAATTCATCCTCTTGGGGGCACTCACTGCTATTTTGTAAAAGAAAATATCAATTCATTTTGGACTATTTTGCCCCCTTTCAGATAAATTATTGCAGATGTAGATTTCGGTGCTGCATCAGTCAAGCATTTGCCAGACTTCTCGAGACGCCATTCTGTCATTCATTCGACTCGCCGGAAGCGACTCACCTATTTCTAGTCAGTAGACTCGGCCACCTCGCTCTAGACTCGCATTCTATTGCAAGCTGCACATTCTAGTGCACGTGAGTCATGCTCTAGTTGTTAACTCAACTCAGATATTTCTGGTCGTCCTACGGCGGCTCACCTCTTTCTCGAGTCGTGTGCCCATGACTCAACTCACTCTAGTCGTCCTACGGCGGCTCACCTCATTCTAGTCACCGACTCACTTAGCTTTCTGCGGGTCGATTTGCACACATCTTGTCTCTGGCTCAGAAAAAAATTCATGTCTGGCACATGTTGATCTGATGAACTTCAGCTACAGATAGCAGTTAGCCCCCAAAGAGGAGCCAAATATGTTATTCATGTTTTATGTATATGAATGTGATATGTGCGTATAGTACCGGTGTCATAGGAAATCTTCCCCCCTGAAAATCTTCCCCCCCGGGGGGGAACATTTTCAGGGTGCACCCCTGAAAATCTTCCCCCCGGGGGAAGATTTCCTAGGAAATCTTCCCCCCCGGGGGGGTATATTTCCTAGGAAATCTTCCCCCCACCCTGGAAATATTCCCCCCCACCAATTATTTTTTTTATTTTTATTTTTTATTTTTTATTATTGTTATTTTGTAGTCAAAAGCGTACTCAGTTGTGTCTTTATTGATCAAAATTCACTCCTAAACAAATATTGTGCTTTATATGTACCACACTATCAACCCCTATATGTACCACACTATCAACCCCCACCCGACATTATTTTATCTTCCATACACAAGTACATACAATATCATGAGGGGGGGGGGGGGGGGAGGATTTCCTAGGAAATATTCCCCCCCACCCAACAATATTTCATCTTCCATACACAAGTACATACAATATCATGACGTGGTGGGGGGGGGGGGGAGGATTTCCTAGGAAAAATTCCCCCCCACCAACATTACTTTATCTTCCATACACATGTACATACTATATCATGACGTTGGGGGTGGGGGGGGGGAGGATTTCCTAGGAAATATTCCCCCCCTTCCCCCCCCCCCCACCCAACAATATTTCATCTCCCATACACAAGTACATACAATATCATGACGTGGGGGGGGGGAGGATTTCCTAGGAAATATTCCCCCCACCCAACATTATTTTATCTTCCATACACAAGTACATACAATATCCTGACGGGGGGAGGATTTCCTAGGAAATCTTCCCCCCACCCGACATTATTTTATCTTCCATATATGTACATACAATGTATAGATTTTCTTAGGAAATCTACACCCAACATTATTTTATCTGAGGATTTCCTAGGAAATCTTCCCCCCCCACCCAACATTATTTTATCTTCCATACACATGTACATACTATATCATGGCGTTGGGGGGGGGGAGGATTTCCTAGGAAATCTTCCCCCCCCCACCCGACTATTATTTTATCTTCCATATACATGTACATACAATATCATGACGGGGGGGGGGGGGATTTCCTAGGAAATATTCCCCCCCCACCCAACATTATTTTATCTTCCATACACAAATACATACAATATCCTGACGTTGGGTGGGGGGGGGGAGGATTTCCTAGGAAATCTTCCCCCCCACCCGACATTATTTTATCTTCCATACACAAGTACATACAATATCATGAGGGGGGGCGGGGGGGAGGATTTCCTAGGAAATCTATGTAACCTTGAGTCCGATTGACTTCAAACAGGGCTGTGGAAATAGGCTGCCCGACTTGCCCGACCCGGGCTTTTTGGGCGCCGGGCAAGTGAATTTTTGGGGTTTACTTGTCCGGGGACAAGCAAAAAAAAAAAAAAATTTACATGACTGGGGGGGATATATATTTCCTAGGAACTTATCCCCCAACATGACATTACTCCCCCTCTACCATGACCGTGTATTTACATGACTGGGGAGGGGTATATTTCCTAAGAACTTATCCCCCAATCCCCCAACATGACATTACTCCCCCTCTACCATGACTGTATTTACATGACTGGGGGGGGGCATATTTCCTAGGAACTTATCCCTCAATCCCCCAACATGACATTACTCCCCCTCTACCATGACTGTATTTACATGACTGGGGGGGAGGGTATATTTCCTAGGAACTTATCCCCCAACATGACATTACTCCCCCACTACCATGACCGTGTATTTACATGACTGGGGGGGGGGGATATATTTCCTAGGAACTTATCCCCCAACATGACATTACTCCCCCACTACCATGACCGTGTATTTACATGACTGGGGGGGTATATTTCCTAGGAACTTATCGCCCAACATGACATTACTCCCCCACTACCATGACCGTGTATTTACATGACTGGGGGGGTATATTTCCTAGGAACTTATCCCCCAACATGACATTACTCCCCCACTACCATGACTGTATTTACATGACTGGGGGGGTATATTTCCTAGGAACTTATCCCCCAACATGACATTACTCCCCCACTACCATGACCGTGTATTTACATGACTGGGGGGGTATATTTCCTAGGAACTTATCCCCCAACATGACATTACTCTCCCTCTACCTTGACCGTGTATTTACATGACTGGGAGGGGTATATTTCCTAGGAACTTATCCCCCAACATGACATTACTCCCCCTCTACAATGACCGTGTATTTACATGACTGGGGGGGTATATTTCCTAGGAACTTATCCAACGTGACATTACTCGCTCTACCATGACCGTGTATTCACATGACTGGGGGGTATATATTTCCTAGGAAATCATCCACCTACGTGACATTACTCCCTTTACCATGACCGTGTATTTACATGACTGGGGGATATATATTCCATAGGGAATTCAATTTGGTATATCATGCATATATTTCTTTCATAATTCTTTTGGAAAATGAAGTTTCATATTTGTGTTCTAGAACTACCCAGCAACCTTGAGAGGATATAATTAGCTGTGGCCTGCAACTTTCAGATCCAAAGTATCTTAAGCACACACTTATAGAAATATAAATGTTTAAAGTGAACATTTCTTTTGCGAAGTTTGAGCTAAGGTGTCACGTGATATTGCGAGATTTATAAAACCTCCCCATTACTCCCCCTCTACCATGACCGTGTATTTACATGACTGGGGGGGGGGGGTATATTTCCTAGGAACTTATCCACCAACATGACATTACTCCCCTTCTACCATGACCGTGTATTTACATGACTGGGGTGGGGGGTATATTTCCTAGGAACTTATCCACCAACGTGACATTACTCTCCCCCTCTACCATGACCGTGTATTTACATGACTTGGGGGGGGGGGGGGGGTGGTATATTTCCTAGGAACTTATCCCCCAACATGACATTACTCCCCCACTACAATGACCGTGTATTTACATGACTGGGGGGGTATATTTCCTAGGAACTTAACCATGACTGTATTTACATGACTGGGGGGGATATATATTTCCTAGGAACTTATCCCCCAACATGACATTACTCTCCCTCTACCATGACCGTGTATTTACATGACTGGGGGGGTATATTTCCTAGGAACTTATCCCCCAATCCCCCAACATGACATTACTCCCCCACTACCATGACTATTTACATGACTGGGGGGGTATATTTCATTGGAACTTATCGCCCAACATGACATTACTCCCCCACTACCATGACCGTGTATTTACATGACTGGGGGGGATATATATTTCCTAGGAACTTATCCCCCAATCCCCCAATCCCCCAACATGACATTACTCCCCCACTACCATGACTGTATTTACATGACTGGGGGGGTATATTTCATAGGAACTTATCCCCCAACATGACATTACTCCCCCACTACCATGACCGTGTATTTACATGACTGGGAGGGGTATATTTCCTAGGAACTTATCCCCCAACATGACATTACTCCCCCCTCTACCATGACCGTGTATTTACATGACTGGAGGGGGGGGGGTATTTTTCCTAGGAACTTATCCACCAATGTGACATTACTCCCTTTACCATGACCGTGTATTTACATGACTTGGGGGGGGGGGTAGTGTTTTCTAGGAATTCATCCCCCAACATGACATTACTCGCTCTACCATGACCGTGTATTTACATGACTTGGGGGGGGGGGGTATATTTTCTAGGAATTCATCCCCCAACATGACATTACTCGCTCTACCATGGCCATGTATTTACATGACTGGGGGATATATTTTTCCTAGGAAATCATCCACCTATGTGACATTACTCCCTTTACCATGACCGTGTACATTTACATGACTGGGGGATATATATTCCATAGGAAATCATCCCCCAATGTGACATTACTCGTTTCAATCTGATGTGAGATTTATTAAACTCGTCAACAATTTGTGTTTGACTCGTTTCATAAATCTTATATCAAATGGAAACTCAGAATATATAGTTAGAACTTTACTATACTACACCAATAAAAATTGTCGTCTGCTGAATATCCATGTTTTTCTAATTTCTCATAAAAAAGAGATTTCTAATACAATTTTCTGTTAAATCATGTTGTTCTTCAGAAATTTGAAAAATATGACAAACAGCAGATGACAATTCTTGGTTACATCAATGCAATCGTTAATGGGTTTCCAATTATATCTCCTGACAATTTCATTTTATTCTTTTCAGAAAAGTCCGCCCGCGTAATCACAGAGCGGGGTGAGCAGTTGCGGATAGTCCAGGCGTGTCACGAGGGCCTCGGGGACACAATGGAGGCTCAGGCGTTGAGCGGTCACTTCGGCCGCGACAAGACCCAGGCGCGCATCACAGAACGATTTTATTGGCCGACAATAACCAAAGATGTAACGGACTTTGTTCATTCGTGTGATACATGCCAACGTGTAAACAAACGTTTCCGGAAAGGTGTCGGTGAACTGCAACCGATCCCTGTGAAGCCAGAGGCCTTTCAACGGATAGGTATTGACCTGGTGGGACCTCTCCCGGAAACGGCCGAAGGCTACAAATATTTCGCCACAGCAATTTGTGCCTACACGAAAATGGGTGAGTCAGAACCACTGAAGACAAAAAGTGCTGTAGATGTAGCAAAATTCATTTATCGGATTATATGCAGACACGGGTGCTTTGAAATTGAAATCAGTGACCAGGGACGTGAATTTGTGAATCAGGTGTCAGCTGAGCTACATAAACTGACTGGTGTTGATCACCGGATGACATCAGCCTATCATCCGCAGTGCAACGGACTAGCCGAGAAACAGAATCAAACGACTCAGAACGTTCTGTTGAAATATCTTGACAAACAAGATGAATGGGCACAAATTCTTGACAGTGTTCTATTCGTCTACAGAACATCCAAACACTGCTCCACGGGATACACGCCGTTTTATCTGCTGTATGGACGTGAACCTCGTTTGCCTGTGGAGCTGATGGTTGAGAATGCTTCCAATGAAACTACCAACAATGAGGAAGAAGCTCGGGATGACATTTCCATGGAGCAGAAAATAGAAGCAATGGAGAAACTGAGAAAAGTGGCAGCGGGAACTGCAATGGACAATATCCACGTAGCGCAGAACAGACAGAAGAAATCGTATGAGAAGAGAAACAAACTGGTAAATTTTGATGTTGGAACGGAAGTACTACTGGAAGAGAAGAAGAATGTAAATAGATGTGGCGGGAAATTTGACGAGCGATATACCGGACCCTATACAGTGACAGAGGTAGTGAAGAAGGGAGTGTACAGACTAAGGCGAAATGGGAAAGATTTGAAGAAAACCGTCAACGGGAAAAGACTGAAAATCTACATTAGGCGAAATGTCGAATCAACACCCAACAGTGTCGAGGACCCAAAACCCCCAACGCCCAACAGTGTCGAGGACCCAACACCCCCAACGCCCAACAGTGTCGAGGACCCAACTCCCCCAACGCCCAACAGTGTCGAGGACCCAACACCCCCAACGCCCAACAGTGTCGAGGACCCAACACCCCCAACGCCCAACAGTGTCGAGGACCCAACACCCCCAACGCCCAACAGTGTCGAGGACCCAACTCCCCCAACGCCCAACAGTGTCGAGGACCCAACACCCCCAACGCCCAACAGTGTCGAGGACCCAACACCCCCAACGCCCAACAGTGTCGAGGACCCAACACCCCCAATGCCCAACAGTGTCGAGGACTGTATTATAACGGATTTCACATCAAGCAAACCAAACGCCGACAAGAGAAAATATCAGCATCCAAAGTTCCGCGCATTAGATGACGAACGCTTGAACACAATTCAGCAAGAGCACTCCTGGCTGGATGACCTGGACATCAATTCAGCACAAGCCCTTCTGCGCCAGGAGTTTCAATTCATTGGAGGTCTTCAAGACACGTGCCTGGCGAAGAACAATCAGTTTAACGTGGAGCCGAATGAGTTTATTCAAATATATAACGCGAATCAGAGCCACTGGGTATTGATATCGACTGTCGGTTGCACGCGAGGTGAAGTGAATGTGTATGATAGTTTGTACACAACGCTGCATGGAGACACTCGACGTACTATCGCAAGTTTGTTGCACTGTCCCCTCGATGAACTAAGAGTGAACATTCCCTTTGTCCAGCAGCAGAAAAATGGATCAGACTGTGGGATCTACGCTGTTGCCTTTGCAACAAGCTTGTTGAATGGCGACTCACCCAGCGAGGTCACATATGACCAAACTTCCATGCGTCAGCACTTCGTTACATGCCTGAAGAACGGCCAGATGCAGCCATTCCCGACAGCTCCAGTTCCCAGCAAAAGGCGCAGACTTGCGCTCCCAAAACTCATCAATGTGCCAACAAACTGTTTCTGTCGACAACCAGACAAACGTCCCATGCGTCAGTGTTTGAAATGTAAACGATCATGTCATTTGCAGTGTCTGCCTGCGATTCTCTACTGTGGGCAATGTATGCCATGATTGCATAATTAGTAAATGTACCCTGCTCAAAAAGTAGTTCAGCTATGACACGATGGAAAATAGTGATAACAATATATTTGTATTGTGTATAATCTATGTCACTACATGGGATGTGTGTGTTTCTTTGCAATTTATATTCTCAAAGAGAAGCATCAGTATGAAATTTTGATATTTTTTCATTAATGGGATTGTATCATACCCTGTATGAGAAGTAAACCCAATAAGAATATAAAATTGTGATTAAATGCAACACTGATAGTCGCTTCATAACAAGGAATATGATTGAATGCAGTCTATCCAATAGTGTGAGGGACAGTAAATTATTGTCTATGACATAAACATTTCTTTACTCTACTTGATGTCACTTAAAAGGCTTATTTAGAAGTTTCAGTCTACATTGTATGAACAATGTATATTTGACATCTGCCATCAAACGTAACCAAACCCCTTAAAAAGCAACTCGATTTAAAGCATGTAGTGACAGAGATTATTTATAGCCAGTGATATAACAAATCCTTGATATCAGTATATTCTTTCATTTTCTTGAATCCAGATACATATATATATGACATCATTGACTGTCAAAAATGGAATAAATATGATAAAATCCAATAAATCAACAATGATTCAGTCAAGTATTGATCGCTAGTTGTCAATGATTGTTCTAATTAGCAACCATCTTGATACACGTTGATGGATACCATGCAATATATCTAAATTGAAGAAATGAAATATTGTCTTGATACCAAGGATGTTTGAAGTATTTGATAAATGTCAATTTCTTATTAATTTTTAAGTGACAATAGAATGAAACAACTAGTGTCTGGAGTGGTTGTTGTGCAATAGTGGTATGCATGATGTCACAGTGATTCCATACAGAATGTATTACCATTTTATTGAGCAGTTGATATGCAGAACATAATGACATCACACAGCCCGTGGCACACGTTTGTATTTGCGGAGTGGCACGGTTGTGTATATGTGTTTATACCAGATCGGTGGCAAATATCACATGCTTTATATACTATGTGAATAAACCTTTATAATAGGGAGGTTGTGATTTCAATACGCGTACAGGAACGGGTACGGGTAGGCAATAAAACTTTGCATAGTTGTTTCCCTTAGACCGATGTGGTAGTGAAATGGAACGCTCCATCACTGAAGGGGAAACAAATGTGTAAAGTTTTAATGCCTACCCGTACCCGTACGCGTATTGAAATCGCAACATCCCTATTGACATGATGTCACGCAATGCGCTAATTACCCTTGCCAGCAACTATAGTCCGACTTGACATGCAATGAATCCAGAAAATATTCCAGTAAGCTTAATGGTTTTGTAATGATCTAAATAATTTACATATATCACAAATCAAGATATGTACAGAGTTAGAAAATATCAATTTTATACCTTGTGTGTGTATATTTTTGCACACTGGCAAACCCAGCAAGATTTGTTTGCATACACAAACAATATACACACATGCTTGTGGTATAAACTTTGTATTAAATAAACTCTGTATGCATTTCTATATACATGCATGTGACGCCTCATGAGAAACTGTGCCCAATCGAGGTATTGTAGCTCCTGATCTATAGCACACATGTATCGTCCTGCAGTGATCATTAGAGCAGTATGTGTGTTCCAATGACAAATTGTAAACAGCGTAGACCCTGATCAGACTGCGCAGGTTTTGAAATGCCCTCGTATGCACATTTGAGACAACACAGTATGGCTTTCTTGCAACCACTGGCTCATTTCACAGACGTATTTGTTAAATACTGATTTCTTGTATATATTCATTTGCATTTACCATGTGATAAAAAGTGCATTTTGTATCAGTAAATTGATCATATGGCCCCCCAAAAAATGATAAAAAAATGCACATGTACCAAACTCTGTTGATTGAGAAACAATACAGCTCTAATTTAAATTGTGAATTTATATTTCAATTATAGTTGTATGTTTTTTGTTAACTCTGCACATGATGTGTATGCTATGGTAGTTAGTGCATGTTACACATGTATCATATGCATGTTGGGAGTGGGGCCGGGTTGAATTTCAGATATAGGAGTTGGTCCAGTTACAGCGTACAGAGATCATCCTGCAATGATAGGTAATATACAATTGCAGCATATATTATGAGTGTATAAATACGCAATTAATGGGCGATTTCGCGCACATGGTACTGCTGTGTGAAATCCACTAATGTCCGCCCCCTGCTAATTCCAAGGTGGAGGTCCCAATCTACTGATTAGGGCATCGGCAGGTGCGACACCGCTTCCGTGGCGGAATTCTTGTTTAATACATTGAGTTTCGCTTAAGCCGGTGCTAGGAGGCGTTTGTGTAATTTTTTTCTGGTAGTCATGTTCAGCGAGTAACATTGATCAATTGACTACTGTCTGTTTCACGTTAACCTGCCCAACTTTTACACCTATTTAAACACCATAAAACTCTTATTTTTTTGCATAAAATCATTTTTCAGCAAAATTTAGTAATGAGCCATCTTTTTATTTTTTGAATTTCGGTCCTATAATGAAGTAATAGCCATAAATCAAGAATTGAATGCAGGGTTGCAATGTTAAAATGTCACGTGCGGTCAGATTTTCAACATTTTTCTAGCATCGAACTGCTTGCTGGATTTCATCATTAAAAACAAGACACTAACCTTGTATTTATGACAGCAAATCTTGCCAGGTTGAAAAATAAAGGAATCGAGCCTCCATTTCTCGGTGTTCGTACAAGAATTACAGAAGAAAATGCCGAGAATTTGGTCAAAATACAACATGATGTCATCATCATCTGCTACAGCTTTCGTATCTATTGACAACGCCAAGCTGAGGTTGGCACGCTGTTCCTACCACGCAAAATTAATTGCACATATCCTCGCACATCGACACCGGTGTAAATCTACATTCTCTAATGGTATGACTTGGGAACACCATACATACGTCATTTCCGGCGGAAGTATATAGTCACTTCCTGTGAGCCAGTTTCTTTGCCGGACGAATTTCCAGCGGACAACTTGGTTTACTAAATGCTGATTGGTTGGTGACGGTCACGAGTTTAATCGAATCAAGTTCGTTAGCATTCACAATTTACAATACATTAGGACGTATTAGCAATAGTATCAGATCGACTTGGAACCTTATGGTATGAATGATATTCGCTATATGATAAGATTAAATGATTAATTGATATATTTTAATGCAAATTGTTTAAATTATATGCCGGAAAATGATGTTAATAAACAAATTTATTAAGAATTTGTGTTCAGTTCGCAAAAATAGTTGTTGTTGTTGTTGACCGGAAGTGATTATTGCATAGCAGTTTCTTGTTTTATTGTCAACAACTAAAAATCGGTGAAATTAATTTATAATGCAAAAGCCCATCCATGACTGTTTATTCGAAATAACTTTGTTATTAGACGGATTTTCTTGAAATAAAAAGTAGGCTCATTTCTAAAAAATAGTTTTACATTGTTTTATATAAAAAAATAAGCAGTTTGGAGTGTTTTTATAGCAATAAATCTTGGGCAGCATTTCGTGGAACAGACAATAGGTTTTATTGATTCACCTTTTATGATGATCTAACAACACTTACGGTATGTTCTTTTTTGCAGTGGTACCAATCATATTGGCATCAAAGCAAAGCAGATACAAGGAAACCAGTTGTGAGGGTAAAAGGAAATATGAATGCCTCATTTGCACAAGGAGAGTTTCTTCAAAGCACTACATTTTACATCATTTGAGTACAGTTCATAACTTTTTCCCAGTTAAAAGAGTTAACAAACTTTACATGGATGATGCCTCTGCAAAGATTCCTAAACGTACATCAAGAAGATGGAAATTTGAGCTACTTTCTGGAAATGATGTGTCATTGCAGAATCCAAACAAGACCTGTGAACTTGAAGAATTATTAGATGGTGCAAATGAAAACAGCCAATTAAGCTGGATGCCTCAAATACTTGTACTATATACTTCTCCTGGTTGTTCAAATCAAGATGGAGCATATCAAAACAAGGACGATTTTGGAGTAAGGTTGTCAGGATGTCAGGATGTGATTGATGAACTGTTGTTCGTGAACTGTTCTAGAACAAGTTTTAATTTTCTAGTAGCTATGAAGATGGGGAGTTCATGAACTAAGTTCATAACTAAAGCATTCATGGATTTTTAGTTTAATTCTTGAACATGGTTATCTGGAGATGGTGAATTCATGAACGTTCAATAACAATTCGTGAAGTTGTAAGTTCATGAACTTTTTGTTCATGCACTGTTCTTGAACATGGTTATCTGGAGGTGGTGAGTTCTGTTATATTTATCTCTGTGGATAATGAGTCGTGTGAAGTTTTGATCACAAATAGTCCGGTTCCTGGATTCAGCACTGTGCCGAATTGGCCAAAAAGACAGCGGCTGGTTTCAGAAATCAGGAGAAAGAGGATTATCTCCCCTGACCTTCCTCGTGCGAGACAACTTCTGCTTTAGAAAAAAAGAAATAAAAGAAATTTAAGAAGATTTAGATCACAGTATATTTTGTCATTTCCAAATTCCCCGATTGGAGATACGGAAAATACTACATGGTGGAGAATTCTAACGATACATAAATATGGATTTAACATTTCAAAACCCCTTTGAGACGGACCCGGATGTACATGTACGAATGTCGACAAATCCATTTAGAAACACGAACATGTTTAGTGACCCACTACCACTATCTGCTTCAACACTTGTAACTGTAAACCCAAGTAACATGCAACAAAAGCTTGCAACTGCATCTACATCACCAGTGATCATACAACAACCCCAGATTGTATTGAAATGTAGAAAATTTGCGGGCTACATGAATGAAGACAATTAAGCATACATTTCTGTCGGAGTTCCAATCGTACCTCGTTTTATCGAACATTGACGACAAAACAAAACATGCTGTGGATGCTTTTCATATGCATTTGTGTGGGCTGGCGCTGGTCTGGTACCAATCCCTTCCAGACAGCAACAAAATCTCTTGGATTTCTTTAATGGCAGCCTTCCAGTTGGAATATTGTAATCAAATTAACAATCCAGCATTGATAGCAGAGGAAGCTTTATTCAACAATATGTGCTTGGCAACGGGCCAGCCTATTGAAGAGTACCAGTGACAGTGTAATTTGTGCGAAAGGCACGCAAATCTCCGAGAAGCGCTAAATGTCGCAAAGATTGTTGAATCACATGGTTATCGCAGGGACCAGCCTGTTACATTCGTGCAAACTAATGCGGTGTCCTCCACGTTACAGCAACAGATTGTCGCGCAAACTAATGCGGTGTCCTCCACGTTACAGCAACAGATTGAGTTGCTAACGGATCGTGTACACAAAATGGAAACAAATGACACTCGGGCTAACTACGCTGGTGGCCGCAAACGTGTTATTTGTTACAAGTGCAGCGGAGAAGGCCATATACAAACTAGATGTAACTGGAATGGCAATGGAGATAAGACTCCATCTTCAAAGTGCCAACTACATGTATGTACCCAACTGGGGCATGTCGCGAAGGATTGTCAGCGTCAGAAAGTGACTAATCTTGCTGATACATGTAATACACATGTGGTGATCTGTCAATTGTGTGACAATGCTGGGCACAGTGCTCGCGAATGTCGTCAGTTAAATGCCCACCACTGACAGGCCTAAATTGAACAGAGTGTAATTCTGGTCATACACAAACTGATCAGGATGAGGATACAGAACGTCCATTTTTGTCTCGGGACAAAAACTTTATGTATTTACCAGCTTACATTGGAAACAAACGCATTACGGCATTGCTTGATACAGGCAGCAGCATAAACATCATATCTAAGTGTAGCAGCTACAGGGTAAGTACAATAAGTTCCACTGGTGTGTCATTTTAAATGTCATATTAAATCGAGCGCACCCCGGTGTGACTGGTAAGAGTTGTGGAACTTTGCCGGAGGGTGGCGTGGTTGTCAGTTTCAGTAGCCATATTAAAAGAACCAAACGCAAAGTCAGGTCCCTTCTTTCTTACCGGTTTACTCTCTCTCTCCTTCAGGCCTCACGAGGGGTACAAGGGTACCAGGTACTCACCCGGCAACAAATTGGGGGCTCGTCCGGGATATCGTGGCATACAACCAGTCTCGACTCGTAGGCAATGGAGAAGAGATTTGAGTTGCTGACGGAGATTCGGGGAGGACTGTACACAAGGGACTTGCCAGCACTGGAGGGTGTGGCCAAGTTTGTAAAACTTGACCCGACTGGACTGTCACGGTTTAAGCTGTTACTCGCCATCGAAGTGAAACTAGAACTGGCATTCAAAGATGAAGATGGAGGCGAGGTGTTTCTGACGGATGTGAAGCACTTCATGCTCTCACCAGAGGGTAGTGCTGGTACCGCCCCGAGCACCGCCAGTGGGTGGAAGAAGGAATTTAAAATATCAGGTCAGATCGGTGATATGAAGACCGGGTTGAGCTTCCTCAGTTTGGCACGACAACTGGAATCGGCAGTAAAACGTGGGTACACGGAAGCTGAAATTATAGAAGCCATTATCCGTGCCATCGGGACTGGATCGACACTTAGGAGCTATTTTGAAGGTCGCAATGACTTAACACTACCCGTGGTCCGGAAAATTCTGCGGGCGCACTATAAGGAGAAGAATGTGACGGAAATATATCAAGAACTTAGTAACATTGTGCAAGGACCAAAGGAAGACCCGACAGAATTTGTTATGCACGCTCTCGACCTGAGGCAAAAGGTATTGTTCGCGTCGGCCGAAAAAAACAACGGACTTGCCTATAGTGCAGACTTGGTACACGGAATGTTTAAACATGCATTGTATACCGGTTTCACTGAAGACTCTGTTCGCCATGAGATTCTACCCCGTCTGGAAGCAAAAGGCTACAGATGATGACCTGATTCAGGAAATCAACATGATATACCTGGTAGACAAGGAGCGGAAGGGAAAGTTGAACAGACGAGCAGTGAAGGTAGCTCAGGTAGAGACTGACAGTCAACCGAAGGTGGAAGGCAAAGTGAAGGAAGGTAGACTCGAAACAGAATTGAAAGAACTTCGCGCAGAACTACATGAGATTAAACATCGTCTGGACCGACCGCCCACACAGACAACTGACGCGGCACCTAATACGGTCTGGAGGAAACCAGGATGTTCAAAGTGTCGGCAAGCGGGAACGCCAGATTCGTGTCAACATTGCTGGAAGTGCGGCAGCGCCGAGCACTTCAAACGGGGGTGCCGAATGATTTCGGGAAACGGGACCGGGCTGCAGTAAAGGGGAGCACTGTAGCCCTTAACATCGATACTCCAGATCCCCAGGTTGACGTGAAGGAGTTGAAGGGTTTCGTCCATGAAGTATCTCCAAAGACACAGGAAAGGGTGGCTAAATTAGTTGGGGACCAGTGTAAAGTACGCTGTGTTTTGAATGGGCTTGATACGGAAGTATTGTGGGACACAGGGGCACAAGTGTCACTGGTGCATGGCGATTGGCTCAAAGCCAACTTCCCAGAGCTGGATGTGAGACCCATTACGGAACTGGTGCAAGGAGGACTGAATGTGAGTTCCGCTAGTGGGAACTCAATTCCATTTTTGGGTTGGGTTGAGTTACCCTTTGCACTTCCATCAAAGAGTTCTGACCCTGTTCGCCCAGGGTTGGATGTTCCGTTCCTGGTTACTAATGCTACAGGACTGGAATGCCCAATCGTGGGTTTTAATGTGATCGCCCAAATAGTAGAACAACCGACAGTTGATTTGGCCCAATTACAGTGCACCATGCCACATGTTGGGGGTAGAAATGTTAAACTCTTGTCGGACGTTCTTATTAGTAATTCCACTGATGAACTATGTAGAGTTAAGTCTGGTAAATCTAAAGTTATAGTGCCTGCCAGTTCTGCTCAGGTACTAAAGGTGTCGGTACACACTGGTGTCACAGACCGAGATAGGACGGCAATATTTGTCCCAAAACTTGATTGGACAAACATGAACGGGTGCGAATTACAAGAAACTGTGGTTCGGGTGGGGAAGGGATCTACCAGTCACATTGGGGTCATTCTCCAAAACAATTGTTGACACCCTATTACACTGTCTCCATGAACGGTATTGGACACCCTGCAAACGGTAAAGTCTGTCATACAGGTACCTGTCCCGGATGATATTGAGGTAAGTGGGCCACAGGTAAGTAAACACAATAAGGGAACAGAACAGCCTACTTGTTCTGAACCAGACCTTGGTACAGCTGACTGGGATCCCCCAGTGGACCTACAAGACTGTGGGTTAACTGAGCGACAGGTGAGTGTAGTGAAGCAGATGTTGCGGGAAGAATCGGCTGTGTTTGCCAGGGATGATAATGACATTGGATGTATTCCCGATTTAGAAATGGATATTCGTCTACGGGACGACATTCCTGTCCAGCATTCTTACATGTCCATCCCCAGACCCCTGTATCAAGAAGTGAAAGATTACTTGAGTGAATTACTTGCAAAAGGATGGATAAAGAAGTCCAAGTCCCCATATTCAAGTCCAATTGTCTGTGTTCGGAAAAAGGAAAAAAGGTAGCTCCCTTCGTCTTTGCTGTGATTTTAGGAAGTTGAATGCCAAAAGCATCCCTAGCAGTCAGCCGATTCCCCGTATACAAGATGCTCTGGACGGCCTAGGTGGTAGCAAGTGGTTTTCCGTACTCGACCAAGGTAAGGCTTACCACCAAGGGTTTATCAAGGAGGAGTCTCAACACATGACCGCCTTCGTAACTCCATGGGGTTTGTATGAGTGGACAAGGATACCATTTGGACTGTCAGGGGCTCCTGGAGCCTTCCAGAGTTTCATGGAGGAAAGTTTAGATGGTTTACGCGACAAAATATGTCTCCCTTATCTCGATGATGTACTGGTGTACAGTGGTAGTGGTTTGAGGAGCATGTCGAACATGTGCGTATCGTGCTACGCCGGCTACAGGAGAAGGGCATAAAGTTGAAACCCAAGAAATGCCTATTATTCAGGAGGCAGGTAAGGTACCTGGGTCAGATGGTTTCGGAAGAGGGGTACACCATGGACCCTGCCGACAAGGAAGCTGTGCTGGCTTTAAAAGCCAAACAACCATCAACCGTGGGTGAGGTACGGCAGCTGGTCGGGTTTATTGGTTATTACAGGAAGTATGTGCCTGACTTCGCAAGGAGAGCAAAGCCACTATTTGATTTGCTCCAAAAGCAGGAGACAGGTACGCCAAGTGGCCAGAAAGGTAAGCGAGGCAAGCGGCCAAAAGGCAAAGGTCAGGTGTCATCAAGCACCAAGGTGGACTGGACAACACGTCATCAGGTAGTACTGGAAGAACTGTTAGATACACTAGTCAGGCCACCTGTGATGGCCTATGCTGACTTTCAGAAGCCCTATCTGCTCCATGTCGATGCATCGTGTGAGGGTCTGGGCGCGATCTTGTACCAGGAGGACAGGGACGGAAAACCTCGAGTAGTAGCATTTGGTTCTAGAACACTCTCCCCTGCTAAAAAGAATTACCATCTGCATTCTGGTAAGCTAGAATTCCTCGCCATGAAGTGGGCAATCTCAGACAGATTTAGGGATTACCTCTATTATGCCCCATCATTCAAGGTATACAGCGACAATAATCCCTTGGCGTACGTGATGACGTCCCCGAAATTAGATGCTACGAGGTTAAGGTGGGTAGCTGAATTGGCCGATTTTAACTTTCGGATCTTTTACAAACCAGGACGAATGAACCAGGATGCTGACGGATTGAGTCGGATGCCGCTGGAGATCGACACGGTTCTGAGAGAGTGTACCGAAGAGTTGTCCTTTGACATGGTGAACGCCACCGTAAAGTCGGTCCAACAACTAGATGGTTGCCCAACGGTATGGGTGGAAGCATTGGGTATCCCACCGGATGAGGTGAGTAACCAGACAAGAGGGTTTCTGCCTGGTATTAGCCATCACGATTTGGTGGAGGCGCAAACGTCTGACCCAGCTCTAGCTCGGGTATTGTTCTACCTATCGGAAGGCCGCAGACCGACTCCAGAAGAACGGCGCGACGAATCCCACGAGATATTGGCACTGATACGTGAATGGCCAAAGCTGAGGGTGGAGAACGAGCTCCTCTACAGGTATACCAAAGTAGCAGGTGACATAGTACGTAAACAGCTGGTCCTGCCAAGAGAGTTCCGTGATTTGGTACTGCAGGAACTCCACAACAATATGGGGCACTTGGGTACAGAGAGGGTAAGTTGTTTAGCACGAGAACGTTTCTTTTGGCCTCACATGAGTCAACAAATCGAACACTTTGTGACCAAAGTGTGTCCATGTCTGAAGGATAGACGCCCAAATTACAAGACACGGGCACCTCTCGTCCCTATTGAGACAACATACCCGTTTGAGATGGTATCCATTGACTTTGTCCATTTGGAGAGGAGCAAGGGAGGCTATGAGTATATCCTAGTTGTGGTCGATCACTTTACCCGTTTTGCACAGGCCTATCCTACCACCAATAAATCCGGGAAGACGGCGCCTGACAAGGTATTTAACAATTTCGTCCTACAGTTTGGGTACCCTGAGAAGCTCCATCACGACCAAGGCCGTGAGTTTGAGAACACCTTCTTCAAACACCTGCAGAAACTGTGTGGGGTACAACCGTCCCGAACCAGCCCATATCACCCACAAGGTAATGGTCAGGTGGAACGGATGAACCGTACCCTACTCAGCATGTTGAGGACCTTGCCCCGAGATTTCAAGTCTGATTGGAAGAGCCATGTGCAAAAGATGGCACATGCTTACAATTGCACTCGAAATGAAGCGACGGGATTCGCGCCTCACTATCTGCTCTTTGGACGTAAGCCGAGGCTCCCAGTGGACCTATTGTTCGGACAGGAACCAGAGGATGGACCGAGAGGTCCAGACTATGTGGAACGATGGAAGACCTGTATGCAGGACGCATACCAGATTGCTAGTCAGAATTCCTCGAAACGGAATACGAAAGGTAAGTTGTACTATGACCAGAAAGTCCGGAGCGTGGCCTTGGTACCCGGCGACAGAGTGTTAGTACGGAACCTTCGAGAAAAGGGAGGCCCAGGTAAACTACGATCCCACTGGGAAGATGTGGTGTATGTGGTAGTGAAGAGGCTGAGTGACGAAGTCCCCGTCTTTGAGGTAAGGCCCGAGGTGGGGCATGGAAAGTCGAGGGTGTTGCACAGGAACCTACTCCTGCAGTGCAATCACCTGCCTTTGCAGATGACCAAGGAAACAGCTCCCCGCAAGCATCGTCGGGTGAAAAGAAAGGCGATCACACCGGCAGCGGTGAGTATGTCTTCAGGCTCATCCAGTGATGAGGACATCGTGGGCCGGGTAGCCAACAATCACAGGCAGTTGAACCCTTATGCTGACTCCTTCATCCCACCGGATGAGGTGGTAAGGGACTCTTCTGCTTCTAACGCCCCTGAATCGTCAGACTCAGAGACTGCACCGCCGGAGGTGGCTGTTTTCCCTTCAGATGAGGAACACAGCACGTCAGCAACAGGTGAGTCCACACCAAGTGACGTTCAACTGCCACCACGGCGACAACGCCCACCGGCGAGGCTAACCTATGATGAGGTTGGGAACCCGAGTGAGTATGCCTGGACAAACATGAACAGGGTCGTTAGGTGGGAGGGGTCGAACATCAAGGGACAGGAGTGGGCTTCTCCCATGTTGTGCACCAGATTGTAGGTACCTGTATGACTAGCCATGATTAGGATCAGTGACGATCAGTCTCTTCAGTGGAACCCAGGTAAGCAAGGATCTAGGGTGTATCTCCAGCAGTGGTGAAGATCCAGGGTTAGAGTAAGTAGGGAATTGGACTTGGAGGCCGAGTGATACCAGGTAAGGATCATGCGTTACCTAGAGCATAATTACCATGATATAGTGCGACACGGTCGGTAAGTAGACTGTTAACTTCCGGGTTGGCCAACCTGAAGTTTATTATTATCCTTGTGGTAAGTACTTGTGGTGAGTATTTCTGGCTCCACTCTCATGTGGAATGGGACATACCACTGGAGAGAGCGCTGTGACACGGGTACGTATTGTTTTGTGTTTTAAGTGTCGTGGATAACACTTGTTTATCGGGGGGAGAGTGTAGCAGCTACAGGGTAAGTACAATAAGTTCCACTGGTGTGTCATTTTAAATGTCATATTAAATCGAGCGCACCCCGGTGTGACTGGTAAGAGTTGTGGGCCTTTGCCGGAGGGTGGCGTGGTTGTCTGTTTCAGCAGCCATATTAAAAGAACCAAACGCAAAGTCAGGTCCCTTCTTTCTTACCGGTTTACTCTCTCTCTCCTTCAGGCCTCACGAGGGGTACAAGGGTACCAGGTACTCACCCGGCAACATAAGGAATTCTTTGATTCAATTCCCCAATCATGTATTACAGCTTTGCAACCATGTGCAACCAGTGTTATTTTGGCAAATAAAAATCAATCGGTTGATGTTTTTGGTACTGCCAGTATTCAGTTTCGCCGTTCGCCAACCAGTGTGTCATGTATGGTTTCTGTCTATATATTAGATAGTGCTTCACATCCTTTTATACTTGGTACCGACTACATGAAATACAATGATATTGTTTTGGATTTTCGTAGGAACACATGCTTTTCAGGGGTAAAAAGTACCACAAAAATTGCATGTAAACAAACATTTGTTCTTGAACCAAATGCAGAGTGCATGGTTACTGGTAAATTATCAAAATACATTATTGTTGGTATGCAAGGTGTGTGTACAACTCACGCAGAAATGTCGCAAAAGCAGTTGTTACATGTAAACCAGATCATATTGTGCTGGTTAAGGTATATACTTAACCCGTGCAATGAGCGGATACATGTAAATAAAGGATCGATTCTAGCAACATTCAAATTATGTGACAATTCTGTTCATTTGATACATGTACCGATGTCAGATGTATCGTGTGCCCACGTCACATTTCAGTCGACTGGTGAGCAGGCTGGTGTATCTCAAAGGCCATTATATTCTGATCCTGATTTCGTCAAATTTAAATCATATTTTGATGTAAATTCAGAATTACCTGAAAATCAACAAGAACAGTTATTTGACTGTCTCTACAAACACAAAGATGTTTTCATAACTGATGAACGACCAGATCTTGGCCTTACAACGTTAGCTGAGCATCAGTCTAAACACCAGCGTCCCTACCGGCTACCCCCTGATAATAAACGGGCCCGTTTCACTAAACTTGCTACGACTAAAATCTTCGTAAGTGCAAATTTAGGATCGTCTGGAAATTTCAATTGATGGATTTACATTTATTGAGCATAGGCTGCATATGCCTATGCTCAATAAATGTAAATCCAATCATTGTTTACAAGAAAACATTGTTAATATGAAATTCAGACTATTATAATTTTGCACTTACGAACATTTTAGTCGTAAGAAGTTTAGTGAAACGGGCCCCAGGTGCTGAGGCACCAGTTAGATGAACTACTTAATCAAGGGATAATAGTTCCTGTCTCAGAGACTGAGGAAGTGCCAATAACAAGTCCAGTAGTACTTGTAGCAAAACGAAACAAACCTAAGATTGATCCAAACAATATTACTAGAGAGCAAAGTATCTCATCATATCGGTTGTGTTGTGATTTTAGGTACCTGAACACACAAACGCAGCTAGGACTTCAGAGGGCCGTTTCACTAAACTTATTACGACTAAAATGTTCGTAAGCGCAAATTTAGAATCGCCTGCAAATTTCAATTGATGGATTTACATGTATTGAGCATAGGCTGCATATGCAGCCTATGCTCAATAAATGTAAATCCAACAATTATTTACCAGAAAACATTGTTAATGTGAAATTTACAGACTATCATAATTTTACACTTACGAACATTTTAGTCGTAGGAAGTTTAGTGAAACGGGCCCCAGGTATACAATTCCAGATTTGCAAGATTTAACCAAGTCATTTTCTCAGTGTGTACTTAATTTCATAACATTGCTGGATTTATGTTCTGATGAGTCTAGTAAATATACAGCTTTCAATACTTGTTATGGCACTTTCAAATTTTTGAGGCTCCTCATGGGTCTTCGGACTGCCCCAAATTCGTTCCAGTTATTGATGGACAAAATGTTGAAGGGTTTAACATACATTTCTGTCTTGTGTTATTTAGATGATGTCTGTATATTTGCTGAAACCGTTGATCAACATTTATATATATTGAATGAGGTTTTGACTAGGATTGAGCAGTCAGGTTTGAAACTGGGACCGAAAAAGTGTAAGTTTGCACATTCAAATTGTGTGTTTCTGGGCCACGACATATCTACCGTATTCTTGCGATTATAAGACGCATTTATTTTTTTACTCAGATTTGTATCACAGAAAGCCCCTGCGTCTTATAAATACATGTAGATACATGAGCATTTTTTTCCACCCGAAATATTGACATAAACTACCAAAAATAAAATGCGTTCCTATATTTGTTGTTGTTGTTAGTCTTTGGGGTAAAATCCGGTATTGGAATATTGGTTTCGTATTCTAAACAGTTCGCGCCTTTACTCGCGCCTTACTCGTTCCGGCCATGTGTCACATTCGGTACACATTTTCTATACCGAAGGCGAACAGTGTATACCAAGATCAGATCTGGTCGACATTTTCTCTGCCGAATCACAATCTTGCCTCTATCATTTTAATTATCTTTTGAAAACATTTACCGGTCCCATATCGGTCGTGTCATTTTGCCGTGAAAAATATTGCATGACGCCATTAACGGTAAATCCCAATATGCATAATGCAATTCCACGAAAGTTATAAAACTCCATCATTAGTTTCGAAACTGTGTGTTTACAAGATGCTGATGAAAGTGGCAAGCCTAAGTCAGCTGGCCGACATCAAACACACCGCGTGTCAAGATTTACAACACAAAGCCATATCAAATATCAACACACGCGGTTGCTGACGTCCGTTTCGTATTCGTCACTAAACTGGTACCCTGTCTAATGCGTTCCAGTGAAACAATACTACCGAGAACCAGACTCTATTTATGACACGGCAAACGTGTTTATGTGAATTGGGTCTTTATCTCTGACAAATCCCGGCTTATTGCATTAGCGGCCAGACCAGGCGGTGGATTCGCATAGTCTGCACATGGTTTACAATGTTCGCCAATCTCTATTCCGTCATTTACGGAAGATACAACTGATTTTGAAATATTACATACTGTAGGCGAAAGTTGTGTGTTGCTTTGTGGAAAAAAATCGATAACACCCAACCGTGTCAACAGGTGCTATTATCTTATGTCATCATTCAGCACGAGCTGTAAACTGTGTGACCTTTAGGCTATGTTTTGAAATTGCACTGATTGGTCAACACGCTTTTTGATGTGTGCCGCAGATGTGGTGAACGTGCGGCTTTCATCCTCGCATCCTGGGGGCAAACAGTAACCCATTTCATGCTGAGGATAGCTTATGTTTGCGGAAAATTCTAAATATTTTCCTTCTATGCAATCAGAAGTATATGCCGCGACCACCATTTAAACCGTTTCGTCGAGACGGTTCAAATGAGTGGTTACAACATATACTTTCAGTGAGAAATAACAAAAATAAAAATAAAATAATTAATAAATTTCATATCCGTAAATGTGTATTCAGAAAGGAACGGGTTAAAAAAACACTCTGGATTATACGCAGATATTGATTTCGAAAATAGTTTCCGTAAATGGTGTTGAAAAGTGAAAATACATACCGCAATCAATAATTAACAATATAATACCACTTTCGGCAGCAATATGATTGCAAATATATTAACACGATTTATGACAATAGTCTGTTACACATTTAACACGATTTTGATATACAAATAAGCAAAACAATCGGGAGCCAATGCACAACCGTGTACTAACCGAGCACGTGTTATAGTGAAGCGTGTACTACCGAGTTCACAGTGTAATTGAAGATACTAGAAAATGGTGAAATACGGACCGGGGAATCACGGACATAGAGTCCAAGGTACGAATAAAAAAACAGTGTCGGTGAATAAATAACAACAACAACTTGGCGATTTTTTTTTTTTTTTTTTTTTTTTTTAGGAAAATTGGGTGCGTCTTATAATCTCATGTAGACATTTTCCCCCAGATTTTGGACTGAAAATAGCGGTGCATCTTATACACTCTTGCGACCTATAATCGGCAAAATACGGTAAACATGGCATTAAACCTCCTAGTGATAGGATTGAAATCCTAAAAGATTATCCCTCACCAACCAATAGAAATGAAAAGTCATGCAGAGCATGATGTTATTAGCCGATCAAATCAGGGTAAAGTGCATCGAACTTTCCCGCGGAAATATGTGCTTTATTCTTCCATTTTTCGGTCAAAATGTGCTTATTGTATGATATACTAATGATATATTGTTGAAAACGTATATAACATAATCGTAAATGTTATTTTTAATGAAGATTTGGGTAGTGTTTTTTAGATCGGCGAACGATCACAATTGGACGAACTTTGTATGGTTGGAGTCTCTAATGCATATGATCATGGTGCACGACTTTAGTTTGAGCTGGCGATCAGCTATCGGCCAAATATGACCGATAATCCAGCCGGACGGCCTCCGATTCTGTGTGAGATTCCTTTCGTACATGCAACTTTCGCTTTGGATGGGGTAATCAAAACGCGAATAACTCAATAAATACTTGAAACAGCGATTTGAAGTGAGTATATTCACACACCTAATACCTTTATCGATTGCCAGAGACATATTTCATACATTTAATCGATGTTTATTGTGTTTGTGCGAGCCGGAAAAAAGAGGGCTCTTTCTATAATAGCGCTATTTATGCTCACCTTGATATAGCGTATAGTACTGTACGAGACCAAGTGGATGGGGTAATGGGATTTTTTTTAATAGGCATTTTTGTTGGTGTCATAGGTCCGAGTCTTCCACCTGTGGCCCAGATTGGCCTAATGTGCCCCATCCGTGATTTTTTGCGCGATGTCGGGCGCAAGAAAATCAATAATTTGCGGCATTGACAATAATTAAGGGGGATTGCCGCAATCGCGCGTGCTGGATGCATCCCTGCCATCCCTGCATGATACGTAAACAAATCAAAGTTCGCTATGAAGGGCAATTCTTCGTTTTGATTGGTGGAAAATTTTGTGAATATTAACTAGCGTCAAATGACGCGCATACGCGATCCAATGGGATAAACCCCCGAGATGCTGGGATAAACCCGAAAATGCTGGGGTTGCTAGTAAGGAGATTTTGAGCAGAGGTCGATTATAAATTAGCCGAATAAACACATTTTACGCGATTATACGTGGCTGAAACTTGTTCTGTTTAATAAATAAAAGCTTTAAATTAGCCCAATAATCGGCGTATGTTGGCGTATATGGCCATTAGAGCCAACTATGGACTTCAACAACAATAACTTCCGGGTTAAATCTCTTCCGGCGTTCAGCTCATTACGTATTCAAAATTGTGTTATTTGGCTATAAGTAAAGTTTTAAACGGAGATAATTGCCAAAAATGCAAACTTTATCGGTTGATGCAATTTGGAAGTGATACAGAAAAATTTGCGTTCGTAGATTACCGAATAGCGAATTACCGAAAAGGGTTGCTACAAACTTTTTCAGAATTCGATGGATAACCAATATATTAGCCGATCTATAAATAGATTGGCTAATAAAGAGCTCCTGCGTGCTCTGGGCATGTTGAATTGGTTCCGTAAGAACATACCAAATTATAGTGCTATAGCGCAGCCGTTATATCGTCTTTTGAAAAAGGTTGTACTATTTAACTGGACCACTGAATGTGAAGAAAGTTTGCAGATACTCAAGAATAGTGTTATAAAATCGGATGCACTGGCATTTCCCAAATTTGATACGGAATACTGGCTAGGTGTGGATACAAGTAGCAAGGGGATCGGCTACATGCTATATCAAATAGACAACGATGGAGTGAGTAGGGTAGTGCGTTTCGGCTCCAAGGGACTGTCTCCATGACAACAGAAATACGGACCAACAAAGTTGGAACTACTTGGTGTTGTGACAAGCGTTTTAGACTGTGCACCATATTTGCGTGGTCACCATTTTGTCGTCGAGTGTGATCATCAGGCATTGCGGCTGTTGTTTCAAAAACAATTCAAAGGCGCCATATACGAAAGATGGCTTGCTATTTTACAGCAGTTTGACTTTGATATAATCTACAAACCAGCGGCGCAGATGGTGGTTGCAGATGCGCTATCCCGTGTGGAGCATTTCCCGGAAATGCTTGGCTCTAGTCCAGAAGAAGACCCTTATTTCCAGTATGTGCCAGAAAGATTAACTCGGATCAGAGTTGTGTCCCCTGAAGGTACATATCAGACATTACCTTCGGTTAACCAAATCGGGTTACATCAACATGATCAGGAATGTGATCCATATGATGCTTGTTGTGATGGTCCCGTTCTTATATTTTGGATACGACCGTATAGTATAACCTTAGGTTTTGGATACAACCGTATAACCTGGATTAGTGAATGTAGCTCTCCTATGTGAAAAGTACATTGAGTGCATCGCACATGCTTCCGGCTAAATAAAAGTTTAACATGTCAGAAATTTATTGAAAAAAAAAAACAGAAACAAAACGATGGATCTGCAAGGTGTACCAACGCCAACAATTGATTTTGACGCTACGAACCTCCCAGAAGAATGGAGAAAGTTCAAGCAGCACGTAGAGCTTGTATTTAAAGGGCCAATGCTCGATAAAGACGACAGCGTCAAAGCAACATACATTTTGTTGTGGGTCGGCGCCAAAGGGCGCGACATTTTCAATACTTGGCAGTTGTCAGAGGACGACAGTAAGAAGTTGGACATTCTATACACAGGATTTAAGGGCTATTGTGAACCCAAACTAAATCTGGTATTTGCCAGATTCAAATTTAACCACGAAATTCAAGGGAATTCTACCTTAGAAGAAGTTCTCACCAGAGTAAAATTGTCAGCAAGAGACTGCAACTATAAAGACCCTGAAGAAATGATTTGTGACCGTATAGTGTTCGGGATCAACGCTGATCAAGTTCGTGAACGACTGTTGAATGAAGGTGAATCATTGACATTGGACAAAACTATCCAAATAGCGCAGTCATTCGAGTATACACGCCAGCAAATGAAGCAAATGGTACATTTCGACAAACCACGAGAACTGAATGCTAATGCTATTAATCGAGGCGGCGCGAAACCGAAAGTGTGGAACAACCGACCGAAAATGGGGCAGAACAACGCGTACAAACAGAAACAAACCAATAACTTCATACCGAAGGCGAAGACGGACAGGGCGAAGTCGGACGCGGCAAAGAACAACATGAATTGCGGACGTTGTGGTCGCTTACACACGAAAAACAATTGTCCTGCATATGGAAAACTGGGGTCACTTTGCGTTTAAATGTAAATCATTAAATGTGAATAAGGTGCACAAGGTTTCAGCCACCCTCCCCGACGAGTATCACACAGATGACAATTTTCTTGACCATGATTTCTTTGTGGATTCAATTGAAACCACAGAAAATCAGGATCAAGCATTTGTCACCTTATCAGTCTGATCCATACCTGTAAAGTTTAAAATCGATACTGGGTCACAGGTGAACATAGTCTCCAAGTCTGTATTTCAAAGCCCCTGAGCGCCACTTATTTGCATATAGTGGATCTACACTAGATACACTAGGTCAGTGTGACCTGGAATGTTGTTACAAAAGTGAAAAACACTTGCTTGATTGTTACGTTGTAGACACTACATCAACTCCCATATTTGACGGTATTGGACAATTTGAAGGCGAGTGTACAATACACATCGACACCAATGTACAACCCGTCATCCACGCACCTCGGAAAGTTGCCATTTCACTTAGATCTAGACTCAAAGACGAGCTAGATAGAATGGAACAATCTGAGATTATAGAGCCAGTGAGTACACCGACAGAATGGGTCAACAGTATAGTTATTGTTGAGAAACCACAAACCGGCAAGTTGCGAATTTGCCTTGACCCTAAGGACCTAAATAAAGCTATCAAGCGACCGCACTACCCAATGCGTACCCTTGACGACATTCTACCCCAACTTAGTGGTGCGAAATATTTTACGAAGCTTGACGCCAGATCAGGATATTGGGCCATAAAGTTATCTGACAAGTCTTCATATTTGATGACCTTTCACACGCCATTTGGTAGGTACAGGTTCTTGAGGCTACCCTTCGGAATCAAATCGGCACAGGACGAATTTCAAAAGAAAGTTGACATGACATACGAAGGACTGGATCCTTGTATTTGGAAAAACGGCCGAAGAACATGATGAAAATCTTCGAAAAGTGCTACAGCGCACTCGCGAGAAAGGTATTAAGCTGAACGCGGAAAAAGTGGAAATCGGTATGAGTGAAATCCACTATTTCGGACACATCCTTTCTTCGGACGGTTTGAAACCGGACCCCGGAAAGATAGAAGCTATCCGTGAAATGGAAGCTCCACGCAATAAGAATGAATTGCAGACCATCCTTGGCATGGTAAACTACCTTGCACGTTTTGCGCCAAATTTGTCATCACTCACAAGTCCAATGAGACAACTACTTGCTCGCGACGTAGAGTTTGCTTGGGACAAACCGCAGTCCGAGGCATTCAGTAAGATCAAAGAAGTCATAACTGAGGCACCCATGCTGTCTTACTATGATCCAGACGCGGAACTGACGCTTCAAGTTGATGCTTCTCAGTTTGGTCTAGGTGCGACATTAATGCAAAATGGCCGACCGGTGGCCTACGCGTCAAAGTCTCTTACACCATCTGAAATTCAGTACGCGCAAATCGAGAAAGAAGTTTTCGCGATATTGTTTGGATGTAAGAGGTTCCATCAGTTCATCTATGGGCGACACGTGCTCGTGGAAAGCGATCATAGGCCGATCATGTTCATAGCAAGAAAATCGCTGCATGTTGCTCCAGTAAGAATTCAGAGAATGCTGTTGCAACTTCAGCAGTATGATCTTGTAATACAATACCGTGCCGGTAAGGAAATACCCGTCGCAGACACATTAAGTAGAAAGTTCCTCCCAGATACATTTAAAGAATTATGTGACGCAGTGAACGTTCACGTGCACACCGTAATGTCAGCAATACCAGTTAGTGACAGAAAATTGGACGAGATTAAAGCATTCACCAAATCTGAAAGTCAGTTCGAGGTACTTGCTGACACCATTCATAATGGCTGGCCAGATGACAGAAAAGACTGTCCACCCGTCATTATAGACTACTGGAATTTTCGAGATGAATTATCGGTCATTGATCATGTGATCATGAAAGGTAGCAGGATCGTGATACCCAAGGGTATGAGACAGACACTTCTTAACAACATCCATTCCGGTCATATGGGCATCGACAAATGCCAAACACGTGCTCGCGACATTATGTACTGGCCAAATATGTCAAACGACATAAAAGAAATGGTCTCGAAGTGTACTATTTGCTTAGAGCGTAGAAACGCGAATGCGAAAGAGCCACTTCAACAACATGACATACCAGACCGACCGTGGAAGGCTGTAGCGACTGACCTGTTTACCTGGAACAACGCAGACTACATAGTTGTTGTCGACTATTTTAGCCGATATTTCGAGGTAGGGAAATTGACCAATACCAAAAGTCTGACGGTGATCACTAAAATGAAAAGTATCATGGCCCGTCACGGAGTCCCAGAGACCGTCATGTCTGACGGAGGACCTCAGTATACATCGCAAGATTTTGCAGATTTTGCAGATGTTGCAGATGTTGCAGATTTTGCACGTGACTGGGACTTTGTACACAAAACATCAAGTCCACATTACCCACAATCCAACGGATTAGCGGAACGGACGGTACAGACTGTCAAACGCATCTTCTCAAAGGCTAAGGCCGATGGGAAGGATCCCTACATTGGTATCATGGAATACAGAACAATTGCACTTGAATGTGGAGCGTCACCAAGTCAGTTACTTATGGGTCGCCAACATCGATCCGTTCTCCCATATATCAATGAACACCTGACACCCAAAACTGTTGACATTAAACAGGTACAGATGAAAATGACAGACAATAGAAAGAGACAGAAGAGACATTACGATGCGACTGCAAAACCGTTACAAAACTTATCAACAGGAGAGACAGTTCAAATGAAACACAATGACGGACTGTGGAAACCAGCGACAGTGACAAAACGACACAGTGATCGATCATACATCGTACAAGCACAAAATGGTGGTACGTACCGACGCAATCGACGACACTTGCTGCAAACTGGTGGACCAACATCATACTTTAGGTTCCAAAATTTGGATCAGCCCAAAGTAATACCTCCCCATCCTGAACCCACCCACTTTAACAACACACATGTTGGTAACCATAACTCCTTAGCACCTGACCACCAGAATACAAACACTCATGTGCAACTCCCAAAACCACCTGACCCAACCCCACCTGCCGTGCGCAATACAAACTCAAGTTATACAACCTGTTCTGGGCGTGTGGTGAAACCTGTTGTACCATATAGCATGTAATACACAATTTCATACTGTGACGCATTATAATCAATATTCATAAATGAGCAGCGACTCATCATTATTAACACTGTGAAGAAGATCCACACCATAGAATACAAAACCATATACTTGGCGTTCCGATTGACAGAACCATCAAGATGTGTGCCTTATACGCCATTATACACATTCCACTCAGTATTAAGGATTAATTTGCATTGAATTGTTTGCATACATGTTTCAGTCACTAAATATTGTGCATTTTATTATGTGAAGGTTAATTTTATATCAGTTTATTAATGGTAACGATAATCAAAGACAGAACCCAGGAGTGTTCCTTTAATTGTGCTAAGAAAGAGACTGAACCCAGGAGTGTTCATATAATAGACACAACCCAGGAGTGTTCATTACATGATTTTATTCATAGACATACATGTACATGCTTACATGATATTGTTTCATCGGAGACCTACATTCATGAGTTGTCCAATTCATAGTCATATATTTCTAGTCAAATATCAGCCATGCATACATATGGCATTTTGTGATATTATTTTCGAAATCTCATCTGTATGGAAATTTATACTTAAGAAGGGAGATGTTGTGATAGTCCCCGTTCATATATTTTGGATACGACCGTATAACCTTATGTTTTGGATACAACCGTATAACCTGGATTAGTGAATGTAGCTCTCCTACGTGAAAAGTACATCGAGTGCATCGCACATGCTTCCGGCTAAATAAAAGTTTAACAACCTTGACCTTGGGATCAGCGGGGGTTGGACGGTCGTGGATTTGGCACAGCATGGTACTATAGCCTTACAGGAATGTTAAGCATTTTAGATGAAGGAAATAGAAGTTATAAACATAGTCATATCTATCTAATGTTAAGTTTAGTGACGGACGGACGGACGGACGGACGGACGGACAACCTGACTACAGTATCTGACCAAGGTGGATTATGCAAATGACATGTCCCACAAAGCAGACCAGGCACTTTTCATTGGTAAGGCAGCCAAAGACTACATTGCGGAAACCTCTGTTTCCTGCTTATGACACATGTATATGTACAGGCGGCGCGGACGGACTCAGGTTCTGACACGCACTCAGACGATGAGGTGGTAGAGCCGATGCCCATAAAGAAAAAGAAACGTCACGCTGATGTCAGGAATTCCCCGGTTCAACACTTAAAAGAAGGTGAGAGCACTGGCTCTACAGTCACAGCCTAGCGAATCATTGATCCTGATGACCTTGGATGAATTATCTAGGACATCACGAAAATGCGAGCACAGGGAAGCAGATACCTTCAATGAGCTGTATAGACAGGCGTCGAAAAACCAGAGGAAAATTAACATGACAACATTGATTTTGAATGTCCTGTCGGGCAACGCATCTAGTGTCGTTACAAAGGCACTTTCAAAATGTCTACAGGAAAAGTCACTTGATAAGATTGATTCCGCATGTAAAGCACCACCCGCACAGAAACAGGATATGCCTACACAATCGTCTCCTCTTGCTGACGTTCCATGTACCCGCGACCTTTGCGGCCGAAGGGACCGTGTCACTTTTGCGACGTCATGGGCCACCAAGTGAAGGATTCTGAAAAACTAAAGTCCATGAAACATGCACAGCATAACTCGTGAGCATGTGTGTGCAGTGATGGCAGGTGCGGTTATGCGATCGACATCAAGCAAAATTATTCTTTATATCAGACTTATGGTTTACATGTATTTCTGAATCTCATATACATATGCATGGCGTGGCACATCCTAATACACTGTATTGCTTCTTGCTATGTATATTTTGTGACCTTATAATCTCATAGATGTGTACGTGTCGCCCCGGTCCTAGAACCGCTACCGGTTTCATATCCTGTTCGTTGCTCATTGTGTTTCTACACGCCTCTTGGGTCAGAATGGTCAACTGGGGGTCTTAAAAATCCCCAGTAAACATGGTTTTATACGTGACAAAATTGGTCTGAAATGGGAATTAAGGGCTTATCGGTTGCGTTTCTGATCTCTTTTCAGTGCCCTGAACATGTGGTCTCCGACATCAACCTGGCGTTGATTGATGACAGGCTACGGTATATAGACCAAGGGGTGGCACAGTCTGCTGCCGTTAGACGCCAGAATAGTTTAGAGACTAGATTCAGTAACTTCTTACTCGCTTTACCCGACCGACCATCTGTTGCTAATGTTGGTCCAAATGATGTTCGTCGCTTTCTGGCTTGGAATGATAATTTTGGGAAGTCACAAGTACATAGCCAGGACTGCATACATATTGGTTCAAAAACACCACAGTCTTGTGCCTGCCCGTCACGTTTAGCTGCCAGGTCACTGGTGAACGTAGTGCAAGGTCTTGCCAAACTGTTTACGACGTCAGGTAGGGGCATAGCATGGAATGTGCACAATCACTCTGGTAATCCAGCATCGTCTCCCCTGGTGCAACAATATGTAAAGACTGTAAAGGAAGAACAGGCGAAAGCTAGGGTTATTCCAAAACAAGCCAAACTGATTTTCGCGAGCAAACTTATGTCCATTTCATCACACATACGTTATGAGTTGCAAAACACTCACGTGTCATTGCGCGAACGTTATGTACTGGCCCGTGATCAGGCCTTTTTCAAGCTACAATATTTTGCCGGTGACCGTGCGTCAGACCTATGCAGCGTTCTTACGCAAGAGGTCAAACAGTTGCCTGACGGGTCAGGGTATGTATTTTATCACACATACGGTAAAACTATTTGTGGCGGTTCTACGAAGCATAATACTTTCGTAGTCAAGCGATGCTGTGATCAGCCGTTATTGTGCCCCATTGCAGCGCTGGAAACGTATTATGCACATGCAAAGATGTGGAACATTCACCTCCTAACTGGTTATCTATTCCGACCGGTTACTGAAGCGGGGATCGTGCTGGATTGTCCTTTGTCATATAACGCCATATACGAGCGGTTGAAATGCTACTTCGCAGGTTGAAAATTGATGATAGTGAGACCCCTCACAGCCTTCGTGCAGGCTGTGCCATTACACTGGCATTATCTGGCTCAGCCCAGTCACCCAGCGATATTATGAAACATGTTGGCTGGTTCACTGAAAACTCGACTGAATATTATTGCCGCGGTACAAGCCTCTAGGACGCTGTTGTCATCGCTGACAGGTTTTCTAACAACATTGTAGACAGTTGTTATATTGTAGTTTTAGCATATTTCAACGGCATTCCGATTTCTCTAATCTCACCAACCCATTCTCCCCATGACAGGGTTTCATTCTATCTACTGATTGCCTGTCAATGTGCATGCATCTGTCTGATGGCTCAATGGTGTCACCAGTCGAGGAACCTTGTTAGTGATGGTGCTCTGGGTGTTGTGGCCCTGGTACCTGTTTGTAGTTTTAGCATTTGTTGCTTTGTGCATGTGAATTTCATGTTTGCTGTATGTTATACTTATGCGTTGCATATTTCAATACTGTCTTGGAGACCTTGCGGTGCATGACTTGTACATGTGTGCCATCATGTAGCTCAATATACGTGGAGATTGATCGATGACGTCATCGGATTCTGCTGTTTTACGAGTCCTAATGCGTTCTACATCAGTACGTGTGAAGGACCATCTTTTTGCGGGCTTTCGCAGCCGATGTATTTGGTCCCGCGTACTTCTTATTCTTAAAAATCGTCCATAGAGTCCACAATGCAAAAATAATGACCAGATACACAAAGACAAGACAAACATTTGCAAATATTTTGATACCGCCATCCATGTCATGCAAAGTAGTTTTTGTAATTTTAATCGTGAAAAATAAAATGGGCCATAACTTCATTTTGCAGAAGTCAGCGGCAACTCCTAGCTGGATACTTCGCCGCCACCACAGATTGAAGAGACTCGGAAAGAAGGTAATTGACATAGTTATAGTCTCCTTTATATTTGTTTAATTATCGGTCCTATTTAGTGTCGGGTACATTACTCGGAAACTGTATGGAATATTTTAACGAAACTTCACACATGCATAGATAATGGGTCTACCTGGTCTTTCCACCTTCTCTCACGGAGGCTCCAGTCTTCCATGTTGTCAAAGGCTAAAATATATCATTTAGTATATAGTAAATAGAGTGAACTAAAGTATTTTAATTTCATTTTGTGAAGAATTGTTTACTTGCAGGATCAATACAATCATTTGAACAGTTTCGAATAATCCCCACAGTCTGTATACATGTAACTGCATACTCGGCATGTATGCAGACATTGTGTCCTCTGCCATTGTTGTTGTGTTAACTACAATTTCAGTGTTTGAAAACAAAATATATGTCTACCAACTAGAAATGGACGCTTGTCGACAAGCGCATGTGTATCCCCCTCCCCAGATACACAAGTAGTTTGAAAAAAGGGTGTTCGAGTTATGCTCCGGAGACAAAATCAGTGACGGAAAAACAAAGGGAGATAATTAAAGAATTAGTGATGCAAGAGTTGTCATTCTTGCGGGACACACCTTTAGGGTCGTGGTCTATGCATGTGTGAAGTTTCATGAAAATATTCCAAAGGGTGTTCGAGTTATGATCCAGACACGAAATCAGTGCACGAAACAACAAAGGGAGATAACTAAGAAATTAACGATGCAAGAGTTGTCATTCTTACGTGCGACACACCTTTGGGTCGTCTTCTATGCATGTGTGAAGTTTAATAAACTAGAAAATGTGTTCATAGAACACGGATGTCCCACATATCGCTTTGATAATAAATGAGGCCAAATTGCAAGTCAAAATTTTCTTTTACCTGAGCGTTAAAGTTTTTGAAGCACCAAGTATGTGACCTTGACCCTGGGCTTGGCGGGGGCAGGACAAACGTGGATTTGGCACAGGGCGGTAGAGGACCATTAGATCAATGCATATATGAAATATGAAGCTGATCCGTGAAAGAAAACAGAAATTATAAGATCATGCTGTCCATTCACTTTCGGTTCCAAATATATAGGAATATAGGGATTTTTTTCCAAAAATATAGGGATAAATATAGGGATTTTTTGCCAAAAAAATAGGGATTTATAGGGACAAAACTCAATATTTTTCAATTTTACGGCATGTATGTGTGTACGTAAAGGATTTTTTCGCGTTAAAAATCGAGATTAATGGCCTCCTCCTCCCCTTATAGCCATTCCGTATCCTCTCCTCTGTTTTTTAAATGGTTTACAATTATTAACTTGATTAATTTTTATTTTTTATTTTCTAAAACAGGTTGAGCCACTGCCTGACAAAAAGGTACCGCTTGAATAAACCAGTAAGTTGAATATTAGACTTGATTTTGAGCATTTTACAAAAATGAGTTACTGATTTTTGAAAAATGTAGGGATTTATAGGGATTTTGGGAAAATATAGGGAAAATATAGGGATTGCCAAATTTATAGGAATTTATAGATAATGGACAGCCTGTAAGATATTTACCTGAGCGTTAAAGATTTTGAAGCACTAAGTATGTGATGTTAACCCTGGGCTTGGCGGGGGCGGGACGAACGTGGATTTGGCACAGGGCGGTAGAGGACCATTAGAGCAACGCATATATGAAATATGAAGTTGATCCGTGAATGGAAAGAAAAATTATAATATGATAATTTCCTGAGCATTAAAGTTTTTTTGAAGCACCAAGTATGTGACCTTGACCCTGGGATTGGCGGGGGCAGGACAAACGTGGATTTGGCACAGGGCGGTAGAGGACCATTAGAGCAACGCGTATATGAAATATGAAGTTGATTCGTGAATGGAAATAAAAATTATAAGATATTTACCCGAGCGTTAAAGTTTTTGAAGCACCAAGTATGTGACCTTGACCCTGGGATTGGTGGGGCAGGACGAACGTGGATTTGGCACAGGGCGGTAGAGGACCATTAGAGCAATGCGTATATGAAATATGAAGATGATCCATGAAAGGAAACAGAAATTATAAGATATTTACCCGAGCGTTAAAGTTTTTGAAGCACCAAGTATGTAATCTTGACCCTGGGCTTGGCGGGGGCAGGACGAACGTGGATTTGGCACAGGGCGGTAGAGGACCATTAGAGCAATGTGTATATGAAATATGAAGCTGATCCGTGAAAGAAAACAGAAATTATAAGATATTAACACGAGCATTAAAGTTTTTGAAGCACCAAGTATGTAACCTTGACCCTGGGCGTGGATTTGGCACAGGGCGGTAGTGAACCATCAGAGCAATGTGTATATGAAATATGAAGCAGATCGGTCGAAGGATGAAGAAATTATGAGACATTTACCCGAGTGTTAAAGTTTTGTGACGGACGGACGGACGGACGGACGGACAGACGGACGGACGGACGGGAGGACGGGAGGACGGGACGCACGTTCGTACGAATGAATACTTGTTGGGTTTTTACTGCATAAAAATACCCAACAAGAGTACCCAACACTATCCTAACCCTACCCAATAAGATCCCCGTACGCTTACAACAAGTACCCATTCGTGTGTGCGGACGGACGGACGGACGGACGGACGGACGGACGGATAAGGGTAACACTAAATGCCCCCTCCACTATCGTGGTGGGGCATAAAAATATTCCAAAGGGTGTTCGAGTTATGCTCTGGATACAAAATCAGAGCACGAAACAACAAAGGGAGATAAGTAAACAAGAATTCCGCGGAATCAGATGCCTCGACTTGTCCCGCCTTGACCTCGAGCCTGGGCCCAAAAGCAATTTTCACTGGCCCGAACATATTATACAATTATTGACTAGTGAGCCATAGAATATCAGATTATATTCTATGGCTCACTAGTCAATGATCGTTTTATTATATGATAATAGTCTGTATATAGCACTTACGACCTTATGCTACTAGACAAAAATTGAAAAAGAATTTGAAAAAAAAATGAAAAAAAAAAAATGGAAAAAAAAAAGTTTAAAAATTAAAAATAATAATGCTTGCTGCTGGAGCCCAGAATTTTTTTTTAGTAGTCCTATATTTATCTACATATATCTGCACAGGTCCACATAATGCCACAATATTTTCAACACAGTTTACGGAAATGTAATATACAAAAAAAAAAAAAATAATAATGCTCGCTACTGGAGCCCAGAATTTTTGTTAATAGTCCTATATATTTATCTACATATATCTGCACAGGTCCACATACTGCCACAATATTGTCAACACAGTTTACGGAAATGTAATAATGTACCTGTATAAATTACCTGTAATAAGTTAGTGGTCAGTTAAAAAATTGAAAAAGAATGTAAAAAAAAAATGGAAAAAATAAAATTAAATTTAAAAAAAATAAAAGAATAATGCTCCCTACTGGAGCCCAGAATGTTTTTTAATAGTCCTATATTTATCTACATATCATATACACACAGGTCCACATATTGCCACAATATTTTCAACACAGTTTACGGAAATGTAATATAATCATTTACCTGTATAAATTACCTGTAAGTGGTCAGTGGTCAGTTGCACATGCTAGCACATGCACAGGTGAATAGTCTGTATATAGCACTTACGACCTTATGCTACTAGACAAAAATTGAAAAATAATTTGAAAAAAAAAATGAAAAATCAAAAATGAAAAAAAAGAAATGGAAAAAAAAAGTTTAAAAATAATAATGCTTGCTACTGGAGCCCAGAATTTTTTTTTAATAGTCCTATATTCATCTACATATATCTGCACAGGTCCACATAATGCCACAATATTTTCAATGTAATATCCAATGTAGTAATTTACCTGTATAAATTACCTGGGGCCCGTTTCACTAACGAACTAAGCAAGTACTTTTGTCATAAGTTATAACTTAAGTCCGGAGTACGTGCTTAGTCCGTTTCACAAAACATCTTAGCAAGAACGACAATCGAAATTTACTATGAAAAACTAAGACAGGTAGCTAGCAGTCTTAAGTTATAACTTAAATATTTAAGTCGGAACTTATGAAATAAACAAAGATGGATGCCCCCATGTGAGCCGAGGTGGAGAAAACAATTCACTGACAGCAGGTAAATGTTCACTTCATACGTACTATTTTAGCAATTATCTGCCATATAAACCATATATGCTTACATATAGATAGCCACACTTGTGCTAGTTACCCGTGTATTGCTATTTGTGATGTAGGTCATGTCGTTACCAGTATTCGTTATGCCCAGTTATCGACAACATTTACAACCACTGTAGATCCAGATGAGCCGGCTCGTAACAAACCATCTGTATGCTGTACATGTATGTCTGTTTGTCGGTTGGTGTCAGTCAGTTGGTCGGTATCAGTTGGTCGGTGTCAGTTGGTCAGTGTCGGTCGGTGTCTGTCAGTCGGTCGGTCGGTCGGTCGGTCGGTGTCGGTCGGTGTCGGTCAGTGTTGGTCGATCAGTCGGTCGATCAGTCGGTGTCGGTCGGTCGGTCGGTCGGTCGGTCGGTCGGTCGGTCGGTCAGTCAGTGTCGGTCAGTTGGTTTCGCATGGTCGGTGTCAGTTGGTCGGTGTTGGTCGGTCGGTGTCTGTCTGTCGGTTGGTGTCGGTCGGTCAGTGTCGGTCGGTGTAGGTTTGTCAGTGTCGGTCGGTCAGTCGATCGGTCGATCGGTCGGTATGTCGGTATGTCGGTGTCGGTCAGTTGGTTTCGCACGGTCGGTGTTAGTCGGTCGGTGGGTGTCAGTCGGTCGGTGTCAGTCGGTGTTGGTCGGTGTCAATCGGTGTCAGTCGGTCGTTGTCGGTCGGTCGGTCGGTCGGTCGGTCGGTCGGTCCGGGTCGGTCAGTGTCGGTCGTTGTCGGTCGATTGGTGTCAGTCGGTAGGTGTGTCGGTCGGTCGGTGTAGGTGTGTCGGTCGGTCTGTCGGTGTCGGTCGGTGTCGGTCGGTGTCGGTCGGTCAGTGTCGGTCGGTCGGTTGGTTGGTGTCGATCGGTGTAGGTTTGTTGGTGTCAGTCAGTGTCAATCGGTGTCGGTCGGTGTCTATCAGTGTCAATCGGTGTCGGTCAGTGTCAATCGGTATCGCTCGGTGTCGGTCGGTGTCGGTCAGTGTCTATCAGTGTGAATCGGTGTCGGTCGAATCGGTGTCGGTCGGTGTCGGTCGGTGTCGGTCGGTGTCGGTCAGTGTCTATCAGTGTGAATCGGTGTCGGTCGGTGTCGGTCGGTGTTGGTTGGTGTCTATCAGTGTCTATCAGTGTCAATCGGTGTCGGTCAGTGTCAATCGGTGTCGGTCGGTGTCGGTCGGTGTCGGTGTGAGTTGGTCGGTCAGTGTTTGTCGGTCTCTTGGTGTCGGTGTCGGTTGGTGTCGGTCGGTGTAGGACGGTGTTGGTTGGCCCTGCCCTGCCCTGCCCTGCCCTGCCCTGCCCTGCCCTGCCCTGCCCTGCCCTCCCTCGTCCGGCCCTCGTCCGGCCCTCGTCCGGCCCTCGTCCGGGCACATGTTTGGGATCTTAGGTGGTTGGAGGTGTCGCCTAAGACAAACAAAAACAATGCAACATATTCCGTAACCGAAGCCTTTTGTGTCTTAAGTGGTCATTCTTTTCTTTAAAAACGATGAATATACCACCTAATGGTGTGTCATGTATGAACGTCCGTCCGTCCATCCGTCTGATTGACTATCCGACTATTGTTTGTTCTTTCTTTACAGAACATACAAACGATGGCAGCTGCATTTGCTATAATCCAGGCGCGTAATTTACGACGGGAACGAGTCTTTAGGACCGAACCAATCCCCTAGACTTCATGGATAACGAGGACCAAATATCGAAATTCAGGCTGTCTCGTGATTTTTTCTACAAGTATGCGACATTGCACATGCTGACATTATACGGTCAAACCTGAGATCACACAGTCTGTCAGTGTCCTTGCAAGTGTTGACTGCATTGCGATTTTACGCAACTGGTAGTACCCTGGCGGTTACTGGAGAGATATACAACATTAGCAAATCAAGTGGTTCTAGAAAGGGGAGTAGAACTTTTGCGGACAGTGTTAGCCTGTGTTTCGTTTCTGATAAGGAGATACCTTGTTTTCAAACTAGATGGAGAAACAGTCCTGACGCATTTAACAAAAATTTCAGACCCGTCCGCTGAATGCACGTGCGCATTAATCCAGTCCTATACTGGTCAACATGTTCAGGGGCAATCCTATATGTGTGACACTGACTCACACAGTGCATGCATTTCTACATGTAATCACCCGTGTCCAGTTCAAATAAATATAATATGTCATTCAGTAGTTGTATCAGATACATCCATATCTGACCGGGCATACCATTAATAATCGACAGTACATGTGTTCTGCTGACTCTGAAACGTGATTTCTGAGTGTATGAGGTAATCTAAGTAAAATTTAAAAAATGGTCGAACTACCATTTTATTGGAATGTAAAAATAAAAACATTGTTAATTGCTTCTTTTGTTGCTGTTTCATGTCATATGCCAATTTATATTACAGTATAAGGTTCACTAGTTGGCAATAAATATATCCACTGTATTCAATGGCGTCGGAATATTGAGATAAAATTTATAGTCTACATGAGATTATTTTTAAAAATTAATAATATTCAACATTAGGCTTGCAAATCCGTTATTTTAGATGTCAAAACACATAAAGGGAAAGTAAAGTCATCATAAAAAATATAAGCCCTGAGCGGGATTCGAACCCGCGCGGCACATACCGAAGCTGTAAACAATAACTAAGTTGTAACTTATGACGGACTTGTTATGACCGTCTTAAGTTTGTGTTGTGAAACCAAATAAGCAATGACTTAAGTCGGTCATAACTTTTGTCATAAGTTATAACTTAAGTTCGAACTTATGAACAAACTAAGATTTGTTAGTGAAACGGGCCCCTGGTCAACAGTGGTCAAGCACTGGACATCTGCACATGCTAGCCCATGCTAGCACATGGTTCTCCCAGTCTCTATTGTTCTCTCTACAGGTAAGGTGTACAGAGCACACAAGAAAAGGTGTACAGAGCAGACGAGAAAACAGGTCTTCATGCATTATTGTCCAGTTTGTAGAGTGCGCAAAACAAAAAAGGGAGATAACTAAAAAATTAGCTACGCAAGAGTTGTCATTCTTGTGCACGACACACCTTCGGTTCGTGGTCTAATTGAATGTGTTAAGTTTCATAAAAATATTCCAAAGGGTGGTCGAGTTATGGTCAATCAGTGCGCGAAACAAAAAGGGAGATAACTCAAAAATTAGCTATGCAAGAGTTGTCATTCTTGTGCGCGACACACCTTCGGGTCGTGGTCTATGCATGTGTGAAGTTTCATGAAAATATTCCAAAGGGTGGTGGAGTTATGCTCCGGACACGAAATCAGTGCGAGAAACAAAAAAGGGAGATAACTAAAAACTAAAAAATTAGCTATGCAAGAGTTGTCATTCTTGTGCGCGACACACCTTCGGGTCGTGGTCTATGCATGTGTGAAGTTTCATGAAAATATTCCAAAGGGTGTTCGAGTTATGCTCCGGACAAGAAGTGTCTGCGGCGGACGCGGACGCGGCGCGCTGTCAAATCCATAGTATCCCCCGACGGAGTCCGGGGGATACAATTAATTACCGTATACAAGGCAACTTATTCCCCCCTTGCGTAAATCATCGTTGAGCTAACAGAATCTGTGGCGAAAATACAAGACTCGATCAGTATGTTTTTATTTATATTGTATTAAAGTCACCATCGTGTAAAATTATCATAGAGTCCACAATGCAAAAATAATGACCAGATACACAAACACAAGACAAACATTTGAACATATTTTTATACCTCCATCCTGTCGTGCAAAGTAGTTTTGGCAATTTTAATCGTGAAAAATAAAATGGGCCATAACTTGATTTTGCAGAAGTCAGCGGCAACTCCTAGCTGGATACTTCGCCGCCACCACAGATTGAAGAGACTCGGAAATAAGGTAATTGACATAGTTAGTTTCCTTTATATTTGTTTAATTATCGGTCCTATTTCGTGTCGGCTACATTACTCGGAAACTGTATGGAATATTTTAACGAAACTTCACATATGCATAGATAATGGGTCAGAGGTGTGTCGCACATATGAACCCTGTTTTCGGAGTTATTGGCTTTTGTTGCGACAAGGCCCATACTGGAGTATACAATGCAATCGTGGGCGACTTTCATTCTAGTTATCTCTTACAAATATATTCATATATGATGGAAGTTAAATTGCAGACACTGATTCATGAAAATAATAAAACAGTGTTTTGCCTAGGTCCAAAAATGAGTGGGGCATTTTGAGCTTTTGGGCCCCCTTCGATTTAATCTCTTACAAAACTCTTATATTTTAAAGGTAGAAACGATAAAGACAGCAACAAACGTCACTACACCTTGGAGGAATCCAACACCTTGGAGGAATCCAAATCAGATGGGTAAGTGGGGCGAATACATTGTACATTGTACAGGGAAAACTTTATTTTCTAAAACTTAAACAGTAATGTCGGATATTCTTTGAAAAGCTGATAAAGGATCATGATTACAAACAATTGTTGCCATTTCATGAGATTTATGAAACGAGTTGTGCATATTTTATGCACAAAACCTCACAACTTCAAATTTCATAATTGTTCAGGCAGCACAGCCAGAAAACTAATTTGTTGTTTACACAGGAAAATGAAAATTCCAAAACTTAACTATTATAATGTATAAACTTGCAAATTACATGTCTAATCATGTGATTTTCCGTATGCTAATCAAAACATTATTACATAAAGTTCATAAATGGAGCTAAACACATGCATGTAACTGCTTCTTTATTCCCCCGCCAAACAAGTTTGGGGTGGGGGTATATTATTATAGGAGTCACTGCATCGGTCTGTGCATGCGTTAATATAATATGTTAGTTGGTCTGCATTTTCGTTTTCCGCTCTGTATCTTCCTAATTGGTGGAGGAATTTTGAAATAACTTGGCACAAATGTTCACCATATCAATACGACGTGCATAGTGACACTTCCAGCCATGTCGGTTCAAGGTCAAGGTCAGACTTGAAAGTCAAAGGTCAAATGCGCGCTATTGTGTGTTCGCTCTGTTCCACACTTACTTATGGCTGCCAGCGGGGGTATTCGTGTGCCAACAGGCCACATTTCTAGGTTCATTTAAATTTGAACTTGCAACCAATTCCAAAACATCGTATATTTTAATCTTAGTGAAAAATCTCGTACTAATCAATGTACAAGGTTTTGTCAAGTGGCAAAAAAATACAACTTTCCATTGGATGTTTTGACAGAACATGGAACAGGTGATGTTAAATCCAATACAGTGAAAAAGTGATTTCGCTCCAGAAGTGGACTTACACAACGTTTTTTAATTACACTGCCGCTGGTCATAAAGGAGCTTCGGTCGCTTTAGGGTTAACTGTTTTCTATTTTAAGGTGGGAAAAGGAGTGCAGCAGTTTGAGGAGAAAAATTCGCCGCCAGGATGAGCGAATAGCAACCCTAGAAAAGGAAAAATCGTCCAGAGTAGCCGAGGACAGCGAACGGGATTTGGTTAAACACTCTTCTGATACCCAAGAAGTAACAGTCCTTCTGGCCAAAGCGTTCTCGGAGGAGCTGAAAAACCACTCCAGAATGGGAAAGAAAACTGTCAAGTGTAAAGACTCTTGACTCTCAAGGCCACCTCTTGACCCCACAAAATTGGCAAAATTAGAGCGACTAGTCAGGATGAAGATGGGAATTTCTAAGGAAGCTTTTATTAAAAAAATTGAAAATCTGCAGAAAGTGTTGAGGCGGAAGTAGGAAAATAGTGTTATGCCTGTCTGGAGGTGTCATTGATAGACATGATATCGATACAGTAAATATACATGTCTGTTATAAATATGGATAGTTACACTGTTTTTAAACAATTTTAGTATGATAAAAAGTTTCATAATTATTTTCAAAGCACGTCTTCAAATTAAATACTGTTTATTTCTAAGTGTTATGTAAATGATACAAAATGTTTGTATACCAATTACATTCATATATTAATGTCTTTCCACATCTATAAACATGGTTAAGGTTGCTGTCCCCATAATCATTGAGTTTACATGACGTTAAATCAATGGAAATATACGCAAGGAGCATTATGTGTTGCATCCATTCATACGTCCGTCTGTCACACTAATTTTCATTGAATCAAGAACATTTCATGAATTTACAGTAATTGAACAGTTCGTGAAATTTTTACATCCAATATTTGGGATTGGGAAATGTTCATGAACAGTTTGTGAACTATAGTTTTTGAATTGTTCTTGAACAGTAGTTCTTGAATGGTTCAAGTACATTTCGTGAAGATAAAATGGCACAATGGATTTGGATTGGGAAAAGTTCATGAACAGTTATATCTGAAAAAAATCAAGAACATTTCATGAATTTACAGTAATTGAACAGTTCATAAACTTTTTACGTCCAATATTTTTTGGGATTGGGAACTGTTCATGAACAGTTCTTCAACTATTTTTCATGAATTGTTCATGAATCTATACAAGTTCATGAACTAAAATATTTAAGAACATTTCAAGAATGTGTGCCATTTTATCTTCATGAACATCCCATGAATTGTTCATGAATCAGGTTCTTGAACTTTGCATGAATAATATATGAACAGTTCATGAACAGTAAGTGTTCATTTTGCAGGGGTATAGACCCAAGGAGATACCCAAAATAGTCATCCACCCCCTATTGACAACCAGATTAGTCTTGACTATAGAGAGCCACCGCTCTCTCCAGTTGTTGCCACCAGTAATCCGTATCAACAAAATGTGCGCAACGCACCTCAGACAGAGGTGATAGCGACACAAAGCACACATACGCCAATTACCGATAATGTACCAAATAACGCATTCACTTGTCAGGTTAATGAGAAAGTAACTCATTCATTGCATGGCAGTACCAGTAATGAACATACGCCTGATGAATCAAGTGCATGTAACAGGACTCCTATCGATGCGGTAAAATAATTTAGCGTACATATAAAATATCGGGTTATACCAAGTGATCTAGAATGTATAGACCATACATTCACACCGACTACGTGTACACGGATATATATTGCCTCCATAAACCAGAATCCGTTTACAGAAGTGTAATATCTCAATTAGTAAGGCTGTAATCGCTGTACAAAGTTTGAAACTTTCAGCGTCATTTACGGTGTCGTTAATTAAGATATCGATTTTTCGTGAACGGCATCGTGTTTAGCGACAAAAATCCAATCGGGATGCCAATTTTCAGCCCAATCAGAGCACGGCATTTACGGCTTTATTAATTAAGATATCCAGTTTTCGTAAACGGCATCGTGTTGTGTTCAGCGACCCTTTTTTTCCCATTTCAACAAAACATACACTGAGTCAGGCCTCGACAAATTTTTATTTTCTGACTCGTCCCACTGGACGAGAGAACCTAAAAATCTACTCGTCCAGACTGGACTTCTACTCGTCCAAACTTTTGGTCAAATAACAAAACATACATTTTTGTATGTACAGTTTGTGATAATATTTTGTGATAACAATAATATTTCCACAGTCAATGTGCCCGTGTAGATCTATATTTCCAGCTTTCGGTGCGCGGCTTCAACAAATAAATTATCTAATTTATGTAATTTGTGTAACTGTTGCTACACAGCGTGAAACAATGGTGCCGTGGTGGGAGGGGTACACTGCAGTTTGCATCTTATTGTAAACGGCTTAGCGTAGCGTTGTGTATTGCAGGAATAACAAGATTGCCAAGTTTTAGATATAATTCGCCAGATAACCGTGATTAATTTCGCCTTTTCGAGTTGTTCATTGGATCTATCAATATCTCCGCCACCCTGCAAAAACCGGCGTATGTCTGACATCTTGTTTTGTTTGTAAACACAGAGCAGACGACAGTTAAACAGGATGCTAAGTCACGGTGACTGGTTGTAGAATGCACGTATTAAATTCAGTAGTTGCAGCCATGAATGGGAATAAGTCGGACACAGTCTACATTGTATATGTGTATCTTGGCAACGCAGAAAGGCGAGTGTAGTAGGTAGTCTCCCTTTACCACGCTCGGTAATCAGTTGAATATTTTATTGGAATTTAGTATTTAGCTTCGCAAAAGTTCGCATTTGCATTTTCTCAGTGGTGATCTTCAAATTTCCACTCGCCCGACTGGACGAGCGGCTTTCAATTTTCACTCGCCCAGGCTGAAAAGTTACTCGTAAATACGAGCGGACGAGTGGATTTGTCGAGGCCTGTGAGTACGTGTAATACGCCTACATGTAAGCAGAACTTCCTGGAAACATGTGACATATCTGTACCTAATTTGTCTTTATTGGGTCCTACAACCTCTGATACAGACATAAACTAGATTGGTCAGTAAGCGAGGCTTACGGAATACCCCCCGCGTGGGCCCAGGTACCCCTAAAATATGTAAAAATTTGTGTGTGTGCTTGTGACCTTGACTCTGAGCTTAACGGGAGCGGTATGAACGTGAATTTGTCACAGGGTGGTAGAGGTCCATTGCAGCAATGCGTGTGTGAAATGTGAAGCAGATCCGAGCAAGGAAATAGAAGTTATAACCGATTTTGTCACAATATTCATTGTTGGGTATATAGGTATATATGGTTTGCTGGACACTGGACACATAGGTGGTCAAATACGGTAGTGTACATGTATGTAGTGAGTGAATATCTACTGGGAGATACATGTTGACATTCCTGTGTATTGGTTTTTTGAGTGGTCAAGCAGGTTACCTGTGGGTTTGGACATGTGCATTGTACATGAGTTGAAGTGGGGTCATTGTGGACAGTGGACATTTGAATCTCGACTAGGCAACAACAATACTTGTATTAGAGACAGCAGACTGAGTTATCCAACTGTAAGTACATGTGCATTAGTTTTAGTGACATGTAGTTTGTGTGTGAATTGTGTGAATTGTGTGAATTGTGAATATGTATTTTTACTAGTTAAAGGCTTTGTGTAATTTTATCTGAAGTTCAAATGTGATTATTTTTACTAAAGTGTTATTAATATTCTCAAATAGGCATTCGCCTAAGATTGTGAAATATTATACCAGACTTCACAGTAAATGAATTGTTCATTCATTGACACTTTAGTAGAGTGGCTAAGTGACAAATATCTGAGGATTGTTTTTTTTAAAAGATATTTTCTTTTTGGACATACATTGTAATTCTGGAATTTTTGCTAGAAGATAGTTTTGTATTGTACAGGTGGTTTTTGGGTGTGGCCGTGCTACGGGCATGTGAGAGCAGCGAGGCGAGGAAGCGAGCCTGCATGTGCGTTGTTGAGACCGTTTGTTCCTGGGCTAATATGTAAGAACTTTCCATTATTACGTTTCCATGAGTGGGGGACTATACTCTGAGGCCGGGACCTTACACTACCTGCGTGGAACATTACGTGTCCTGTGTGGACTGTGAATGGCCTGTGTGGACCATTCCTTGTCCGATGTGGAACAATATTTGACCCGTGTGGAACATTGTCCTGTGTGGACCGTTACTTGTCCTGTGTGGAACATTGTCCTGTGTGGACCATTACTTGTCCTGTGTGGACCATTACTTTTCCTGGGTGAACAAATACTTGACCTGTGTGGAACATTACGTGTCCTGTGTGGGCCGTGACTTGTCCTGTGTGGACCATTACATGTCCTGAGGTGGCCGGGTGTATTATTGAGTACTATCGTCCTGTATATTCACACTCACTGACAATGGAATCTAGAGAGAAGTTAATGCAGTTGCTAATGTAACACGTATGATCCTGTGTGTGGATTTAGAGACTTATGTGGGGAATTAGACACTTATGAACTGTGTGGGATTTATACACTTGTGTGGGGAATTAGACACTTATGAACTGCGGGATTTGTGCACTTGTGTTGGGAATTAGACACTTATGAATTGATATGGGGAAATTAGAGATGTATGTGGGGAATTAGACACATATGAACTTATGTGAGGAATTAGACACATATGAACTTATGTGAGGAATTATACACTTATGAACTGGTGTGGGACTTAAGACACTTGTGTGTGGATTTAGACACTTATGTGGGGAATTAGACACTTATGAACTGTGTGGGATTTATACACTTGTGTGGGACTTAAGACACTTGTGTGTGGATTTAGACACTTATGTGGGGAATTAGACACTTATGAACTGTGTGGGATTTATACACTTGTGTGGGGAATTAGACACTATAACGTGTGATTTGCGCACTTGTGAGGAATTAGACACTTATGAACTGGTGTGGAACTTAAGACACTTATGTGGGGAATTAGACACTTATGATCCTGTGTGGGAATTAGACACTTGTGAACAGTTGTGGGGATTGACACTTGTAACATTATGTGGGGTAATGAGACACTTTGGAATTGTGTTATGAAATGATACACTCATAAGCAGGGTGGTTATTTGACATTTGTTTGTGTTGAAGTGTTGAGGGGTTCACTTGTACTTGTGTGTAAAATAGTAATCATATTTTACTTGACGACATGTTTTAACCATAATATACATGCTACACCTAATCCAACTGTGTTCACTAGTCTTAGCCATCAGATCCATATGCCGACCTATCCAACGAACTCGTCAATTTGTGACAAATGGTGGCAGCGGTGGGATAGGTCATTGCTCAAAAAAAGGTATATGGATATTGGCAATAGGACTATTGATATTAATTGGATTTAGGCTTGTAGGTGAAGGTTCATTGACAAGAAATATGGATTTTGAAAAGTTAATGGAACTTGGACAGGGGTTTGGTTATCAAGGGGATGAATTGCTAGCATTTATCGAGAAGCGAGAGGAGCTTACACGTGAAAGAGATGAGAGAAATAGGGAGCGAGAGAGTAGGAAGGAATTAGCCTTGTCTGAGGAAAAACAAAAGCATTTCGAGTTAGAGTTGTCTAAAGAGCAGACTAGGTGCAAGTTAGAGCTGTTAGATAAGGAAATTGAACTTGAACGAGTTAGAAGTAGGGCATCAGGTGATATGTCTTTAGCATATGATAATGCAGGTAATCACTCGTACAATAACGGTGGTGGGGCAAAAATGAAATTACCCAGATTACCTCCCTTTGAAGAAGGAAAGGATAACTTAGATGCATACATTCAAAGGTTTGAGCGTTTTGCTGAAATGGCTGGTTGGTCTGAAGATATATGGGCTGTGAATTTGAGTACATTGTTGAAGGGCAAAGCTTTAGAAGTTTATTCACGATTGTCTCCAACAAATGCAGCAGATTACAAAACTTTGAAGGACTCACTGTTGAAACGCTTTCAATTGACTAAAGAAGGATTCAGACATAAATTCAGAAACAGTAAACCCGAGTCTGGGGAAAGTAGTTCGCAATTTGTTGCACGATTAGAAAATTATCTTGACAGATGGATGGAACTTGGGAATGCACCAAAAACTTATGATGGGCTAAGTAATCTGTTATTAAGGGAACAATTTATGATGGCAATGGGTAAGAATTTGGCTGTTTTTCTAACAGAACGAAAACCAGAAACCGTTCATGAAATGTCGGTACTGGCAGAACAATACAACGAGGCTCATGGGGGGTTTGATTGCAGTAGCAAATTGAATACAGGTAGAGACAGTCGCAATGTGAATCATTCCAGTAAATTTATTCCATCAGGAGTAGATCGCGTTCGTGAAGTTGGTAGGAAGTGCTATGGCTGTGGTAATCCAGGTCATATGGTTAGAGACTGTCCGACTAAGTCGATGGGTAGTGGATCAGGGTTTAAGCCATTTGATAAGTCAAGGGAAGGATGGAGTGGTCGAGGCCGAGGTCGAGGCCGGGGATATGGTAGGAATTTTGAGTCAGGAAACTGTGTTGTAGAACAAGAGGAAACAAAGCCCAAGGTCATTGTTAGTTGTTTAATTCCAAATGAATCTACACTTGAACCTTGTTGCATTTCAGATTGTAAGGTACACCTTCAGTGTGGCCATGAACTCCCTATTGTTAGTGCAGCCTGCAAGGCAAATGCAGACCGAAAACCGTTTAGTGGGATGCCAGTTTCAGAGGGTTATGTAGGATATACAAAGGTCAAGGTCCTTAGAGATAGTGGTTGTAGTAGAGCAGTAGTGCGGAAAGATTTAGTGAATACACACGAGTTCACGGGGAGAACTCGTCTTTGTGTATTGGTTGATGGAACTGTTAGAAAGGTTGATGTGGTCGCAATTGATGTTGATGCCCCTTACTTGGTTGGACAAATTGAGGCACTCTGCATGGAAAACCCGGTCTATGATCTCATATTGGGTAACATTCCTGGAGTTAGAAATCCTGGAGATCCTAATCCAGATTGGATGGGGCATGAACCACATTTTCAGATGAAGCCAACGGAAGCACTTATACAGGCGGTCGAAACTAGGGCACAGAGAGAACGGAATAAGTCTCGAACACCAAGTAAGTTACATGTTCCAGCACCTATTAGTGATATCGGAGTAGAGGATGTGAAGACGCATCAAAGCCAGGACCCTGCTCTAAAATCGGTTAGAGAGGCAGCAGTAAGTGGAAAACAATACATAGAGCGGGAACAGGAAGCACCAGCGCAGACAGATTCTGGTGGTGACAGAGGCATCATAGCGCAAGTATGTGTCGGAGTTATTGAGCCTGAAGTGGAAGACCGAGATGACACAAATAAGACAGTTTCAGGTAAGTTGTTGTTACCGAGATTCCAAGCCAAAGAGTCGATACAAGACTGTCCAGATTTCACCAGAGCTAGAGGTACAGCAGCAACTCGAGGTAAGACAACTGCTTAGAGAATTTTCAGATGTTCTGACCGATTTACCCGGAAGTACCGATGTAGTTAAACATTCTATTAGGCTTACAGCAAAAGAACCAGTTCGCTCTCGACCATATCCTGTACCACATTCCTTGAGAGATAGTATGCGATCAGAAGTCAAATCCATGCTAGGTATGGGGATCATAGAGCCATCAAATTCTTCGTATGCATCTCCAGTTGTGATGGTGAAGAAATCCGACGGAAGTTACAGATTCTGTTGTGATTTTCGTAAGTTAAACAAAATCAGTGAATTTGATTGTGAGCCCATGAGTAACCCGGAAGAAGTATTCGCCAGACTGAGCAAAAGTAAGTACTTTACGAAAATCGATCTCAGTAAAGGGTACTGGCAAATACCTGTACAAGAGTCCTGCAGACATTTAACGGCGTTTATTACCTCAGAAGGTCTGTATCAGTTCAAAAAGATGCCATTTGGTTTAGTTGGGGCACCAGCTTGTTTTTGTAGGATGATGAGAAAAGTTCTACATGGGATGAACCACATTGAAAACTTTGTCGACGACATTCTAGTTCACACGGAAACATGCAGCAACATGTACAGGTACTCACAGACTTGTTTTCCAGGTTGCGTCAAGCGAAGTTGACAGCAAGGCCAACAAAATGTTTGGTAGGTTATTCATCATTGGATTTTGTAGGGCACGTCATTGGAAATGGATGCATGAAACCTAACCCAAGCAAGGTACAGAGTATTCGGGAGTGTCCACATCCCGAGACAAAGAAACAGGTGAGATCATTCCTGGGACTGATTGGCTTCTACAGGAAGTACATTCCAAATTTCAGTTCCATAGCATCGCCATTGACCGAGTTGACGAAGAAGGGACAACCAACAAAGGTAAGTTGGGGGATAGAGCAAGAAGGGGCATTTCGGAACTTATCTCAGATACTGACACAGTCCCCTGTTTTGAGATTGCCAGACTGTGAGAGACAATTCATCCTGCGTACAGATGCCTCGGATAGCGGATTAGGGGCAGTGATATTACAGGAGTATGATGGAGAGAAGTTCCCAGTTGCATATGCGAGTAAGAAGTTGCTGGTCAGGGAACGGGCATACTCTGTCATTGAACGTGAATGCTTAGCGATAGTGTGGGCTGTACAGAAGTTTCAGACATACTTGTATGGCCAGGAATTTCTCCTTGAAACTGATCATCAGCCACTGATATACTTGAATCGTGCCAAGGTGGCAAATTCACGTATCATGCGATGGGCTTTATCTCTTCAGCCTTACAGGTTTCGAATTATCGCGATCAAGGGGTCGGATAACGTGGGAGCAGATTTCCTGAGTCGACATGCACAGTAGTAGTGAGAGCAGAAACCACAGTTGGGATTGCGAATGTAGTTGTTAGGTCTGTAATTACGACGAAGAAACCAGACGGCGTGTAAATAGTTGATTTTAGTGAGGAAGTAGGAGTAAAAAGTGGATTCTCCATTTTTACACTTAAGGAGGGAGGAATTGTCACAATATTCATTGTTGGGTATATAGGTATATATGGTTTGCTGGACACTGGACACATAGGTGGTCAAATACGGTAGTGTACATGTATGTGGTGAGTGAATATCTACTGGGAGATACATGTTGACATTCCTGTGTATTGGTTTTTTGAGTGGTCAAGCAGGTTACCTGTGGGTTTGGACATGTGCATTGTACATGAGTTGAAGTGGGGTCATTGTGGACAGTGGACATTTGAATCTCGACTAGGCAACAACAATACTTGTATTAGAGACAGCAGACTGAGTTATCCAACTGTAATAAGTACATGTGCATTAGTTTTAGTGACATGTAGTTTGTGTGTGAATTGTGTGAATTGTGAATATGTATTTTTACTAGTTAAAGGCTTTGTGTAATTTTATCTGAAGTTCAAATGTGATTATTTTTACTAAAGTGTTATTAATATTCTCAAATAGGCATTCGCCTAAGATTGTGAAATATTATACCAGACTTCACAGTAAATGAATTGTTCATTCATTGACACTTTAGTAGAGTGGCTAAGTGACAAATATCTGAGGATTGTTTTTTTTAAAAGATATTTTCTTTTTGGACATACATTGTAATTCTGGAATTTTTGCTAGAAGATAGTTTTGTATTGTACAGGTGGTTTTTGGGTGTGGCCGTGCTACGGGCATGTGAGAGCAGCGAGGCGAGGAAGCGAGCCTGCATGTGCGTTGTTGAGACCGTTTGTTCCTGGGCTAATATGTAAGAACTTTCCATTATTACGTTTCCATGATGGGACTATCTCTGAGGCCGGGACCTTACACTACCTGCGTGGAACATTACGTGTCCTGTGTGGACTGTGAATGGCCTGTGTGGACCATTCCTTGTCCGATGTGGAACAATATTTGACCCGTGTGGAACATTGTCCTGTGTGGACCGTTACTTGTCCTGTGTGGAACATTGTCCTGTGTGGACCATTACTTGTCCTGTGTGGACCATTACTTTTCCTGGGTGAACAAATACTTGACCTGTGTGGAACATTACGTGTCCTGTGTGGGCCGTGACTTGTCCTGTGTGGACCATTACATGTCCTGAGGTGGCCGGGTGTATTATCGAGTACTATCGTCCTGTATATTCACACTCACTGACAATGGAATCTAGAGAGAAGTTAATGCAGTTGCTAATGTAACACGTATGATCCTGTGTGTGGATTTATACACTTGTGTGGGGAATTAGACACTTATGAACTGTGTGGGATTTATACACTTGTGTGGGGAATTAGACACTTATGAACTGTGGGATTTGTGCACTTGTGTTGGGAATTAGACACTTATGAATTGATATGGGGAAATTAGAGATGTATGTGGGGGAATTAGACACATATGAACTTATGTGAGGAATTAGACACATATGAACTTATGTGAGGAATTAGACACTTGTGTGTGGATTTAGACACTTATGAACTGTGTGGGATTTATACACTTGTGTGGGACTTAAGACACTTGTGTGTGGATTTAGACACTTATGTGGGGAATTAGACACTTATGAACTGTGTGGGATTTATACACTTGTGTGGGGAATTAGACACTTATGAACTGTGTGGGATTTGCGCACTTGTGAGGAATTAGACACTTATGAACTGGTGTGGAACTTAAGACACTTATGTGGGGAATTAGACACATATGATCCTGTGTGGGAATTAGACACTTGTGAACAGTTGTGGGGATTGACACTTGTAACATTATGTGGGGTAATGAGACACTTTGGAATTGTGTTATGAAATGATACACTCATAAGCAGGGTGGTTATTTGACATGTGTTTGTGTTGAAGTGTTGAGGGGTTCACTTGTACTTGTGTGTAAAATAGTAATCATATTTTACTTGACGACATGTTTTAACCATAATATACATGCTACACCTAATCCAACTGTGTTCACTAGTCTTAGCCATCAGATCCATATGCCGACCTATCCAACGAACTCGTCAATTTGTGACAGATTTCTCTGATGTTAACTTTTGTAAAGAGACTAAGTATGTGACCTTGACCTCGAGATCAACGGGAATTTGTCACAGCATGATAGTAGAGCCTTACAGGAATGCATGCATGAAATATTAAGAATTTTCGATGAAAGAAATAGAAGTTATAACATATTTCCCTGATGTTAAGTTTTGTAAAGAGACTAAGTATGTGACCTTGACCTTGGGATCAGCGGGGGTTGGACGGTCATAGATTTGTCACAGCATGATAGTAGAGCCTTACAGGAATGCATGTGTGAAATATTAAGCATTTTAGATGAAGGAAATAGAAGTTATAACATATTTCTCTGATGTTAAGTTTTATAAAGAGACAAAGTATTTGACCTTGACCTTGGGATCAGCGGGGGTTGGACAGTCGTGGATTTGGCACAGCATGGTAGTAGAGTCTTACAGGAATGCATGCATGAAATATTAAGCATTTTAAATGAAGGAATTAGAAGTTATAACAATATTTCTCTGATGTTAAGTTTTGTAAAGAGACTAAGTATTTGACCTTGACCTTGGAATCAGCGGGGGTTGGATGGTCGTGGATTTGGCACAGCATGGTAGTACAGCCTAACAGGAAAATATTAAGCATTTTAGATGAAGCAAACAGAAGTTATAACAATATTTCTCTAATGTTAAGTTTACGGACGCACAGATGCACCACGGACGCACGGACAACCTGACTCCAGTATACCCCCCACAACTCGTTGCGGGGTATAATGATGATGACAGTTTGGGTATTTCTAATGAAAACGAGCCTCCGCAAATTTATGACTCTAGTAGGGCACCGCCTTATGTAAAGGCGCAGATTAATAATAACTAGATTGGTCAGTAAGCGAGGCTTACGGAATACCCCCCGCGTGGGCCCATGTACCCCTAAAATATGTAAAAATTTCCAAGTGTGTGGGCTTGTGACCTTGACTCTGGGATTAGCGCGAGCGGCATGAACGTGAATTTGTCACAGGGTGGTAGAGGTCCATTGGAGCAATGAGTGTGTGAAATGTGAAGCAGATCCGAGCAAGGAAATAGAAGTTATAACCGATTTCTCTGATCTTAAGTTTTGTAAAGAGACTACTGTATAACCTCGAATTAACATCCCCGGAGGCGTAACATTTTACAAAAGAGGGGCGTTTATTAGCCAGTAAAAAAAATAAAAATAAAAGATTACCAAGGACCGCCAATTTCAAACACAAATAAGGATTTAAGGATTAAGGATGGGGGGGGGGGCGTTTATTAGGAGGGGGGCGTTAATTTGAGGTTATACGGTATGTATGTGACGTTGACCTCGAGATCAACAGGGATTTGTCACAGCATATGAAATATTAAGAATTTTCAATGAAAGAAATAGAAGTTATAACATATTTCTCTGATGTTAAGTTTTGAGAGACTAAGTATGTGACCTTGACCTTGGGATCAGCGGGGGTTGGACAGTCGTAGATTTGTCACAGCAAGATAGTACAACCTTAGAGGAATGCACAAGTGAAATAATAAGAATTTTCAATGAAGGAAATAGAAGTTATAACTTATTTCTCTGATGTTAAGTTTTGTAAAGAGACTAAGTATGTGACCTTGACCTTGGGATCAGCGGGGGTTGGACAGTCGTAGATTTGTCACAGCAAGATAGTACAACCTTAGAGGAATGCACAAGTGAAATAATAAGAATTTTCAATGAAGGAAATAGAAGTTATAACTTATTTCTCTGATGTTAAGTTTTGTAAAGAGACTAAGTATTTGACCTTGACATTGGGATCAGCGGGGTTGGACGGTCATGGATTTGGCACAGCATGGTATTAGAGCCTTACAGGAATGCATGTGTGAAATATTAAGAATTTTAGATGAAGGAAATAGAAGTTAGAACAATATTTCTCTGATGTTAAGTTTTGTAAAGAGACTAAGTATTTGACCTTGACCTTGGATCAGCGGGGGTTGGACGGTCGTGGATTTGGCACAGCATGGTAGTAGAGCCTTACAGGAATGCATGTGTGAAATATTAAGCATTTTAGATGAAGGAAATAGAAGTTAGAACAATATTTCTCTGATGTTAAGTTTTGTAAAGAAAACTAAGTAATATTTGACCTTGACCTTGGTATCAGCGGGGGTTGGATGGTCGTGGATTTGGCACAGCATGGTAGTAGAGCCTTACAGGAATGCATGTGTGAAATATTAAGCATTTTAGATGAAGGAAATAGAAGTTATAACAATATTTCTCTGATGTTAAGTTTTGTAAAGAGACTAAGTATTTGACCTTGACCTTGGAATCTGCGGGGGTTGGACGGTCGTGGATTTGGCACAGCATGGTAGTAGAGCCTTACAGGAATGCATGTGTGAAATATCAAGCATTTTAGATGAAGGAAATAGAAGTTATAACAATATTTCTCTGATGTTAAGTTTTGTAAAGAGACTAAGTATTTGACCTTGACCTTGGAATCTGCGGGGGTTGGACGGTCGTGGATTTGGCACAGCATGGTAGTAGAGCCTTACAGGAATGCATGTGTGAAATATTAAGCATTTTAAATGAAGGAAATAGAAGTTATAACAATATTTCTCTGATGTTAAGTTTACGGACTAAGTATTTGACCTTGACCTTGGGATCTGCGGGGATTGGATGGTCGTGGATTTGGCACAGCATGGTAGTAGAGCCTTACAGGAATGCATGTGTGAAATATCAAGCATTTTAGATGAAGGAAATAGAAGTTATAACAATATTTCTCTGATGTTAAGTTTATGGACGGACGGACGGACGGACAACCTGACTCCAGTATACCCCCCCACAACTCGTTGCGGGGGGTATACAATGTAATAACATACCAGACATACAGTCCCATGATCCGCATTCAACTGATGTAAAAATGCTGAGTCGTTCATCAGCATCGGCAGTGCGCAAGAAAATGGCGAACGAGCCAACACATATGGACATACAATGTCCAAGAGACGCGGATAACAGAGCCATGAATGCATCAAATGAACACTCACATATGGAACCAGTGACTCTCGCAATTATCCCTAATGACTTAGGACAGAGAGTGTCGAGCACACAGGCACCAAGCAACATGTCCCACTGAATACATCTGCACAGACCTGCCTATACGTTAACAGCACGATCAGCAATCGGCAGTACAAACTGTTGATCGATACCGGGTCCCCATACACCATCCTATCTTACGATACATACGCTGGGATAGACTCGGGTTTAACACTATCAGCAATCCCAGATGTGTTGATAAAATCAGCAGAGGGTAAGTACTATTCAGACACAAGGTCAAACACCAGTGAATTTCGATAGATGGGAATACATTCCGCCATCGTTTCTTAGTCGCAGATATTGAAGGCATCACAGGAATTATTGGCATGGACTTCCTTATGCACTATAATGCCATCATTAATGTAGCCCGGAACACCATGAAAATCACAGGGTGGCAGGTGAAATATCACCAGCAAACTTCGTCCACCTGCGCTAGAATTCAATTGGCTGAAAATGTGATCCCATCCAGCTCAGAAAAGTTCATTGATGCGATGATTGATCTCCCATGTATCTACCACAATAGCAAGACGCTAAGCATGGTTGAACCCAGCAGACTATTAGAGAAACAAGGTTGCTTACTAGCCCGTACATTAGTAAACCCAACTCAAGATAAAGTAGTAATGGCAATTGTAAATTAGACCGATAAATCGGTTAAGCTAAACATGAACATGGTAATAGGAAACATAAATCTGGTAGAACAAATTTATGGGGATACGATTAGCAATGAGCCCGTAGAACCGATTGTACCCGTCCATCTTCAGGTTTTATTGGAAACTTCCTCCGAATCCCTGAACGAAACAGAAACTTACAAATTTGTTGATTGACTATCAGGACATATTTGTAACACCTGATGGTGAGTTAGGACAGACAAATTTAGCTGAGCATGACATCAAGGTACCTGATGGTACTCGACCCATTAAACTACCCCCTCGTCGCATTCCGATCTTTAAGAGGGACATAGTAGACACAGAAATTGATAAAATGTTAGATCAAAACGTTATTGAGCCTAGTGACAGTCCCTGGTCAGCACCAATATGTCTTGTTAAAAAGAAAGATGGCACCTGTCACTTCTGTGTAGATTTCAGAGGGATTAATGACATTGACGACATGCTCGACAGTTTGTCCGGTTCCAAATGATATAGTACTTTGGATCTTGCCAGTGGATATTGGCAGATAAAAATGGGCGATCATAGCAAAAACAAAACATCATTTACCACTTCACATAGGGGAATGTTTAGGTTCAATGTTATGCCTTTTGGGTTGACGAATGCTCTGGACACCTTTGTCCGACTGATGGATAATGTGCTTTACGGTCGGACACCTGATAAATGCTTATGCTATTTAGACGATATCATTATCATCGGATCAAGTTTTGAGGTAGCATTATCCAACCTAAAAGACATATTTCAACGTCTTCGCGAAGCATGTTTGAAACTGAAACCTAAGAAATGTACCCTCTTCCGAAAGCAGGTGTCATTTCTCGGTCAATTAGTATCAGAAAATGGCGTGTTGTGTGACACCGATAACATTGAGAAGGTCAGAAGTTGGCCTCGGCCTAGTCAGATCTATACTTGGGTTAGTGGGATACTACCGGAAATTTATAGACAATTTCGCTGTTATAGCAAGGCCAATGACGCAACTCACACGAAAACGTAAAATTTAAATGGAGTGATGAATGTGAACAAGCATTTCAGACACCGATACAATACCTGGTAACCTCACCAATACTCGGTTTTCCTGACAGTGAGGGCACTTTCATATTAGATACCGACGCTAGTGCATCCAGTACACGAGCAGTTTTGTCACAAATGCAAACGGGGGAAGAACGCGCAATTGCGTATGCAAGCAAAACACTGAATCCGGCGCAGCAACATTATTGCACGACTAAGAGGGAACTGCTGTCGGTAGTGACGTTTCTGAAACACTTTAAGCATTATCTGTTGGGTAGACATTTTTTTATCAGGACTGACCATGCACCTTTGGTCTGGTTACGCAATTTTAAGGAACCAGAAGGACTGTATGCACAATGGATAACAATAATCGAGAATTATGACTATACCATACAATACAGACCTGGATCTCAACATCAAAATACGGACGCCATGTCCCGTATTCCTAAAGCGGAAATGTGTAAACATGCACTGTGTAGACTGTGGAGTAGGATGTGTTGAGGTGCCTACGTGCCATGTGAACACAGAGGTCATCCCTCGTACAGGTATAGCATGCACTAGGGGACCATGTATCGATCCTACGAGTATGATTCACGACGAGAACAATCATTTTGAAAACATTTCTTTGAACAATCCTGTATTGAATGAGATTAATATCAATTCCATCGAGGATATGGATGATGATCTACCAAATTGGTTAGCGACTTGGAACGCGGAGCAGCTACGCAAAATGCAGGAAAAAGATGGAGCCATTAGATTTATCATTCAGTGTAAAGTTCAGTCCTCTGAAAAACCTGACCGCGATGTAATTGAGGAGACAGATTTTGCTCTGAAAAGTCTATGGTTTCAATGGGGAAGCTTAGAGATTAGAAATGGTCAACTTTACTGGAAGTGGTTAGACCCTCAGGGAAATGTCATTTAACAGTTCGTAGCTACAAATGAAATGAAACAAATTATCTTCGAAAATCTACAAAGCGCACAGCTGGGCATTTTGGTAGGGACAGGACTATAGATAACATTAGGCGTAGATTTTACTGGCTTGGGATGCATAACGACATAGCACGTTGGGTTCAGTCATGTGACATCTGTGCCCGAGCTAAACTAGGGCCTGGGTTGGGCAAGTCACCCTTGCGACAGTTCAGAGTTACCAACATCATGCAGTGCGTGACTATTGATATATTCGGCCCCTTGCCCATTACCGAGAATAGAAGTGAATATATTATTGTCTTAGGAGAGTATTTTTCCAAATGGGTGGAGGCCTGGCACCCAATCATACCGCACTCACTGTAGCAGACAAGCTTGTAACAAAGTTTTTCACGAAATTTGGGTGCCCTCAATGGGTCCACCCTAAAACCCTAAAACAAATGCTACGCTTCTTTGCAAGCGAGAATCCAAGTCTGGGATGATCATCTTCCCTATCTCTTGATGGCTTACAGATCTACCCCCATAAGAGCACCGACTGTACCCCAAACAAGAGATAGCATGTCCATTAGACTTGATGATGGGACCTCCTCCAAATAATATCTCCAATGTTTGCAACTCACGCACAAATTTGTGTTCAAGCACCTATGATCAGGGATTGAAACCACGGTCTTTTTCCGAGGAGGATTTTGTTGGTGGTACCCTCCTGAGGCTAATCAGAAGTTAGGATTAGGATGGAAAGGGCTGTATCTTGTAATCAATAAGCTGTTCGCTATGACCTATTCCATACAGAAAGCCCCAACCTCACAAGTTTTGAATGTACATGTCAATCATTTAATCCCCTATAGGGGCAACGAGGCTCCTATAAGTTGGCTAGGAAATGACCGAGATGTTTATACTATCCTACCTGATCAGAGTGAGGCTGAGCACGTCGAAATGGGCCAGTTGGACCCAGATTTTGATCCGCCTGTGGTTTCAACACCCCAACCACAACCCCCGGTCATGATACGACATGGAAGAATACCCAGGCAGATCTATTCTCCTTAAAAAAACAAGAGGGCCATGATGGCCCTAATTCGCTCACCTGACTCCATGAATACCAGAGAAGAATGTGACATCGAGTTCATGTGTTTTAAAACAATTGTGCTATTTTTAGATGGCGGTCATCTGGGATTAAGCGATGACTCTCATTTTACCAAATATGAAAATGCTTCACCCAAGGATCTTAACTTACTATGAAGTTTGGCCAGCATCGGCCATGTGGTTCCTGAGAAAAAGACGTTCAAAATCTTGAATAAATGGACCTTTTGGAGGCCATTATGGATGACATAATCATCCGATTCCGACAAATATTGCACCAGAGTGATCGCCTCGTTGATAACTTCAATTTGATATATGACATGAGCATATTTGGTTAAAAACAAAATTTGACCCCACGGGCCACACCCATTTTTGACCCCGGGGTCACCATTTTAACACCTTTCAAAGAGCATTCTACGTAGATCATTCCTACCAAGTTTCGTCAAAATCCGGCTGGCAGTTCATGAGAAAATTTTGTAAGAATTTGTGCTATTTTTAGATGGCGGCCATCTTGGATGAGCGACGACCTCCGTTTTAACAAATCTGAAAAGGTTTTCACCCATGGACCATAACTGTGAAGTTTGGCCACCATGGGCCAAGCGGTTCGTGTGAAGAAGAATTTTGAAATCTCTAATATTTAAAGAACGACTTTTGACGTTTCGGCGGCATTCTTGGATGACATGACCATCCAATTTCGATAAAATAATGTACCAGAGCGATCGCCTCTTTGATATCTTCGATTTGATATAGACATGACCATATTCGGTCAAAAATAAAATTTGACAACAATTTGACCCCACGGGCCACGCCCATTTTTGACCCCGGGGTCACCATTTTAACAACTTTGAAAGAGCATTGTACATCGGTCATTCCTACCAAGTTTCGTCGAAATCCGGCTGGCGGTTCATGAGAAGAAGATTTTTTAAGAATTTGTGCTATTATTAGACAGCGGCCATCTTGGATTAGCGACGACCTCCGTTTTAACAAATCTGAAAAGGCTTCACCCATGGACCAGAACTGTGAAGTTTGGCCATCATGGGCCAAGCGGTTCGTGTGAAGAAGAATTTTGAAATCTCTAACAAAAGAACAACCTTTTGACCTTTCGGCGGCCATCTTGGATGACATGACCATCCAATTTCGACAAAAAATGCACCAGAGCGATCGCCTCTTTGATACCTTCGATTTGATATAGACATGACCATATTCGGCAAAAATAAAATTTGACCCCCAATTTGACCCGAGCCACACCCATTTTTGACCCCGGGGTCACCATTTTAACAACTTTGAAAGAACATTGTACATTGATCATTCCTAGCAAGTTTTGTCGAAATCCGGTTGGCGGTTCTTGAGAAGAAGATTTTTGAAGAATTTGTGCTATTTTTAGACGGCGGCCATCTTGGATTACGTGATGACGTCATTTTAACAATTTTGTAATCCCCCTACCTAAGGACCATGACCATGAAGTTTGTTGACTATAGGCCCAATGGTTACCGAGGAGAAGACGTTTGAAAATGTTCACGGACGCCGGACGACGCCGGACGACGCCGGACACATTGAGGTAACAATAGCTCACATGAGCTCGCTCAGGTGAGCTAAACAAATATACATGTATGTACAGTGACCTCTATATAACAAAATGTGAATATTGTGTTATTGAGCTGTGCATCATTACTGCACATACATGATTAAGATAGCATAAGATAAGAATGTTGTACATACATACTCGCCATCGGCAAATGACACATAAGAGAGCCCTCGGCTAAGTGATCTAAAATTAATAGTAAGCATAGGTTGCTTTAGCAAGTATCTTATCATTGCTACACATAGTTATATCCTGTTTATATGGATTTGAATATTCACTTATTCATTGGATCTGTGGATGTTCAAGTATATACACAATATTCCTCATTGGATAACGATAACTATGTTTAGCAGCGCTAGGTCAGTATGTGGGTACCTACTGCAGTATCACTGCACCTTTTATTTTTTTTCAGATCAATGCTGAACCATGGACGGAAGCATCGACCTGTCCAATGATGCCTGTTCGTCCGACGAGATGTTCACCAATGAACAGGACATATTCGTACCCCACCGAGCATGCAATGTGCCTGGGTGCACAACCCCGTCATTCCCAACATTTGACAGTTACATGTCACATTACATAAGTACGGTACCCATCATCAATATACACGAACATTGACATGTACATTTTGTGCCCATGAGTGCGTCAATGGCAGAAAGGTGACACAACGTGTAAAAAAACCATTCCAAGAACGCTACTGTTAAGCAGGAGACCCACCCGAATCCCGCATACGTGGAACCTCGCGGAATACCTCCCTTGCGTCTGGGTGGTCTCCAAGAAAGGAAGAAGGAGAAACGAAAACGGGACGCACAGATGTCTAGGCAGGCCGCCGCAGAGATCCATGGACCCGAAATTCGGCAGGAAACAGTACACCTGTGCCGCGATGAACGGATAGAAGAACATCATGGGCAGTTGTATAAAATCACAAACCTGTGGGACGGGAAGGGCATACAACCCACAGCCAGCAGATTTGTGTGTCCTGACGAGGAGTTCCGGGAATAGTGCCGCATTACGTGAAACATTCACCATGCACTGACTCTCCACACCTTGTGATTTGCTGCCTCAAGTATAGTAAATGGTCAAAATTTTGTGATGATTTGCTTCACTCTTCAGCAACAATTCCCATTTTGTGGAAGAGCCAGTGCCTTTAATTATTTCATATGTTTCTTTTCAGCTCATATACTAGTACCATGGAATGTTAATTTCATACATATATTTAATTGTATGTTGATAGATAATTATGATGTTATACTAAAGGGCAAGTATGCATTATTTGCCTTTTGGTCCGACATTCAACAAATCTAAGTCACTAGTTTTACGTGTTGTAAAACGAGCTCGTTGTTTTTGTGGTGCAAGATGTACAAATACACGCCTTTTTGTGTATTTAGCGTGCCATGTCCATCTACAGTCCATAGATAACACATGGTCCATATGCAATACATATGTTCCAAACGCATAAGCCTGCAGTTTATGCACTGCAGGATTATGCTAGCGTAACACTAAGAGGACACTTGTCGTCATGTTTTACCTGCTGAATGCGTCATCCGCGAAATTGGTGTTGACAAGAGTCATACCGGTATGTTGTATTAATATCCATTTAAATGTGGTAGATAACCATTTACATAGTTGTACCCATTGGAAGTGTGTTCATAATCGTTACATAATGCAAATTTACTGAATCACAACAATAATAATCAGTATCATCATACATTTTCAACCTATGCTAACTTAGCTGGGATTGACTGTCTGACTGTCCTGCGTTTTAGGTTGCCATTTTCTGGTGGCACATGTTTGGTGTGTAACTGCGGACATATTTCATTGCCTGTGTCTCTTGCCTCAATCAATCTGCTATGATTATGAATGACCACTGCATCTGTTCTCTGCTCACATCACATAATACTGCACATAATTTTATTATGTGACATGGAGAATTAAAATAATTCTCGGAATATCCAGTGTGAAAGACACGGACAAAGTATGTACCAGTTAAACTGGACATCTATAATGTGACATGTGAGACATCAGAGACATCTGCAGGGCGGCATGCTGAAAAGGGTGCCATTTATTTACTGAAAAGTAAAATAATATTACAATATGTAGATTGTGGCAATAGATTATTACGATGGCTTGGCCCGTATCTGTGTGCACACGTGCATGTGCTTTTTAGACTTCTTTGGCAAATGGACGCAGCTATGGTTTTATCATAATTGTATTACTATAAACAATACACACTCTTCTAGAGGGTATGATTCTGTCATACATTGTTTAAACATAAGTTATGCCTTTTTGCGTACAAATGAAATCTACAACCCCTTCACTAGATAGCACATGGTCCATATGAAATACATATGTTCCGAACACATAAGCTTGCAGTTTATGCACTGCAAGATTATGCAATCGTAACACTCAAAGGCCATGTGCCGTCATAAAGGAAGGGATATACTAGTTAAGAAAATGAATTCTCCCTTTTTCATTCTTCGAATATTTACAAATAATTTGCCATGCACATTATTTTTGGATTCTAGTGGGGAGGAGTGGTAGAATTCACTTTTTGTCGGGTCCGAACTAATTCGGGAACGAAGTCGGGATTTAGCCAAGACAAATTCTCAGATATTTTTGGTGTTAGCAGAAGCATTAAAGTCTGTATTCTGTAAATCCATCGATATTTATCGATGACATTGCCATAAGGTTTAAACACTGTTTTCTATTGTAAACACGTGGTTTTACGAAGTCAAATAAACTCAGTATTAACAGTTTCGCAGCCAAGCCTTGAATGAATCTGATTGGTCGAAATTGATAGCGACTTACCAATAAAATGTCCGGTTGTGGCTCTCGATTCTCGTTACTCATTGGCAGATCAACTCTGCTAGAATTGTATCGACTTCGATACCGAGCCTCAGGTAGGGAACCATCAAAACCACAATCCCTTTATTTTGGATTCTTTTGACAAAACATTTAATTAGCTAAATCCACCCGATACTTAGTATTCTTTTCTATTATTTCCTGCTAATAAATACTCTTGTGAAACAGTACAAATGATAAAATATTGAAATACAATTGATTTGCTTTTCCCTTCTAAATACTCTGGCCCTCTGGCGTAAATAAATCAAGCCGGATTGCCCCATACCTGACAATCATGACTGATAGTTGCAATTACGTCCAAGAGTCACCTATAATTTTCTCAGTCCCATTCAGTCACAGTACAGTCCCCCCAATCCCACTCCAGCCACCCTTCACAACAGACCACAACAGACCACAACATCCCCAGTCCCCCAACACCCCAAACTCAGAACCTGGGAACGATCACGTGCCTAGGGTAGGGATAAATAGCGGATACCAACTTAAACAACAATGCGAAGTAGTCCTGACAGGACGATCATGATGATAGCGTTATCCTTATTGATTAATTATTTGTATATTTGTCTCCTGCATTTTGATTACATGAATTTTGAGTACCGGTACATGTATCCACTTATCATAATGCACGATACAGAAATATATTGAAGTAATTAAGTGGGTGACAAGTGTCAAATATCTCACTGAGACCATCCACTACTGGATGCAGAACCCCTTAAATTGCCATGAATCCCCCATTAAACTGCTGTTAATCATTAAAATGCCATTAAAACAGCCATTAAATTTTGTAACAATAAAATTAATGGGTATTGGCATATCCCATTAAAATGCCATTAAACCTTAAAATCATGCCCATTAAAGAATAGTTTTCACTTGAATATGCCATTAAATAACTTAAATACAGAACACATAAATTAATGGTCATGGAGTGAATTTAATGGCATATTTAATGGCCCTTAATTAACAATTGAATGGCCATGAATTACCTGGGATGTTCAATGTTGGTTTTAATGGGCATTAAATGACCTATGATTTGATTTTTTAATGGCCAATAAATTATACATCATTTTAAATTTAATGGTACTTATTACATTAATGGCCATGAAAGTAACAACCATATTTGTCACAAACTTCATTTGACTGAGTGATCTGTTAACAATATTACCGATGTGTTGCTGGATTTTAACCCTTACAATATATGCTGGAACTGATTTCGACATTACGTTTTTTATCGATAACTCTTTCAATTCTCAATGAAACAATACATGATGGGTACTCATTAGAACCGGCTCAACAATTATATTATTTAAATATGGTATTAGTAATATTAGAAGATATACATGTACATGTAAGTGTATTGAATTTAATCTCTGATGTGAAAAACATTATTTAGAAACAAACTGCAATTATGAACTACCGGTAGATGACCGCTAGTATGACACAACATTAACAGGCTGCAGAATCACGCATAGCACATGTACAAGAGGCCAGGCCTACACATGATAATAAACATGAAAAGTAAATCTCTCGTGTGGTTGATTATAAATTATACTGGTGAGATGGCTCGATGGCATACTCGTCGTTTGACATAAAATCTCATTGAAATTTCCAAAAATTATAGAAAAAATATCACTCAGAATTATTTTATATGTGTGAATAGCAAATTTAGATCAAAATTTGACATTTCATAATGAAATCGGTCCAAATGCCTGTGCAATCATCAGATCAACATGTGTATTCATGTAGTGTTCTGGAGGATATTAACTATTTGCATGCTGGGTAAAATAATTTCTATAAATAGTTCAAAAATTGCAGCAGACAGTGATTGATTAATATGTTTTTCCTGTGTTTTTTTGGCAAATCTGAAAATATGTCATGGAATTTCATTAGAATTGCGCCATAAGGGCAAACAAACGTTTATCAAGTTATCAAGCTCACTTCTATGACTTGTAAGGATATGGCTACAGACGGACAGACGACACGGACTTCCTTCGGTTGCGGGTTGAAAGTGTGCATGTGTTACCAGTTTGTCATCCTAGCTATCAGACTGTGCACTCAAAAGGTAGTTGGCCACTGTTTAGAAACCAACAGTATCCATTTTCTTCAGCAGTGACCAGTGCATGGGACATGTCTTTGGTCAAAACATATGAAGATCTACGTTTCTTTTGTTCAGTGCGTGTGCTTGTATACCACAAGGCTGTATATTTGTCAAACACAGTGTTTTCAAACCACTTAACTAATGCCAAATGATTTTCAGTTGACTGGCTGACGTTCTTATGCTCAAGAAAGGAAGAAATCCTACCAAAGGCAATAAACTTTCCAGACTGAACTTTTTGTGTTTGTGATCCCCTATCAAACTCGTAACAAATGAATGAGCTTACAGTGTGTGCTGTTGCTAACTCGCGTGTTTCTGATGTATAGTTTAAAATACGTTTTGTAACTGGATGTCTCTCTTCTTGGTAGTTGAACAGGCTTCACATGAATCATCTTTAATATGTCTGTGTATAGACTTCATATCCCTGTTACCTAGTTTTATCAATTGGCGTTTGCACGAAGTCACGGAACTCTGACTTTCATCATCAAATATATCTACACAACTATCGGCATCCATGGCAGTAAGAGGGTTAATCGCGTGTTCTGTTGTAGGAATTCGACCAGATGACAACATAAAGTGACACCAGTCGTGCACAATGAATGTCTCAACTGCTGTTGCCTCGGGATATCACATATTCAGAACACGTTTTGAGATCCATGAATTAAAGCGCTCAAACACGAACATCCAACACGAAGTTCCATTCACTGGGCCGTATCGCCTAATACCATCTGGGATATGATGCAGCATGTGTGTTGTAATATTTGCAAGAGATAGGGGGAAATCTCTTTCTAGTAGAGCTAAAGCCGTTTTCAATTTACTTTCCATATGATCAATTTCATCCAAATTAATACTTTCGTGGCACAACTCTGTGATGCTGTCAAACAAACAAAAAAGTGTTTCTCTACAGGCATTATTAGACAGGCAACCTGAGACAAAATTTCAAAATTCCTTGAGTAGCAAGTTGCTTCCAGTCATGTGATTTGAGACCTCCCTGCTTACTTATAAACGGAGATGGTTTTAATCCAAACCCTAATGGCACACAGATACTCTTAGACCGTTCGTCAGCTAATTTCAGCTCTTTGTTGGTTAACAGAAATGGTAATGTGGTTACTGTAGTACTGGCATCTGCGTGCTGTTCCTTTGAATTGGATATTGCATGTTTTCGCTTTCGAGATGCAATAACAGGTTCTTGTAGATTTGTATCGTCACTAGTAGCAGAAGAACTGTCATTGTCTCGTGACAACACATGCGGACGATTCATTTTCTTCTCAGCGTCAATAATCTTTGGTAGATGTACATTGTTGCCAGAAACTAATTTCATTACGTTTTGAACCACATCCTTGATTGTGTGACAACTATCTGGGAGACTCATCAAGACGGCTATGTCCAGGAAGATTGGCTAGAGCATAACTTTGTTTGCATCCTGTAGCTGTAGCAACTAAATTTGTGTGAGTTTTATATTTGGCTTTTTCGTAAGCTTCCTGATAAGAACGCTCATCTGCTGCGCAACGTAACTTTGGCCGATCAGACTTATCTTCCCCGGTCTTTGCAAAGTGACTGTCATCACACCGAATTGGATTATCTTGTTTCAAGTAAGATCTATTGTCAACGTATATTACCTTGTCTAAATGTGTATTTCGTTCACCTCGTACAAAACACCAGTGGCAACCCACTAAACTGCCACTCCCATGCTGGTGAAATAACTTTGACAAACCTGGATAATCCAAGACATAAAGCAGCAGTTTTACTTTCACATCAACAGGAGCTCTATCATATGCACTGTATGCTTTACAACCTGTTAAGAATAATAACTCATCAACTAGAACATCTAAGTATGCGTCATATTTTGTAGCCTCAGATTTACCACTTCCTGGAATTATCCCAACAAGATTGATATTGCCAAACGCATTCCGTACATGTCTTGGTAGATTTAATATAGTAAGCATGATTGGTGTCATGGAATACATGACGCCAATGTTGTGAAATGGATTTACACCATCTAGCTCCAGTGCTAATGAAATACCCATCTTGTCACCTTTAAAATATCCATTTTCAGAATAAAGTTGTCTCCAAGTAGGTGAATGGTGAATATCCCACATGTCATCATCTTCACTATAATCACTTCCTGAATGTGACATTACTAACTGAGCCAGATTTACATCACCAAACATTCTTGCAAGTCTTGGTCCAACTGGAATATATATGAATCGCCTCTTTGAAACATGTTGTTTAGCAACATTTGTGATATAACGTTCTTCTTGACATATGGGGCATCTGGTAATGTCTGCATAATTGTATGTATTACTCTTTCTAAATAATATAATCATTTGCACAAACATCAAAAATCTTCTTTTTTACAACATAAGGGTCAATAAGTTTACGTGCCTCATAATATGAAGATGGCAACATATTTTCTTTAGTATCATTTTGCATCATGTTCTGGATTTTCAAATTATCAGTAAATGCACTTTTACTAATTGATGGATGTGACACAAACCAATAAAAGTTTAAAGCTAACCACTGTAATACTGTCATTCCTGCTGATGGAACCATCTGTGTAGCTAAACCTGATTCATAAATGTTTTTGTTATACTCAAAGGACCAGGCATCCTTATCATTTAGAGCTTTACTATTCTGTAACTCATCGAGGTCACTCAGAATTCACAGTGCTGAGACTGCTGTCATCATCATCTTCCTGGTCGCTAGCTTCTGAACCACAATCAGCTTTCAGTTTGCAATTAGTATTTTCGAATTCCAAATCAGCATGGTGGTCACAGCTTTCCTCATTACTGTCTGCATCATCAGAGCTGAAATAGATATAATGTGGCTGATAGAAGTTTGTTGCACTGTAACTGTAACATGCAGTGCTTTCATTAAATGGATGTATAGGCGTTTAATGGGGAGGGGGGAATAAAACACACACTAAATTGTGCCATTCAGTTTACATTCTGCATGCAATATGCCACGATTTACCAGTTAAAACGAAGGTAAAAAGAAACTAGAAATGTGTCCATGGGACACGGATGCCCCCACTGGCAGGAATTTTGTATAGAAAACGGCTAAGTCAACCACCTACTTTTTCCATGGCGGCCATCTTGGATTTCAGATCAACGTTATTTTTACAACTTTGAAAAAGCTTCACCTACTAGGGAACATGCATGTGAAGCATGTGACCATGGACCAAGCGGTTCGGTAGAAGATGATTGAAATTGTGGACGACGATGGATGAAAAGTGGTAAGAATACATGTAGCTCATCATGATGGATAATATATAATAAACATTGTTTCCGTGATATGGGAAATAATTGACTCGTGACAGAAAACAATGTTTATTAAACTATATATACGGCATCCCATTAAGGGGACGTTAACAAAAATTACGCGCAAAATTGTGTAGTTCACTACAGTAGTTTCTGAGCATCCAAAACGGACGTAGACCTCAGGTTTTTAGCAATATATACCTGCTTGATCCGCATGCACCCTCATGGCTGAAGATTTCAGTCGTCTTCTCTTCATTCCAATCACGTTCATAATGAAGACTGCTAGTGGTTGGGTAATGTATCTCACTCTCGGAAACAGTTGACTGGTCATTGTCTTGGGTAGATTTAGAATAATTTCCGTATCGCTGCACATGTTTTCGAACGACTCTGACATCTACAGGGTCCGTTGTATACTTGCATATGCAACATCCGCATCGTTTCCTCGGCATATGCCTACGCCACAAAAATAGCAATCAAAGTTAGTCAACACAATAAGTGTCTATTTCACTCGCCATACTGTCAACTGTTTACTGTAATTTGTACTAGCTTCAGCAGCATCAGGAACTATTGACTTAGAGCAGCTAAATTAGGTCCAGCGTCCTCGGTTGTAAGTTTTACAACAACATTAATAAAACATCATCGCACATGCTTGCCATTTCGGGGATCTCAATCACCCAGATGCTTAGAGTGATTGTGGCTTTGGCGAGTGCGTATTAATACCAAGCGTCTTAAATGACGGAGTTGGTTAACATTCGTGCCTTTCACTGTTCGTCCCCGTGAAATGAAGGTTTAGTCATACCGGTCTCGGACGGTTCGTATTTGGATAACCTGTGATTTTTACGAGTGTCGATTAGTTTTATTTCACGAACAGAAAACAAACGGTTAGAGTGAGTGAGTGAGTGAATAGGGTTTAACGTCCGCTTTTCTGACATAGAGGTACAAGCCTCAGGGAGTCTACACGCAGACGGGTCAACGGGGTCGAGTCCCATATCCACCTGTCCAAGGGGGGTAAATCCCAACTTCAGAACTCAATATTTACAATCAAAATATATATTTAGTCCTGGAATTAGAACAACCTGATCTGGTGCCAGGCCCTCGCCACACCAGCATCATTTATCCCATCCCCTAAAAGTAATAGGATTAGCGCTAATCTTACTTTTATATATGGGGCATAGCCCGACTCAACTCTCACATACAAGAAAGCCAAAAATGTACATGAGGGCCAAATCCGGTATAGTGGGTTCCGGAAAGTATGAACCCAATCGTTAAGCCAGTTTAGTCGCCTTTTACGACAAGCAATGGCTACTGCAGCACTATTCTCAGGATCAGTTGATCCCGCCCCGGTGCCAAACGGTTAGAATAGGCGCAGCAGTGTCAGATTAGAGTGATGTACTATCTGGAGTGCCACAGCACAGGTGGAAGACTCGGACCTATGACACCAAAAAAAATGCTTATTAAAAAAATCCCATTACCCCACCCACTTGGTCTCGTACAGTACCATATGCTATATTAGCATATGGTACTGTACGAGACCAAGTGGGTGGGGTAATGGGATTTTTTTTAATAGGCATTTTTTTTGTGTCATAGGTCCGAGTCTTCCACCTGTGTGCCACAGGTGCCATATTAGGACCAGTCTGGGTCTAATATTAGGCCCTGGACCAGTAGAACAGTAGAGCATTAAATAAACCGTTTAAAAAAGCCAAAACATTGAACAGTAAATAAAATGCAATTCCTGTTAAGTTAACAGTGTGTTAATTAATGCCTTTTTGTTGGTAATACAGTGAGGTTGTCTGGCTCGGGTGGGAGGGCGTGGGTTTCTAGGCGGGACATTTGTTGAGGTGCAGCAAGTTGATCGAATATAACATATAGGGGGTATAGGATTTTTTTGGAAACGTAAATACAATTGTACGCGGACATATCTGTATATGACCTCGCTGCTTCACGGACGTAAAACCAAATTCAAATCAAAAGCCGGGTTTTCAGGTTTGATTTTTATGTTCCAACGTTATATAGTATTTATCAAAAAAAATAAAAAAATTGATACTGGCATGTAATTTTGCTAATCAATTGTTTCTGTGCCCAAAGCTATCAGCTGGTCATATATATATATACTAGTCAACGACTACCAAGCGACCGAAGGAAAACGGTGAGAAACGGTGAGCACTGTGAGTAATATGAGCCATTGCATGGAACTTAAATATAACATAATCACAAAATCCCTAAATTTGATTGCGTGACACAATTTCCAGAGGTGAACTAATGTCAACTTTAATCTGACAATTACATGATCAAAGGAAATGCACGTTAGTTATAATTATTATAACTGTCAATAACAATTGATACTCATAAATCATAATTATCGATTGCATGACTGCACTGGTATGTATATATATATACATGCGTGTAACGAATATATATTGAACTTTATAGTTTTCCATATACAGTCGAACTTCGATGGGTCGAACCCTGGTAAACTCGTCAGCCATGCTTGCCTCGAACTAGCCTTTAGGTCCCGGCAGAATTCCTATATAAATACGTTAAAACTACCCGGTATAGGTCGAACTTGTGAAAGTCGAACAACCCTCAATGCCTCGAATCGCTGTCACGCCCGGTCGTGTATAAATCCACTATAAACACCACAAAAACTCGAACATGTCAGACGATTGTCTCCGGACTAGTTGATTGACTTTCACACCTATTGTTAACAACCGGTTTTCAAACAAATCTCAAGTGGTCATTTGAGCGTATACAATAACGGCAGTCGTGACCAGCATACGTGGTAATTATGCATTGACCAATGTCGACGAAGTTGTTAGTTAATTAAAGTGGTAATTTATGGGACATGTGGAATTAAATAGCGCTCAGTTTTAATTAATGACCCAAGCATCTGGCCTTTTAAGTTGTAAATCAACATGAACTGTTTTTAATATGATCAGTAATGAGTGTGATGTGTCATCCGATTTATTCGCCATATAAGCAAAACATATTTTACAGATCATCAGACTCGTAATAATGTCTACCACAAATGCACTAGTTACGATCCGAGCAATCCGAGGAAGGACCCGGTTCTGCCGGGGGGATATTCGGATCGGTTAGCGACACTGTGCTATCTGGATCGGCTACGGGGAAATCTGGCGTGAAACGTAAATTGACTACTAAGACAATTGAAGAAAAATACCAGGCTATCATGGAAGTGGAGAAAGGCCACAAATCGAAAGCGGAGATCGCGAGAATAACAGACTTCTTCAATACCGGACGTGTATAACTTTCATGTACAACTTGTACCGGGTTCCATGTGATAGTAAATTATGATTTGCAGTGAATGTGGTTCTGGGTCCGAAGTAGTGATGGGGCGACTGGGCATGATCGTATCGGACGGGGCAATCAAGTCCGCCAATTGTATTTCGTAATCATTTTCTGTTGTTCTCATGTTCTATTGCTGTATAATGGCTATGTAAATAAAAACACACATGACTTTGCCGCTTTCTTTATTTTATTAAAGCCTGTTTCTGTTAATAAACGACTGTGACAATCAACCGTGAATGCAAATGTAAGCGCATTTATATGAAACAACGTGTCGCAATGACGACTTGTTTCACTTAGTACCCTGACCAACTCGTAGATCTGAAATGGTTACAGTAGAAAATCCCGATGGGTCGAACAACGGATGGGTCGAACTAGAACTTAACCCCGCAGGCTGTTCGACCCATCGAAGTTCGACTGTATATATATGTGTTTTTTTCAATCATGCGTTACACACAAGGGTGCTGTTGACCCATTACACTATCAAGTGTGCGCTCAAGTGTCCTCCGGAGCACCATGCCCCCGATCGATAAATTTATATCCACATTCTTACCAGTTTGTTATCTGTTTAATATTAAATTTGACCATTATAATCTGTTTTTATAAAGTAAAATTCAAGATAAAACTGTGTGTACGTTTTGACCCGACTTTGTGTACGTTTTGACCCAACTTTGTGTACATTTTGACTTCTGCTTGTGTACGTTTGACTTTTTTTTTTATTTTGTGTACGTTTTGGTTTGGTGACGTTTTGACCCGATCCCAATTAACCGGATGCTGCTGAAACTAGCGCGAGACTTGTTGTAAACACGTTTTTGATTGGACAATTTTGGTGCATTTCCGTTGCTGTTGGTGAAACTGAGAGTACACTGAACATTTTTAGCTATAGGCGTAATTAGAACACGATGGAGTTTCCATTAACTTTAGATCCAAGTGAAGAAGGCAAAGAAGCAATTACAGGTATTGTCTTTATATCTCTACTATTATCTGTCCCTTATCAAACCGCTGTACAGTTGGTTCCTGGTCATCTCGTACCCAGTCCATGTCGTACTCGGTCCATGTCATACACGGTTTGGTCATCTTGTACCCATATGTACGAAAAATTATGGCAGCACGATTTACCCAAATCTACCCAAATCTTGCCCAAATCTACATGTTATAGACATATATACTAGAAAATAAATGTATATATGCATACATATTGATGCTAATAAGCTATAAATTATAATACCAATGTCGGTCATGTACCGACTCCTAGCATGTCACATCTGACTATTTTAGTGTAAAAAAGTATAAACCGCTACTTAAAAGTCAGAGGAGAGTACTGCGTTACAATGTAAGTTAACTATCCCCTTGCGATAGCGAAAAGGGGATATAGCGTTAGTCCATGTCCGTCCGTCCGTAACACTTTTCGTTTAGCATTTGCGCTTAGCAAATTTGTTTAACTCATTTCTTTGGAACCGCTTGATGGATTTCAATAACATTTGGCAACAGTGTTTACCTGAACATAATTGAGTGTCACGTATGTACCCGGGTTCCTACACCCACGGTCAAGGTCACGGAATTGTACTTAGCATTTGCGTTTAGCAAATGTGTTTAACTCATTATCAAGGCTTCCACGAGGGGATTAGCTTCGTTTAACGACGCGCCTCTTGTTAGTCAATATAATAAATAATAATAATAACAGTAACTGTTGCACCAACATTGGTCTGCTTGTAATATTGGTTTATTCAGTTGATTATCTCCCTTCCATTTATTTATACTGGTCCTGTAGCAGTTATCTCCCTTGACTTTATTATATTATTTTTTTTAATAAAACATTAAAATGAGCCATGAAACAGCAGGTACATGCCCGATATTGATATAATATTAACTGTTTAACGTCAATAGTAATGTATATGTAGTTATTTTATGGTATATATAGCCAGAACATGTGGATTTGGGCAAGATTCGGGTAAATCGTGCGACCCAAAAATTGAGTCATCTCGTACCCAGTCCACAAAAAATATACAAGGAGGGGTAAAATATATTACTTTTTATGCATATTTAGACTAGAAATTTGATCTTAAAAATGGGTACGGAATGACCAAACCGGGTACGACATGGACTGGGTACGAGATGATCAGCTACCGTACAGTTAGCCCCTAACTGTCCTAAAGAAGCACTTTTTATACACCCGTTTATAAAACGGGACGTATTATGTTATGGCTCTGTCCGTCTGTTAACTTTTCCTTGTACAGCGAACTCCCCCTACAGTTTTCTAACGATTGATTTCATACTACGCACATGGCTACCATCAAGTCAAGTACTGGTGTGCGTAAATCATTTTTAAAACTACTCTACTGTTTTCAGCTGATTCTTTTCATATTCGGTATACAGCCCTTTAAGTGGAGGAGTGTGTAACATTATAATTTTCGCTGTCCCACTGATGCATCCCGAGTTATGGCCCTTTTTCAACTCTGAAAATATACAATTTTTCTTGTCCGTCAAACTACTTCAGATCTAGTTTTCGGCTGATTCTTTTCACATTCGGTATACAGACCAACCATCAAGTGGACGAGTGGGACTTTTTAGTATCCCCCTGTCATTCAAAACATATTTTCTCTGTGGATATCCTTGTCCACACGATAACTCAAGTTCTACTTGGCCAATCTTAACCATATTTGGCATACACATGACGACACAAGGAAGAACCCTATTGATTCTCAGAACCATTCTGGGCAACAACATACTACTGTTTCTCAGAACTTTCAGAGTTATCTGCCCCTGATGTTCGAACACACTACACCTTGTGTATCCTTGCCTCGACGGGCGTATGTTGCGACCTCTGGCGCTCTTGTTTTATTTGTCCGTAACTGGTGGAGGGATTTTGAAATAACTCGCCACAAAGTCCATATCTCAATCACTATAAATATAATGGCTAGTACCAGTAAACTTGGACAACATCATCTGCTAGTGGTGTACATCAAAAACTGCTGTACGCTGTATGACCTTCATTTCACCTTGACCTACTTTTTCCGCATCATTGACTTAGTCATTTTCAATGTTAAGTGTTTGTGATTAACTTGAAGTCCATATCTCGAGAGGATCCGCTACATATAACGATGCCATTTCTTGTTATCTATTAATATCAAACTTTGTATGCCTTTACGATAATAAACCCGGCCTTCGTGGCTTTGCCTTGTTTCTTGTTTTACAATTGTTTGGCCTATTGTGTCTGGACTAAGGTAGCTACAAACAAGCACCGTCACTTATGTAATACACATGAATAAACTATGTGTGTTAATTGTCAACAAATGAAACAAAAGTGACTTCTGAAAAATGACATTTTCCCAATTTTGATGAAAATGTTGCGAAAATTCTCAATTTCAATGCCACGGACCCTATTCCCAAAATACTGAAAAGGAACAATGGCATCCGTTCAAGGTCAAATGCGCACTCTTTTGTGTCCGCTCTGTATCTTCCTAAATGATGGACAAATTTTTAAATAACTTTCAACATATCAAGATGTGCAGAGCGCGACTTCCAGTCGTGTTGGGTCAAGGTCATACTTGAAGATCAAATGCGCACGATTTCGTGTCCGCTCTGTATCTCCCTAACTGGTGGATATATTTTGAACACTGCACAAATCTTCAACATATCGACACGACATGCAGAGCGTGACTTTCAGCCGCATCCGTTCAAGGTCGTACAAGTGTCACTTTAAGGCGAAAATCAGTTCTGTGACTGGAAATGATGTGTTTAACTGTTATTTTAGTTGCATGGTTCTGTAAGAAAAATATTTCAAATGGATAGGTACAATTGCAAGTCGTAACTATTCTTTTCATTTGTTTCAGATAATGGCGTGTCCGTCGCTATGATTGAGTTATTCACAGACGATGATGTGAATGATCTTTTTCGCAGTTTCAAAGACCGCTTTTACGTGCGTCGATATATAGCAGCTGCAAATAAAAAAGGTTGCAGATACGACAGTCATAGATGTTGAATCTTGTGCAGATACTAGTATTGAATCTTGTGAAGCAGAATCTTGCACAGATGGTGAATCAGAGAGCAGTATATCTGTCAATACATCTATTAATAAATCTTCAAATACATCTGACAACGACAACTCGTACTCTGCAGAGGATATGTTATCAAAAAGCGGCTAGGACAGAACCTACAGAATTGTAGAAAATATTTGAAAGACAAGGAATCTGGGAAACGGGCACCGAAGAAGAAGAGTGATACATGTATGAATGCACCAATTACAAATCATTTAGATTGTGACACAGATACTACCGATCATCTTAATATTAATGTCGGTGATCGGGTGATCGGGTGACTCTCCTTAGCAAGGACAAGAATGTTAAAATAGGTGACGGGATTTTGATCAACAAAAACGATGTTTTTTCGGAAGTAATAGTGAAAACAGTGTACACGTTGGCTGTCAATGCTGTTAACGACATTGATCTTGAGCTGCCACAGCCAGTTTCTAATATCACCAGCTTCTCGAATGATCTAGTATCAAAAAAAGAAGTTATTAAATGGAAAACGGACAGGTTAGTTACATTTACTTCAAAACCCAGCACTAAGAGCGTTGCCTCCAATTCGAAAAGTTCTTCACATGTACAGCCAAACGTGCATGAGAATGAAGTGCCTGCAAAAAACCGCGAGAAAGCTGATAGTGTTACAGATTCGAAAAAAAGTAAAAGTTCTTCACATGCACAGCCAAACGTGCATAAGAATGCAGTGCCTGCAAAGAAACGCGAGAAAGCTGATAGTGTTACAGATTCGAAAAAAAGTAAAAGTTCTTCACATGTACAGCCAAACGTGCATGAGAATGAAGTGCCTGCAAAAAACCGTGAGAAAACTGATAGTGTTACAGACAATTGTACTGTAGGAATATATGAGTGGGCAAACGGGAAGTTGTACCTTGGGCATATCACCAAAGGCGATGAAAGTTATACGATTATGAATTGTAAAGAGCCTCTAGCCCAAATTAGGAAGTTAAAAGTCGCAGAGCAACCGGATTTAGATATATTTTTCGACAAAGACATTACTGACTCTGATCCAATATTGTTGCTGAATAATCAAGACATCCAAAACAATCCAGATGATGACTACTGTATTATGAAAACAGCAAAGCAAAATACTTTCAAATTAACGAAGAAAAACACTCGATAGCTTTCGTAAAAGACGGTCTTGTTGCAGATTTTATTCACAAAGTTAAACAGGAATTTTTTGACACGTATATGAGACCGTGTAATATAATTGATATATTAATATTATTATTAAGTTATGCCCGCCTCATTACCTTTCCCAAAACTACACCCTGTGATGTACGTATGTGGGGGTGGATCAGCTATGTCTGTTGCCAGGAAAGAATAAATATAGAATATCCATACAGTGTTTAGAACATATCAAGTTTATACTACAAGTGTGTATATTCTTTCGGGAATGGAAACTGAAAAAGGCATATATCAGAACTTTCATCATGTTATTATACCCCCGGCATACTTTGTATGCCGAGGGGTATATAGTTTTCGTCATTCCGTTCATCCGTCTGTTTGTCCGTCCCATTTGCTTTTTTTGGTTGCTGTGTCCAGGCGGCGGCCGGGGTATACGCGAGTCCTCGCTCACTTGCTCTAGTTGACATTATATATATATTATATATATATATGTAGCTGTGACTGGATAAATGGAGCTTACATGCATGTTGTTTTTTTTAGATGGGGCTTATCGTATTTGTGACAAGCCTACCTCCTGGTCCGATAGGATATACAATGCTTGTTAGAAGCATCATGAGCGTGTCACTGGCTAAATGGTGAACAGTGTAGGCCCTGATCAGACTGCGCGGATGTGAAGGCTGATCTGTATGGAACGCCAAATCTACATAAACTCAAAAATATATTGCTAACAATATATATTTAGAGAGCTCTCAAAATATTTAGAGCTACATGTAGCAATAAATATTTGGAGAGCTCTCTAAATCATTTGGAGAGCTCTCCAATTTATTTGTAGTGAGCATTATAAAACTTTGATTTAGAGAGCTCTCCAAATCATTTGGAGATATCTCTAAATGATTTAGAGAGCTCTCCAAATCAAAGTTATATAATGCTCGCTACAAATGATTTGGCAAGCTCTCCAAATGATTTAGAGAGCTCTCCCAAATATTTATTGCTAGCTCTAAATATACATTGCTAGCAATATATATTTGAGTTGATGTAGATTTGGCGTTCCATAGATCTGGGGCTACGCTGGTCGCAGATCTGGGGCTACGCTGGTCGCATGGCATATAAGCCCCATTTCTCCAGTCACGGCTACATATATAAAGGTCAAATTAATGAAATTATATATCTGAGATGGAAACTGAAAAAGGCATATATCAGAACTTTCATCATGTGTGCAATTAACTAGTATAATGTATTAAGTGTAATGTAGTATCGATTTGTGTTAAAATATGACAAACACTGGAAAACTAAAATTGTTGAAGAACCAAACTCGTAATTATTTTGATAATGGTGTAGTTTCTTTCATCTGCAACGTGATAAGAGGCCATGTTGCACTATCTAGTGTATTGATTGGTGTTATCACTTTATACCATGACATACACTCGCAACACCCAAGCCGTACTCTAGATATTGTGACAGGGACTCTTTATCACGTCGAGGATTAAAGGATCTACACCATTATAAAAATAATCCTGGGCATGCATGTGCGGGTCCAAGACATATTTTTCTCGTCATCCTCGTAGATATGTTGAAAGAGTGGATCGAATGCGTTAAATACACTTTTTTTTCCACCAGGTCTCTCGATTCAAATTGTCGACTAATCATGATGACCGAGAACACAAATATTTTCAGGGCTACTGTGTTCATAAATAGAACATGTTGGGCATCCATAAGCCGTGTCTCACTGTTGACAATAGTATAGAAAGTTTACACATGTACATACCTTGCAAAGACTGTCGTGAAATTGACTCGCATGGACGCTGTCATCTTGATTTTTCTTACCACTTTTCATCCGCTATCGGCGTCAACATTTTGAAACATGTCATTTTGTCAGCAAAATTTACCTGTTTTCATCAAACATGACTTCGTATGTTTCTATCTTTATTTGAAATGTGTTCTGTACAACAATTAGAAAATAAAAGTTAATTTGGGACGCACACTGGGACTTGCTGCTTTCAGGCTCACTGAACTGAATCACTGAAATAGTGGTTTAATTAATTGGGCCTCTATTGCTCCCCTAATCATGTGAGCGTTAAGGCCAAAAAGGGCGTCTTGTATATATACTGTAGTTTAGAAAATGTTAAATACTGTTCAATGTTCATATTTCGCCTTAAAGGGGCACATACACGATTGGTGCTAAATATGATTTAGTCGGGGACATTGACACGATAAATATGTTGGAAGACCGCTTGTCGATCCGATCATTGGTTCAAAAGATATCCCAGATTGCATACTGTAATATTATATTGGGGAGTGACTGCCGTCACTACCAATAACAACGCTGTATTTTTTTTAGTTTTTGATATAATTTGAGCCTTGTTATATTTTTGGCTTATTATTATTATGGTGTAGAAAAATAGAATAAATTAAGCACTTGTTTTTCAGAGGGTTGGGAACTATGTTTCATGATTATTCCATGTTTTGAGAAATATGCCCGTTAGCAACGCTGTATTTCTATTTTTGTTTTCCACAGGACAATCTGGCATATCTTTGGAACCGATGATCGGATCGACAAGCGGTCTGCTACATATTTATCGTGTCAATGTCCCTGATTTGTTTAGACTAAATCATATTTTAGCATCAATCGTGTCTATGCCCCTTTAAATGGCACTCTTGTGTGCTGATAGGACATTAAACACCATTCCATTCAATGTTCATATTGTGTTGTTATGTCCCATGACAATCAGTCAGAGAGGCATTGTTTCACCCAGAAATGTATTACACAATTAATGTGCTCCACAGGCCATTAATTAAATCACCATTTTTGTCGAACCCGCTTGCGGTAAGCGAGACATAGTGATCACAATGACGTCCAGGTGTCCGTCCGTGTTAAAGTTTTTAAATACCTTATATCTCTGCAGTCCTAAGTCACATTTACTTGAAACTTCATATGCTTATTAGTCATCATCCATACATTCATTGAATGGCGATTAATTGTTTTTAAGTGCCATTAATCATGGCCCTGTTTTAATGGCCATGAAAGAATTATACCCATTAAAGATTAACATTTATTTCAATTAATGGCCATTAACTAATCACACAACCCATTAATTATAAGGATTTAATGGGGCCCTTAAATAAAAAAAATTAATGGCTCCACCCATGAAAATGGCATTAATTATTTAATGGGCCCTTACTCATGCCCTGTTTTAATGGCCATTCAAGAATTATACACCATTACAAATGAACATTTATTTCTTTTAATGGGCTCATTTAATGGGATAAGGCATTAAAATGCATGGCCATTAATTGTTTTAAGTGCCATTAACTTATTATTTAATGGGGTTTTTTAACGGCCATTAAACCATTGCAAATTAAGGGGGTGTGGTCTTATTAATTAATGGCATTTTCATTGTTGCCCCTTACAAATTGCATGTTGATGGCCATTAAAACAGGGCATAATTAAGAGGTTTTTAATGGCATTTTATATTTTATTTTAATGGCATTTTAACAAAATGATTTAATGGCCGTTTAATGGTCATGCATCCAGTAGTGATCATTAATCCATACACTCGAGTTATTATATTTTGTTTTATTATTAATTAAGTGGGTGACAAGTGTCAAATATCACACTGAGACCATCATTAATCGATACATTCGACTTATTATATTTTGTTTTATTATTTGCATTTATTTTTGTTTCCTTAGTTTCCATAGCAGCGGACCAGCGACTGAGCCAGTGACAGAAGCATGTTGTTAATGTAAGTATAATCATTTACATTTCAGAACTATCATGGATAAACAAGTCAAGACAGATGTTTTAGTAGACATGATTAAGACGAAAGGCATTTCAGAAGCGGCCAACATTTTGGCAGAAAAACACAAACCAACATGCAGTTTAAAAACTCTTAGAACAAGTGTAACTAAACATTATAAGACATATCAGAGGCTAAATAAAGACAGGACCCGGGCACTTGGTCATGAACGACTACATGAGTTTCTACACCACACATACTATAACTTGCCATCAGAATCCCCATCCGAACAGTCAACACAAATAACACACAGCCAAACTTTATCTACCTTTACTCAAAATGTTGTTGCCCAAATAGCCGAAGACCTAAATAAGTAAAATGAAAAAATTAAACAGCTAAATGATGTTCATGACGAAAATAAAATTAAATTTAAAATTAGATGTCGAGAAAGAAACAAGAGGGCCATGATGGCTCTAATTTGCTCACCTGACTCCATGAACACCAGAGGAGAATGTGACTATGTGTTTTAAAAAAAATTGTGCTATTTTTAAAAGGCGGTCATCTTGGATTAAGCGATGACTCTCATTTTACCAAATCTGAAAATGCTTTACCCAAGGATCTTAACTTACTTTGAAGTTTGGCCAGCAACGGCCATGTGGTTCCTGAGAAAAAACGTTAAAAAATCTTGAATAAATGGACCTTTTGGCGGCCATCATGGATGACATAATCATCCGATTCCGACAAATATTGCACCAGAGCAATCGCCTCATCGATACCTTCAATTTGATATATGACATGAGCATATTCGGTCAAAAATAAAATGCGACCCAAATTTGACCCCACGGGCCACGCCCATTTTTGACCCCGGGGTCACCTTTGAAAGAGCATTCTACATCGATCATTCCTACCAAGTTTTGTCGAAATCCGGCTGGCGATTCATGAGAAGAAGATTTTTTAAGAATTTCTGCTATTTTTAGACGGTGGCCATCTTGGATTAGCGACTAGAGTGTTTGCTATTTACAGCAAGATTACAGCTATTTACAGCCGAGACCCATAAGCCCCGCCTCCAGACTCCAGTCAGAGGTACAATTAGCCGGGCATTGATACAGCCAACATCACCATGAGTATATTTTAGACTTTAGTGTACATGTAGTTAAATAGCATATTAAACTAGATTGGTCAGTAAGCGAGGCTTACGGAATACCCCCCGCGTGGGCCCATGTACCCCTAAATATGTAAAACAAGGAATGCGTCTGTCGAACGCGGATGCCACCTGCAGCTCGTTGCGGGGGGTATAATAATGAGGATATTAGGCAATACCTACATTTCCACCATCATGTGTGCTGTGAACTATTATCATAATCTTAAAATGTCATCATCGTATAGCAACTAATCCTTCATCGTTGTCTCGTTACAGCATCTGGCAGTAGAAATCCCACGTCGACGAGTTGCATTGTGAATGACCGCAGCATTCATATGCAGTTGTATATGTATTTTGACTGTTTTTATGCCACCGGCATATACATGTAATGATGTTGTTTGGACCGTGCGTGAGTGTGTGCAGCGCACGTACGCGACATTTCAGTTAAGAAGTTTGTAGCAGAAGATTTCTTGTTTTATTTACGAAATTAAATCCACCATCACAATAAAGTATTATGAAATCATGCACACCACATGTAGGCCTATGTATCTTGGTAGTACTTATCTCAAACGATATAGGCTACATGTATCAACAATTGGACCCTCTTTAATGTTTGATACATCATAATTATTTGACGTCGGCAAATACATATCAATTCAATTAATATTCCTTTTTTTGAAACCATGACCAGAATGAAACTACCGGTACGACGCCCGTTGTCTCACTATGTTTCGTCCAGCATGGAAATGTGTAGGCCTACTGTGGTTGCATCCATGTGTTTGTCATCGTTCTGCAATAAAGTGGTGGTGTAGGGAAAGTGATATCACTGGTGTGGTGAGGCACTTGCCACCAGAATTCGTCATAATGTCTTCACAGTTAGTGTTAAATAGACATTAAACCACAATCAAGCAATAAATCAATCATTCAGTGATTCAACCAGTCATATTGTCATCACTGTTAAATACAAGTCCACCCCATTTGATCATCCGACATCTTCCGCATGTGACAGATGGACGTTGGTACAAGAATAAAAGGATCGGGAACAAGGTAAAGTATTAATTTTTCATTCCATTTAATTCATTACCTGTATTAATTAGGATGGCGACGTCTGGAACTCCGCATGATTGACAACACTCAATGCTCAAAAGATCACAAATGATAATGTGGCTATACCCGCTGACACATACCTAATCCGAAATCCTAGACCACTAAGACACTCGCATCCACTACAGTACAGTACAGACTCCCAACAGCAATACAGACTATTACACATTTTCATTTGTTCCACATCCATCTGGAACTCGCCGTCGATCGGGATTCCTACATTACCGACAGTAGAACAATTCAATCTGCCTGCATCCCTGTTTTACTTCTATCTAAATTAACTCTCCTCTGTATATACTGTATAATTATACTGCAACTTTTATTCCACTACTAACATTCTTGTCCGTTAGACGAGCACATTTCTAAGTCCCCAGCAGGGGTTTGAGATTATTGGAAGATAGATAGAGACAGACAGACAGGGACAGGGACAGACAGACAGACAGGGACAGATAGACGGCAGACAGACAGACAGCCATGGTCCGTTGAGTCCAACTACCACACCGGAAGCCAGTTTCCCACGTGCGCGCTCCAACAACAACAACAAGGAAGTGTCAAGTGAAACTTTCCACTCTTAAAAGTTTCAAACACACGCAAATTTGAACAGCGTTTAATACCCCACCCACCCCCACCCACCGTAATGACCATTCGTAACATTTATTCCACACTAACTTGAGTTCTGCGCGTCCGATTTTCATGAAACTTCACATGTGCATTGATATCAATGACGGCAAGACACCTATTGAATATGGGTTTCGCCCATCCAAGGTCAAGGTAACTGTTGCTAAAAATAGATTGCTATTCATAAATGTCGTTTCCGCACGATAACTTAAGAGTTCTGTGTGTCCGATCTTCATGAAACTTCACATGTGCATTGATATCAATGACGGCGAGACACCAATTGAATATGGGCTTCGCCCGACCAAGGCCAAGGTCACTGTTGCTAAAAATAGATTGCTATTCATAATTGTCATTTCAGACGCATAACGACATCGTAAATAATTCAGTACTGGTGGCAGGGTGGTTTTACATAAAATACAGCTTGCGCGAAAGCAAGACTATTTATGTACGAACTCATTTTGGAACACCCATACATTGTTAGCAATCACTGTTCGTCCGGTCATTCAGTTCAGTTATGTACATCAGGCGGGACACGTGTGTTAAAAATAAAATACGTTAAATGTCGCAGTTTAAAACAAAAGTATTGTGTTTTGGACATTCATACGTTCGGCGTTTGGGAGAGTACTCGTCACACGAGGGTCCTGCCAATCTGGCGTTGGATGTTGCCAAGTTTGAGGTAACATTTCACGGTGTTGGAGGTGCAAAAATATCACCGGGCAGGAAATCATTACAGAACGAGTTACACGCATTGCGAGCATGCTCGCATTACGGATATTGTGTTTTTACAAATTGGAGAGAACGATCTCGCAACTCTTCTGCCCGGGGATGTGGTGAAGTACATTGTCAGTTTTGCGGAGTTTCTGTCCTCGGTCTATAAAACGTCCGTAATTGTCGGCGAACTGCTGCCGCGGGCGTACGATCAATTCAATCTAAAGGTGCGGGCAGTTAATGCACACCTTGCGGACAAAATACAGCGATGTGACAATGGTGTATCGCTGTGGAAGCACAGGGGATTCTCTAAGCCACAGCAGCATCTACTCCATAGGGACAGCGTGCACCTAAACTCCGCCGGCCACCGAAAATTCCTGCATAGTATCAAATACGCAGTATTGCGCCAAGTGGGACGTCAGAAGGGTCAACGGTCACGAGTACGCCTGCATACACAGGTGGGACGTTGTTTTGGTTTTGGCAATATCATAGTTTCTGGGTTTGTGAAATTATGTGAATATAGGCCTACATGTACTATCAGGCTTGTTAATCCATGGTGGTAATTTGTACATGGGCTGCAATAATACATACAGTCAAATTCATTGGTTGTTACCCGTAATTGTTGAGCCATTTGTACATGTCATTATCGGTATGCACGGTTAATTTGATGCACTGCTTGTACTGAGAGTGTCCGGTCCCTGGTGTGGCCGGCTTAATTTGATGTCTCTTAGTCGAGTAACTTGCCGGTGTTTATTGCATTCACAATTTCAGGCATGGGGTATTAGTGATATAACCCTGTCTAGTGTGTGCTAATCCGGTTCAGTGTTTGGTATGAGCGGACAACCCACTATAATTGACTATAATTGCAGTTTCAAGCATGTAAACTTTCAGGCTTGTGCCATTATATAGTTTCTGCATATTACTGTGAGTGTGGGTTGTTTGGTTGTCTCATGCCAAGGTACCGTGTTGATTGTTATGTGTACATGTACTATACAATGACATTTTTCACTACGGATGTTTCCAACTCTGTAACAAACAGGGGCTTCAAGGCTGGTTTATGCCCAACACGATGGGCTCAAGTAGGGAGTGTATGTTCCGCTACCGATGGATGTCGATCAGTAGCACTTTATATGGTTTAATCCACATATTCAAACTCGAGTCAATATATGCGGCTCAGTGCTTAACAAACTGATTTATTGATGAATTTGACTAAGGAATAAAAATCTCCGGGTATATTCATGGTAGTTCCGCGTTGCTCCTGATTGGATTGTCAGTTTCAGGATGCCGAAGCGAAAACAGACTCCAGGGTCCGGAAAGGCGCCAGCACAGACAAAGCGGCGGCGTGCAGGGAGGTTGTCGACTGAGGACCCAGGTTCAGGACTACCAATTGCCACGGACTTGGCGCCGCCAATTCAATCGACTCAGGTGGACATGTCCGCGCTGGCCACTGAGATAATTAGCCAATTGCAGTCGCGTGGCCTTGTTATGCCTACATCTAACTTGGTTACACCAGGCCCCAGTAACATTCCAGATCCTATATGTACTACCCAAATACAGTCTAGTGGAGTGGTTTTTGCCCCCAAATGATCTGGCTACGCCCACGCCAGGCCCCAGTAATGTACCTGATCTCATAAGTACATCTGACCCGGTGTCCCATTGATGTCACCAACGGAATTGGGAATGGACCAACCCAACAGCGATGTGTTAACAATCCTTAACTCTGTGTTGGCTGGAAAGCAACACACCGAAGGTACAGCTATTAATAGCACAGAGAGTGCGAGGTCACAGCTGTCAAATTCCTGCGCTGGTGTATTAGATGTTGCAGAAGCGTTGCCGCTAGATTACGCAGTTCCAGAAAAAGTTAAAACTCGGATTTGGCGTCGCGAACCTATTGATTTTCGTGACTTGCTCAACGTAAATGAAGATGAATCGTATACGATTACTGTTAACAACAGCGCAGATAGTAAGGTTGTCAATCTGTCACGAAAGCAGACGCATAAATATCCTTTAACCATATTTCAATGGTGTGAAGCGTTTACCATATTTTCATATGTGTATCTTCAGAAATTTCCAGAGTCAAATCTAGATCTGTTGAATTATGAAAATCGGATTCGATCAATCGCTCGTGAGCATGGTCCGCAGGCCTTCCGGTACTACGACGAGACATTTCGTACGTTGTTGAATCACGGTCAAGTTACGTGGAAATCCATGCCCAATGCGCTGTTTCAGCAATGCGTTACGAAAGGTATAAATTACCGCTTTTCTGAGAATAGTAATAGAAATAATCGTTCTTTTCGTGAAACACGCTCAAAACGTTTCCCAATTGGCTACTGTTGGGGATTTTGCGAATCCGGGAAATGTAAGCGACCAGACGCATGTAAATTCAAGCATCTGTGTGCAAAATGCAACGGAAAACACAGCGTTACCGCCTGTAAAAAGCGGGATTAATGGAAATCAATCTGGTAGTGATATAGAGACTAAACTTCCCACACCGATACATATCAGCCCGATGTCTGAAATTTTGCGAGGGTACGATGTAAGCTTGACAGAATATTTAATTCACAGTTTCACTAACGGTTTCTCAATTGGTTATTCAGGTCAACGGACGCACAGGTTAGCAACAAATCACACTTCTGCGCTAGAAAACACATATCGTACAGCAAAAATTGAACAGTGAGTTAGATCAAGGTCGTATAGCTGGCCCCTTTGATACACCGCCATTTGCCTCATTGTTGTGTTCTCCAATTGGTCTTATACCAAAAAAGGAAGCGGGTACGTTTAGATTAATACACGACTTATCTAACGGAGATGAACATTCTGTTAATGCTAACATACCGCGAAGTTCGTGTGTTGTCCATTATGACTCCATTGATACAGTAATTAATCTCATTCAGCAATATGGTCCTAATTGTTTAGTAGCGAAATCAGATATCGAATGCGCTTATCGGATTATCCCGGTGTCACCAAAGGATTATGAATGCCTCGGTTTTAATTGGGAGGGTAAATATTATTATGACAAATGTTTGCCCATGGGTTGTTCATCATCGTGCTCAATTTTCGAAACTCTCAGCACTGCATTACAGTGGGTAATGGAAAACAAGTTTGGAGCTGGTGGCGTGTCGCACGTAATCGATGACTTCGTGTTTGTTAATGATGCGTTGTCGAATCAATGTCAAACGGATTTAGATAATTTTATTGCGCTATGCAGGAATGTCGGTATACCAATCAAACATTCAAAAACTGTCAATCCTACCACTGTAATCACGGTGTACGGTTATGAGTTAGATACTTCGAGAATGGAGGTGCGTCTTCCAAAGGAAAAGGTCGAGAAAATTAGACAAGAATTAGAGCGATTTCATTCTAAAAAGAAAGCAACATTGCAGGAAATGCAATCGCTGATAGGCCTTCTTTAGCTTTGCGTGTTCTGTTGTTGTGTCAGGTCGCGCTTTTCTACGAAGATTGATACAACTAACTATGGGTGTGCAAAAACCACATCATCACATACGTCTCACTAATGAAGCGAGAGCCGACATTCACGCATGGCTGAAATTTATTTCTAAATACAATGGTAAAAGCGTATTTCTCAATCGTCGTTGGTTAAATTCCGAATACATAAAGTTATATACCGACGCAGCGGGCGTTCATGGTGGATTTGCCGCTATTTTGGGTTTTGGGTTCACAGTGGATTGCCGGGTTATGCCCGGATTCTCTTAGAAATGAATCTATAACAATTAAGGAGTTACTACCAATCGTTATCGCGGTGGAGCTGTGGGGTAATAAATTAGCCAATCATAAGATAATGTTCTTGTCTGACAATTCAGCCGTGGTTGATATCGTAATAAAACTATCTTCAAAACATAAGGTGTTAATGTCACTGGTAAGACGTCTAGTGGTAGCGTGTCTGACGTGCAATATTTTATTTCGGGCTCAGCATGTTCCTGGAAAACATAACGTAGTCGCTGACAAATTGTCTCGATTCCAATTTCAGGAAGCCAGACGAATTGCACCTTGGCTGGACAAGCACCCTATCCCGTTACCAGACAGCATATTGCTAATCTAACATGTGTAAAGGCTAAGTTATTCAAGGCGTCGCTTTCATCGTCAACGTGGACATCGTATATTAGATCATTGCAAGTGTATGTAACATTCGTTCGATTGACGTGTATGTCTTCCAATGTATTTCCATCCTCGGAAAATGCATGGTAGCAAATTTATATAGCCCACATGTTCGAGCAGGGATATAGTCCGTCGACTATATCTTCACACATATCGGCCATCTCATTCATTCATAAGCTTATACAGGTATCTGATCCGAACGGCTTCTTTTACATTAAAAAATTGCAAAAAGGTGCTCATAATTTGAAGGCCAGCACCGACAAACGTTTACCGATCACTAAAACAATTCTCAGTAGACTAGTACAAGCACTACGTCACACCGTTGTGTTTCAATTTCATAGGCGGTTATGTCAAGCAATATTTGTTCTCGCATTTCATGCCTTTCTGCGTATGGGCGAAATTGCATGCAGAAATAAAGATCAAAAGTACAAGGTCGTACAATTTGCCGATGTCACTTTTTTGCCAAATAATTCGTGTGTAACCCCAGTTGCGATGCAGATTATTCTTAGACATTACAAGCACAAAACAACGTCAGATCCGGTCACGTTATGCTTGCGATCAGGTTCAGAACTGGCCATTTGTCCCGTTCATTGCTTAAAGCAGTATCTAACCATGGCTACACACACGACGGGCCCGCTTTTCCAATTCCAGGATAAAGTGCCAGTGACAACTTCATATGTCGCGAAAAGTTTACGTGATGCAATATCGTTCATTGGGTATGACCCGTCTTTATACAAAAGCCATAGTTTTCGCATAGGAGCGGCTACGTCCGCGGCCGCCGCAGGTATACCGGAACTCGTAATTCAGAAAATGGGCCGCTGGAAGTCCAGTGCATTACATTTGTATATACGGATGTCGCAATTTTAATTGGCATCACGTTGAACGATTGACAGCTTTACTACAATTTTGTGCTATCATTCACCCAGAACTGGAGGAACGTATGCTAACATTCCGGGGCTCAGATTATGTCTGACCTGTGATTTCGTTTGGGCATTGTATCTGATAAGTGTGCAGCTTTATGGCTGCTCTGTAATTGATACTGTACCCATGTTTGTTCTAATATGTGTACAGCTTTATGGCTGCGCTGTAATTGATACCGTACCATGTTTGTTCTAATAAGTGTACAGCTTTATGGCTGCGCTGTAATTGATACTGTACCATGTCTGTTCTAATAAGTGTACAGCTTTATGGCTGTGCTGTAATTGATACTGTACCATGTTTTTTCTAATAAGTGCACATAGTTGTGGCTGCGCTGTAGTATATACACGCATTCACATATAATTGGTGTCACATCTGCTAGCGAGTGATATTTCAACGTCCGCAAAATTAGATGTCGTTCAGCTTTATGGCTGCGGCTGTGTACTGCGTACAGGGGCATTCACTATGACACAAGACCTCTCGCATTGGGTGGGGGGTTGTCCCGCTAATGCGGGACAACGTGTGGCCTTTATTCCTTCCCCACCTTCGTGGTGGACACAAGCATGTTGATACCTTATGCACCTATCAATGTTTTCCCCCAGGGGGGGGGGGCGGCGGGCACCCCCGGGGAATTAGACAGCCAGATGGTCCCCGAGGGGCGGGAATTTGACACGCTAAATGATCCCGTGTCCCGGGAAATAGATTTTGGCCGAGTCCCCGTGTGTGGGGGAATTAGACTAACGCGGTGCGCCGAAATTTTAGCGGCGGAAATTCTCTCAAATTCTACCACAACAACAACAACAAAAAATGGCAGAAGACATCGGGAAGAAATCCGTACTAGCGAAATCTGTGGAAGAAATCGGGTTATGGGCGGGGAAAATATCCCCCCCAGAATTAAGGACCATATGTATAGGTATGTATAGGTATGCAGGAGATGTTCGTACTTTTTACGGTATATTCAGTTAATTCGAGTTTCCAACTCGATTCGACGTTTGTCACATGTTTTCGCGAGTTTGTCGTTAATAAATATTATTTTTTTACACACAGCGATGTGATAGCAGGGTTCTCCCCAGAGCCCTTTCGCGTATCGTACTGTTTTTGTCACGATACGCGGGAACAGGTCCCGATACGCGGGGTAGGCCTGATTTGTAATTTTTGACATGTTTGGTATCGTTGAAACGTGGACATCCAGGGAATCAGATATAATTCTCCCAAATAATGAAATTATAGAGCCATTTTTGCTCATGGAACAAAGGGTAAAAGGAAAAAGGGCTGATGTTCTGGTGGTATTATAGTTTATATACGACAAGAACGGTATACTAAACATTGCATTACTGCTCAAGATTAAGGTGGAAAATAATATTAATTGGGTCAGATTGAATAAACATTATTGGACCTATGTATAGAATCAAGTTTACGTATACTAAATGGGAGAATTATAGGTGATTCATTGGGTTATAATACATACTATGGACCTATGGGAAGTAGTACAATATATTATGTTATTAGGGCCCCGCCGAGAATCGGCGTGCCCTATAGGTTTCACCCTGTCCGTCCGTCCGTCTGTATGTCCGTCCGTTTATTTTTTTCACAAAACCTTAACCGCGGGTAAATGCCCCATATTTTCTGTTTCCTTCATTGCAATCCCTTAATATTTCATACCGTCATGTGACAAATCCACGTCGTGCCGCCCCCGCTAAGCCCATTGTCAAGGTCGTTACTTGGTGCACCCGAAACCTTAAACCGCGCGTAAATGCTCTATATTTTCTGTTTCCTTTCTCCAAATACCATAATATTTCACAAACGCATTGCTCTAAGGGTCCTCTACCGCCATGTGACAAATCCACGTTCGTGTCGCCACCGCTATGCCCAGGGTCAAGGTCGTTTACTTGGTGAACCCGAAACTTTAACCGCGCGTAAATGGCCTATATTTTCTGTTTCCTTGGTCGGAACCCCTTAATATTTCACACACGTATTGCTCTAAGGTTCATCTACCGCCATGTAACATATTTCCCAAACTTTTACGCTTCAATAAATGGCTTCTTTATTGAATGGCTGCCACAGGGCCCTGAGTGTGTCGACTGACCACATTTTCTAGTTGTTTCTGAAAATATATCATGCTATTTCATTTGTAAATGCATGTCCTCCAACAGAACTATCTGATCATTGTGTAATTTGGACTGGAATAACACTGTTAAACTGATGTAAAACCCTATGCACTCGCTCTAGCATTTCACCCAAACTCGATGTATAAATTACGATACACATACTTGTTTTAGTGATGATGATGATGATATCATCATCATCATCATCACTAAAATAAGTATGTGTATCATCATCATCATCATCATCATCATCATCACTAAAATAAGTATGTGTATCGTAATTTACATCTATTCCAGTCCAGTGAGCCAATGTGCCACTTCCTGCAAAATTGATAATTTATGAAAATACTAAAGAGAAATATGTCACTTCACCGATTGATTTTGATTCATCACACTTGTTACAATTATTGATCAAATTGCTTAACCCTAATGATATTGAAGAAACTAGGCATATTTGCACTTTTATTGCATCATCTGTCTTGTTACGATACCTTTCTTGTTATTCATAGTCAGATATTTGCTCTATCATTTGACATTTTAATAATGTATGTGTGCAAGTTTAGATATCTTGACTATGTAGGAGGACACTTGTGTACATTTGTTTTCTGAATAAACATGTTCTGTTTTGGTATGTTATTAATACACAATAACTCAGCTACACACCTCCATCTACTCTTGAGTGGCAGAAATACGAGAACTGTGCTCCTCTGTTTGTGAAGTGCTTGCAGTTTGTTGTACCCATTTGCCTGCACGTTAAACAGCTTCTCTGGTAATTTTTCAATAGCAAAAATCTATTCCAACATACTGCAACAGAAGAAACAAGTACATGTATCAGCTTTCTACTAAAAAATCTGCAGTTTTATCCATGCATTGTCCGGTGTATCCTTGATCTTCGTTGCTCGCATATCCATGCAGGAAACCTCTAGGGCGTTGTAGGTTTCAAAAATATCTTGGACGAGGACACCCAAACCCCCGCACACTGCTTGTCCCATTTTAGAACCATATACAATACGAATTTTAAAGCAAGAAAATAGTGGGCAGTGCATTGCAGAGCACAATTTGACATTTTTGCTCGTTTATAATCAGTTTATAATCAGAATAATTTTTTTTATCAACACAGCAGGATATAACTTAGGCAAGGTGAAATAGTGTCCTATGTGCCGGGAAATCGCGTCTACGGCGTAGTAGGTTTCAAAATTTTCTTGGGGAAGGACCCCCAAACCCCCCGCGTTAGCGTCGCACTTCGCGATCGCTTGTTCATTCCATGCAGGAAACCAATCCCCACCCCCTCCACCCCACAATCCCCACCCCCCGGGGGGTAAATTTGATATACTAAGAATCTCCCACTATGGGGATTTAGATCAAAATATTTGGCTCCAGGGTGGGGAATTAGACTCCCAAAAAAAGAAATTATCTAATTCCCCTGGGTCAACCCGCCGCCCCCCCCCCCTGGGGCAAAACATTGATAGGTGCATTAGTGTCATGCTTTCAGTAACCCGTCATTTATAATAAATGACCACTACACACAAACATTGTGTTGTTATTTTCCACCACTCCAAGCAATGCGACAGGTCTAGTACATATGGTAAATGTGTTAGTGGACATAAAATACAGCTTGCGCGAAGGCAAGACTATTTATGTACGAACTCATTTTGGAACACCCATACATTGTTAGCAATCACTGTTCGTCCGGTCATTCAGTTCAGTTATGTACATCAGGCGGGACACGTGTGTTAAAAATACCCACCATCCCACCCAGCCTTTATTCCTTCCACACCTTCGTGGTGGACACAAGCATGTTGATACCTTAGTGTCATGCTTTCAGTAACCCGTCATTTATAATAAATGACCATTACACACAAACATTGTGTTGTTATTTTCCACCACTCCAAGCAATGCGACAGGTCTAGTACATATGGTAAATGTGTTAGTGGACATAAATTCAGTTCTGTTGGTAGTGGGGAACAGCTAAATATCAGTGCTGTTGGTTGTGGGGATGTGACATAATTAAATTCTGTGTGGGGGGGGGGGGGATTTGGCACAGCATGGTAGTAGAGCCTTACAGGAATGCATGTGTGAAATATTAAGCATTTTAGATGAAGGAAATAGAAGTTATAACAATATTTCTCTGATGTTAAGTTTACGGATGCACGGACGGACGGACAACCCGACTCAAGTATACCCCCCCCCCACAACTCGTTGGGGGGGGGGAGGGGAGGGGGGGGGGGTGAGGGGGCGTGGGGGGGGGGGGGGGGGGGGGGGTATAATAAATTATTGCTTGTGAGGGTCATTGATAGAACAACTTCACACTACTACGGTACTACTGGATGGACATCGGGTTCTCCAACACTCTGAAGTGAAGAAGATTGCCTGCCAACATGGATGAGGACAATGATGCAGGGTTCAATCTAGGCCAAAAATTTAGGGAGAAGTCACTTCTCCCTCCAGGCAAAATAGGGAGAAGTGAGGGGAAATTAGGGAGAAGTGATCAAAATCATATTTTCTCTGATTTTTTCTCTTACTTAAAGTTATCGCATAACTGTATACATTAACTCTATGTTTTCAACAGCATATCTATTAGGGGTAGAGGCATCAACATGTTGAGCCACCTCGTCAAGACGGTTTAAGTGAGCGTTAACAACGTATACTTTCATTGAGAAATAAAAAAAAGAAACTGGGGGGGGGGTGGGGGGGGGGGGGGGGGGGGGGGGGGGGGGGGGGGGTGGGAGGGAGGGGGGCTGGGAAGCAAATGTAGAATTTGAAAATAAAAAATAAAAATAAATTCATCTCAAAAGCATAAACAAACATTTATGTTGTTACCACCCATTTGAACCTCTTTAACTGTGTACATAAATATCATTTATGAACTTGGATGTGCATACATTATGTATATTTAGTTAATACCAAACTGAATTATCATAAAAATCGGGTTACGTTAACATCGATTGGAAAAAGTTGCAAAAGGACGAAACTACGTAGGTACGAAATCGCCGAAATTGTCCGTGATATTTATACTTTTTCATGTTTTCTGACAATAGAGTTAGCCATATTTGGTTGAAATAAACAGTTAGTAATGTAATACACAATACTTGTTTTCGGCATCAAAGGATTTCATTAGAATATATCAATTTCGTATTTAATTATTTCACACTTTTCGGCGAAAAAGAAAGTTGCAATCATGGGCTGTGTAGGCCACTGTGTAGGCCATGACTAGGTTCGTCAGGTGGCGCCTCGAGTGGGTATACCCACAATCGTAGCTAACGATTGGATGCTATTTTTATTTCGGAAATGGTATCCCACAAAGCGTCATAAGCTGACAAAAATGTGTGTAGACAACTACGTCGTATGCCGATAGACTGCGATAGTAGTCGCCTCCCATTTACCTTGAAACTAATTATTCACGTGTGTCGTCGAATCAAATTAGTCGAAGCCGACCAATGAATTAAGCCCCGCCTTAATGACGTAAATTCGGGTCTTCAATCAACGTTCCTTGAACGCTTTAGTTAAACAATATTAAGCGCCCAGACGTGTCTGATCAGTTGATACGCATCATGGCGTCGCGAATAACAAACCGATAGTAGGCGACAATAACAAAGAAACCCCGAGGGCAAATACACACCAGGGGTCATCAAACAATCGATGCGATCCAATTTTACACGCCTATTTGGTGGGATTAGCGCATTTATGACATGCACTCGCCCCTAGGGTATGAAATTCAGTTAAAAAAAAAAACATCCAGAAAATTCCAGGGCGACTTGACTTCCCCCTACGGGAAAAATAAGGCGACTTGGCCAGAAAAAAAGCGACCACTTCGCCCATGTCGCCCTCAAACATGAACCCTGATGATGACGACGGTGACGATGCTCCGGTATCCCACCGTGTCAACTGCCAGTCTGGTACTGGAGGCGCTGGATGTTCTCACTGGGTTTTTCGAGTCGAGGGCGAATTGGGAGACTGAACGTAAGAGACTTTTGTGGAGAATGACGGGGGAGCAGCTCGACATTTTACTAACAACAACAATATTCCATCTAGGACTTTTGTGAGAAACACGACAATAATTAACAAGAAAATGTTTTAATCTCATCTGCGATACTCACCCTTTCAACACCACAGGACTAGTGGTATTGGCAAATAGCGTAGATCCAGATGAGCTGGCTCGTGACGAGCCGTCTCATCAGGATCTGCACTTTTTGCAAGTAATTTTCACATTTTTGAGAACAAAAACACCCCATTTTCATAAATGGACTAGTCAGAGAATCGTTTTGTGACGATTGGATTGGTACGGAAATCAACACATAACAAGAGCTGTAGGAGAACAGCATAGCTCGACTACGAGGGTTGTCGATGTAAATATAACTTGACAAAGAAGGTGGCTGCGGCCTGCATAAAAACCTTAACCAAGGTTAACTAAAAACCTTAACCAAGGGGAATTAACTAAGTAATTCAAGAGGAAATGTAGGTGAAGGTCAAATATAGATCAGGGGTTATTGATGTGCATCACTAGGAGATGAAGTTGTCCAAGTATGGTGGGTGCAGGGCCAGTAGTATTGCATATACAAGCTTGACTAAAAACCTTAACCAAGGTTGATTAAAAACCTTAACCAAGGGGAATTAACTAAGGGCTGTTCCAGTTAAACATACACGGCACCCGGGGACGGCAGAAAAAAGAAAATACATGCCAGGGTGTCTGTGCCTAAAAATTGCATCTATGGGTGGGTGAGATCCAACTAAAATCACATCTATGGGTGGGTGGGGTGGGGGTTCTCACACTAAAATCACATCTATGGGTGATTTGTAGCATGCCTTCTGGTATTAAACGTCGTCATTCTTTCAAATCGCTATTCGCTATCGAAATCGAGATGCCGCATTAAATTGTGCAAAAAAAATCACGGAAATGCGTCGTTTTTTCCGGGAGGAGTGAAATATCAGCGCAGGGATCTCGCATACAACAACAACAACAACAACAATAAAATGGCGAGCCTGGCTTCAATGAACACCGAACAACTGATTGCCTGGCTCGGCAACGAGCAGAATGAATTAGTGTGCAACATATTGGTAAATCAGCAGCGGCTTGCCTATAACAGTGTTTAGTATTTTCGGAATGGGGCCCGTGAGTTTAAAATTGGGAAAACTGCGTCGTATGGTCGATATACCGGTATTCGGCATGCCCCTATATTGGCAGGCTTTGGTTATAATCTGAATAATGTCTCCCGCGAAATTTTTCTTTGTGTGTACGATCAGCAGAGTATGCGAAAATACGTCGGTTCCGACAGGTAAAATGAAATATTGGGAAAATAACCTAAAGTGCTTGTAAAAGTATAAACTTTCTTTGATATTTTTTTAATTTTTTATTTTCTTGGTCGGTTTTCGTGTGTCCTAAAATTTCATTCGGGCTGGCAAAAATATTGTGTTCACCAGGACCTGTAAAGTTTGAGTCTCTTTTGCATACTCTGCCGCGGATCAGGGAAGATATTTTGCATCCACCCCCCCTTTGTATAAAGTTAAATGCCCACTCTACCATGAAATGGTAACCTAAATTGATAAATACTGATTTTAAATAGTGATGAATAACAATCCTTATATTATGATATGCTTTTCTAAATGTATAAAGTGTTATTGATGAGGAAAGTTTCATGGCTGTCAAAAGATTAGATGGTGCACTGCATGTAGTTGGGGCAAAAATGTTATTAACTAGAAAGGCAATCATGTAACAAACTTGCAACAACAAAACAGAGAAAAAGAAACATGAACAAACATGACAATACTGAATTCTAGCCTATATATGATACAAAAGCCTGGTTTTTCAATGCCATACAAGTTATAGCCAGCAGTATGTCTCTAAATGTCATTACGCACCACTCATATGCATGTGAACTGATTTTTGGATTTCATCAACAACGGAGACTCGTAAATCACTATAATTAAATCACATCTATGGGTGGTTGTTTTCACAACCAATTAAATCACATCTATGGGTCGGTGTTTTCAAGGTAAAGGCACATCTATGGGTGGGTGCCAAAGCTACTAATTCGCATCTATGGTAGGCTACCCAAATCTAAAAGTGGTGTCCCCCCCTCCCATGTATGTTTTACTGGAACAGCCCTAAGTAATTCAAGAGGAAATGTACGTCAAGGTGAAATATAGATCAGGGGTTATTGATGTACATCACTAGGAGATGAAGTTGTCCAAGTATGGTGGGTGTAGGGCCAGTAGTATTCCATATACAAGGTTGACTAAAAACCTTAACCAAGGCGTGACGGTGATGCTGACGCCGACGCCGGGGTGACAACATAAGCTCTACTTATTCTTTGAATAGTCGAGCTAAAAATCCATCCAAGTTACTTTCGGGTGAAAGGGTTAGTGGATTTACCAGTGACTGTGTGACAAGGATAAATATCATTCATCTACATTCATGATTTGTGAACGATATTAAAAGCTTGTAAAAATGTCAGAACCTAATAACGAATTTCCATGTCTACTCTGGTACTTGTGTTATGAGTTTCAGGTTATTGACATATGACTAGGTCTACTCAGAGTTTTGTGTTTTACTACAATGAATTGTTTCTGACACTTTCAACGTCTTTACTGTAAACCCCAGTGTTGTGCCTAGAGTAAGCCCGGGGGACATTTTCCCACCTAAAATTGTCCATGTCCCTTGAAATTTAAAAATCTCCCTATTATTTTAATATAAAAAGGGCCCAAAATCTGAAACTGAGACCTAGGCACAACCTTGAAATCCTATGTATTCTTTTGCTTGTAAATCGTTTGTGAAATTCAGAGTTATCGCCTTATTAATTTGTTTTTGTTTCGGGTCCTTTAACAACTCGACGACATACAACAATTCTGGTTATCGCATTTATAGCTATAACCGTATTTATTTACGGGGTCAGTGTCTGTTTCGTGCCTGGGGACGAAAGTACATGCGCACGATGGGCCAGGGACGAACTTGTTGGGGAACGAACATATATAAATTTAATGCAGTGCGCATGCGTTCAATCCCGTTCAGCTGACTTCCTTTTCCGGATCTAATTTGTAGCGAACAGCTTAGAAAATATTTCATAGGTATAATCTCGAGTTATCACTAGTATTTCACCAATATGCCAGGCTGGGGAAGACCGAGCGTGAGGGCAAGGGCCAAGAGGAGGCTGGCCGCGGCCGAACAAGCAGCGAAGCGGACCAGACGAGACGAACCGGAGGGGGATCATGTCGAGACGGTGCGGCTGTTGTCAGCGGAGGATGATGCCATTGATGGCAATGGTGGTAATACGTCAAATCACTTCATCGACTTTGAGTCGATTATTAATCAGGCCGGGCTCATACCCAGAATAATCAATCCACCACCAATACTGATAGCCCAAAATTGCCACCTCGTGGCACTGATGGCGTCACCTCTACACCCCTTTGCCCTTAGGACGCCCCCTATTATCAGAGGTAGACATTCAACAGGTGAGATGTGCAGGGGAGGATATGGCTATGCATGTCCCACTGCAAATGAAACAAAGAATTTGGCAGAATCAGTATATAAATTTAGCCATTCTTCTCAAAGGCAGTGTTGAGTTACAAAATTTATGTTCAGGGGGTGGGGTCTTCACATTAACGCCGTCTGGCCAGCTGGAGGCCAAGGCCCCAATGAATACCGACAAGATTCAAACAATCGAGAAGTGGACCGACGCTTTTTTGATTTTTATAAACGTTTATATTGAACGGCACACCAGTGCGGCACCAGAATTGATTCAATACATGTCCGTCATACGCGAGGCTGCATTTCATCACACAGGGTATGCTTGGAGGGTGTATGACGAGCAATTCCGTCTGCGACAAGCAGCATCATTAGCGTCTTGGTCAAAAATCAATGCGGAACTATGGTTACGAGTCATGTCGGTTAATGTTAACCCAAGTGTGTCCCCATTACAGCGATCGGTTAACAAATCGGTGAGTGCCAACACCTGTAATTTCTTTAATAGGGGTACTTGTACCTTCCAAAATTGTAAATACAGTCACATTTGTTCAACATGCCGCGATCCCCAGCATGGGAGATGGAATTGCCCATCCGCTGGTGTGACACCTCTGAACAATCCAAACAGTGGTGTACCACCTTTGAACATCCAAACAGTGGTGTACCCAGAGGCGGGCTGCATTTCGCGGGTTCAGAGGTAGGTTCAACAGAGGGGGGCGACCTTCTTTCAGACGTTAAGGAGAAATGTAATAGGACGGATACACTAGGAGCTACACCGGTGTTACTTGAAAATTTAAAAGATGAATTACAGAAATATGAACATATAGACGCGGAATATATATATAATGGTTTTAAAAATGGCTTTGCCTTACAATATATGAGCCCCCGTGAATATACTGAAGCAAGCAATTTGAAATCAGCCACAGAAAATCCGGAAATAGTTAAAAATAAAATTGATAAGGAAATTTTAGAAGGTAGAGTAGCCGGCCCTTTCCGGGATATACCATTAGCCAGGCTGAGAATATCGCCGATCGGATTGGTCCCAAAGAAAGTGGCTGGTGAATTTAGATTGATACATCACCTTTCGTATCCGCAGGGCACTTCTGTTAATGATGGCATAGATCCAAAATTATGTTCAGTCCAATACACTAGTTTTGATGAAGCTATTCATATGATTCAGGACTTGGGTAATGGTTGTTACTTGGCAAAAGCAGACATTAAAAATGCATTTAGATTATTACCTATTAGCCCACAGGATTTCGAATTGCTAGGGTTCAAATTTGATGAAAAATATTATTTTGACAAATGCTTGCCATTTGGTTGTTCAATTAGTTGCAGTATTTTTTGAGAAATTTACAACTTTTTAGAATTTTGTGTAAAAAATAAGTCTAATGGCAGCCACATAATACATTATTTGGATGATTTTTTGATGTGGCAAAAAAGATACAACCGAATGTGCATGTATTTTGGAAATGTTTAAATGCTGTTTACAAAAATTAGGTGTTCCTATTGCGCACGAGAAAACAGAAGGGCCAAAAACAATTATAGTATTTTTGGGACTCGAGTTGGATTCTAATGAAATGGTAGTTCGGATTCCTATAGATAAGGTGCAGGAGATTGTTGAAAAAATTGGGTTAATATTGGGGAAAAAACGGGCTAAACTGCGCGAGATGCAATCACTTATCGGAGTATTGAACTTTGCTTGTAGGGCAGTAGTTCCAGGGAGACCTTTTTGCCGGCGCCTTATAAATTCAATTTGCGGCCTATCCAAACCCCATCACCATGTAAGAATCAACAAGAAACGAGGCAAAGCCACGAAGGCCAGGTTTTTTCCAAGCATAGACACTTGGATAACATAATTATACCCACTTTTTGTAGACTAGATGGCCGTGGCCTGCATGTCGCGCCTTGGGGCGAGGCATGGACACTAAAAAAATAGATATAGTAGATGGAAAAACTTTAACCAAAAAACTTTAACCGGACACACGGAGACAACGACGGACGACAGAGCCGAATGCTGACGATATCGCGCTTTCCACAAGCAGGTGTGACAATGATGATAAACACCCATGTGAAGTATCAAGGTATTGGGTGAAGCATTGCAGAGATATAGTACACGAAAAAACTTTAACAAAAAAATTCAAAGTAATTTAGAACTGACATAGGGCACAGAATCGCGCTTTCCGCAAGCAGGTGCGACAATGATGATAAACACCCATGTGAAGTATCATGGTATTGGGTGAAGCAGTTGCAGAGATATATACACGAAAAAACTTTAACAAAAAAATTCAAAGTAATTTGACCTTGACATTGGGCACAGGATCGCGCTTTCCGCAAGCAGGTGCGACAATGATGATAAACACCCATGCGAAGTATCAAGGTATTGGGTGAAGCAGTTGCAGAGATATAGTACACGAAAAAAGTTTAACAAAAAAATTCAAAGTAATTTGACCTTGACATTGGGCACAGGATCGCGCTTTCCGCAAGCAGGTGCGACAATGATGATAAACACCCATGTGAAGTATCAAGGTGAAGCAGTTGCAGAGATATAGTACACGAAAAAACTTTAACAAAAAAATTCAAAGTAATTTGACCTTGACATTGGGCACAGAATTGCGCTTTCCGCAAGCAGGTGTGACAAAGATGATAAGCACCCATGTGAGTGAGTGAGTGAGTGAATAGGGTTTAACGTCCGCTTTTCTGACATAGAGGTACAAGCCTCAGGGAGTCTACACGCAGACGGGTCAACGGGGTCGAGTCCCATATCCACCTGTCCAAGGGGGGTAAATCCCAACTTCAGAACTCAATATTTACAATCAAAATATATATTCAGTCCTGAAATTACACCCATGTGAAGTATCAAGGTATTGGGTGAAGCAGTTGCAGAGATATAGTACACGAACAAACTTTAACAAAAAAATTCAAAGTAATTTGACCTTGACATTGGGCACAGGATCGCGCTTTCCGCAAGCAGGTGCGACAATGATGATAAGCACCCATGTGAAGTATCAAGGTATTGGGTGAAGCAGTTGCAGAGATATAGTACACGAAAAAACTTTAACAAAAAAATTCAAAGTAATTTGACCTTGACATTGGGCACAGGATCGCGCTTTCCACAAGCAGGTGCGACAATGATGATAAACACCCATGTGAAGTATCAAGGTATTGGGTGAAGCAGTTGCAGAGATATAGTACACAAAAAACTTTAACAAAAAAATTCAAAGTAATTTGACCTTGACATTGGGCACAGGATCGCGCTTTCCGCAAGCAGGTGTGACAATGATGATAAACACCCATGTGAAGTATCAAGGTATTGGGTGAAGCAGTTGCAGAGATATAGTACACGAAAAAAGTTTAACAAAAAAATTCAAAGTAATTTGACCTTGACATTGGGCACAGGATCGCGCTTTCCGCAAGCAGGTGCAACAATGATGATAAACACCCATGTGAAGTATGAAGGTATTGGGTGAAGCAGTTGCAGAGACATAGTACACGAAAAAAATTTAACAAAAAAATTCAAAGTAATTTGACCTTGACATTGGGCACAGGATCGCGCTTTCCGCAAGCAGGCGCGACAATGATGATAAACACCCATGTGAAGTATCAAGGTATTGGGTGAAGCAGTTGCAGAGATATAGTACACGAAAAAACTTTAACAAAAAAATTCAAAGTAATTTGACCTTGACATTGGGCACAGGATCGTGCTTTCCGCAAGCAGGTGCGACAATGATGATAAACATCCATGTGTAGTATCAAGGTATTGGGTGAAGCAGTTGCAGAGATATAGTACACGAAAAAAGTTTAACGAAAAAATTCAAAGTAATTTGACCTTGACATTGGGCACAGGGGCCGCACGGTTGGGGGTTAGAATGAAAATATAGATGATGATAAACACCCATGTGAAGTTTCAAGGTAATGGGCGAAGCAGTTGCAGAGATATTGTATAACGAAAAAGTTTTAACCAAAAAACTCTAACCAGACGTACGTTAAAAAGTTAACGTTGAAAATGGCTAAGTCAATTACGTAGAAATAATAGGTGAAGGTAAAAAAATGGTCACATGTTGGATAGTTGTATGTGGTAGGCACCCCTTGGTTATGAAGCTGTGAAAGTTTGGTGGTCCTAGGTGGTACAGTACCAAAGAAATGGACTTACACACGAAAACTTAACATTGTAAACGCGAAAACTTAACATTGAAAATGGCTAAGTCGACTGCGCGGAAAAAATGGGTAAAGTTAAAAAAAAAAGTAACATGTTGGATAGTGATATGTGGTGGGTACCCCTTGATTATGAAGCTGTGAAAGTTTGGTGGTCCTAGGTGGTACAGTACGAAAGAAATGGACTTAAACACGAAAACTTAACATTGTAAATGCGAAAACTTAACATTGAAAATGGCTAAGTCGATTACGCGGAAAAAATGGGTGAAGTTAAAAAAAAAGTAACATGTTAGATAGTGATATGTGGTGGGCACCCCTTGATTATGAAGCTGTGAAAGTTTGGTGGTCCTAGGTGGTACAGTAACAAAGAAATGGACCCAAACACGAAAACTTAACATTGATTGTGGACGCCGCCCGCCCGAAAAAATGGGTAAAGTTAAAAAAAAAAGTAACATGTTGGATAGTGATATGTGGTGGGTACCCCTTGATTATGAAGCTGTGAAAGTTTGGTGGTCCTAGGTGGTACAGTACGAAAGAAATGGACTTAAACACGAAAACTTAACATTGTAAATGCGAAAACTTAACATTGAAAATGGCTAAGTCGATTACGCGGAAAAAATGGGTGAAGTTAAAAAAAAAGTAACATGTTAGATAGTGATATGTGGTGGGCACCCCTTAATTATGAAGCTGTGAAAGTTTGGTGGTCCTAGGTGGTACAGTAACAAAGAAATGGACTCAAACACGAAAACTAAACATTGATTGTGGACGCCGCCCGCCCGCCCGCCCGCCCGCCGCCCGCGCGCCCGCCCGGCTTTCGCCAATCCAATAGCCTGGATTTTTTTTCAAAAAACCTGGCTAAAAATGACATTCGTCGAGATCTGAAGATGTGGTTAGAATTTTTCAAAAAATTTAATGGGGTGTCAGTGTTTCATGATCGTTTTTGGGCATCTAGTGCCGATTTGCAGTTATATACAGACAGTGCAGCCGCGTACGGTCTGGGGTTCGGGGCATATTTCCAGGGGAAATGGTTGTGTGCCCAATGGCCGGATGATTGGTTTATAAATGGAATGACAGATGATATTACGGTTTTGGAATTGTTCCCATTATTAGTATCATTATACATTTGGGGCAGTGAGTTACAAAACAAAAAGGTCATGTTTATGTGCGATAATATGGCCGTGGTTTATATCATAAATAGTATGTCTTCTAAGGCAGACGTTATGGTTATTCTCCGAGCGTTCACATTAAAATGTTTACAGTTGAATATCGTGTGCAAAGCAACTCATGTCAGTGGTAAAAGGAATGTTTTAACCGACAGCCTTTCTCGCTTACAGATAGACAAATTTCGTCATCTCGCGCCTTGGGCGGACCTCGAGCCAGCAGTAATGCCCTCCCATCTATGGAAAATATTCAATCAACAGTCGGAAATCTTATAACAGCGAGTATATCGCAAAATACAAATTTAGCATACAAAACAGCACAGGTTTCATTTGACCGTTTTTGTCGAAATTACGGATTAGCGCGACAATGGCCGATATCTGTAAATCACATGGTTTTGTACATTTCATACTGCTTTGAAATGGGTTATGCGGCATCTACTATTTCTTCTTATGTAGCTGGCATTAGTTTTCACCATAAAACACATAGTATGCCAGACCCAACAGATGTATTTATTGTAAAAAAGTTGCTGGAGGGTTGCCGGCGTTCTCGTGGAACCCACGATATTAGGGCGCCTATCACGGAAAAAATTCTTTTGAAAATTGTAAATATTTTGAGGATCATTTGTAACTCTGAATTTGAAAGTATATTATTTAAAGCATTGTTTACATTGGCATATTTTGGGTTGTTCAGGGTGGGGGAACTTGTATTTACAACGCAAAGTTATGCAGATAGACCTCTGAGGTTGAATGACGTTCAATTAGAAATGCAGATTCCACCAGCAGTTAGAGTGCAAATCCAGCACTCAAAAAATAATCAGAGGGGCAATCCGACAGTGCTTAGAATTCCACAAAATGAAGATATTGATATTTGTTGTGTTAGAGCAGTGTCTAAATATTTGCAGGTTAGGCCGCACACAGTTTATAACATTAATTTTTTCTGCCATGCCGACAACTCTCCAGTGACACGTACCCAATTTTCTGGTGTCTTATCAAAAGCAATCAGACACTTAGGTTTACCTGTTGGGAATTATAAAAGTCATTCATTCAGGATTGGCCGGGCTACTTCATTACACTTAAACGGGCTGAGTGGTGACGTAATAAAGCAGATGGGGAGATGGCATTCTCATGCATATGTTAGTTATATTCGCATATAATCGGCACTTTAGCCTGTATCTTTACAGATATTTGGATAGTGGGCGATTCTTTGGTCCGGAATGCGGCACAGGAGGCCCAGGCTATGGGTATCAGCAATTTAGGTCTCGGAGAGGGAAAGCGTGTCATCTGGATGGGGAAAGGAGGAATGCAGTGGGGGGACTTGCAATCCAAGCTGCAATATGAGATGTTGTTTCGTCAGACACCAATTATGATTGTATTGCATTTGGGTGGCAATAGCTTGGTCCAAAACAGAACGTTTGGATTCATCAATAAAATTGAAAGAGACATCAAGCATATTTGTTCGGTTTTCAACACTTCGATGCTGGTTTGGACCAATATATTGCCACGGTTGTCATGGCGTGGAGCGGTACAAGACACAGCAGATCAAATGGAGGCTAAACGGAGGCGCGTTAATAGGGGGGCGAAACGGGAAATCCGCAGATTCCGTTTTGGAAAGGTTATTGTTCCGGGTGGGTAAAATTAATGTCCATGACACCTCTTTATTCAATGAAAGAGACCGTACACATTTGACCAATAAGGGCAATGTAATATTGATCGAATCTTGGAAATTGGGCGTTAAAGCGTTTTTGGAGGATCCACAGGAACTGCTTTTATTATTATTGACTTGGGTAAAGCGGGTTGCGGAGTACAGTATCTTTGCCTGGTTAACAACTCTGCAGTCACCAATTTACCAGTGTGCATTATTACCGTCAGTATTATTTTTGTTGACTTTCTTGTTTTCTGTTTTTCCTCATGACCGGCCACTCACCAGCCACAAAACCCCACCCTACAAATCTATATTTCAAGTTAAGCTTGTCCTCTATAATTGGGGGACAAATTTTATGGAGCTAAAATTTGCTGTGGCGGAATTATAGCGGCCAGGGGTCGGGGTGCCACTTTGGGTAGGCACATTTATCTATTGTGCTATATCTAGCACATCTATATATTGTGCTGGATCTTCGCTACCTAAATTATCACATAGTTTATATATTGTATTGTATAGAGGGCAGATAAAGTACATCTATATATTGTACTATATGTATATCTGTGTCACTCTAATTTGAAGAAAAGATAAATTCACAACTAATTACAAAATTTAAATGGTATAATTAGGGAGCAGTTATGGTGCATCTAACCTTTGTGTGCATCGTTAGTGGTTTCCCTAATTCTTTGGAACTTTACTGTAAAGAAGAATGAATACATACAATAGATACATGTAGACATTTAAATACATATAAATTTAGTATTATTGTCTAAAATCTAATTCGGGCAATAAAGGTTGCATTTATGTATGGCAACAATCTATGAGGCACTCCGACCTTTTCAGTGATGCTTGAAGCTGCTGTGATCAAATGCTCCATTCTAAACTAGATGTACATGTATTTCAAAATACACGGCAATATATAAGCCAAACTAACAAATGTGTTTGTGTGCCGTAGCATTTATTATGGCCATCGTTAAATAATTCTGGTTATCGCATTTATAGCTATAACCGTATTTATTTACGGGGTCAGTGTCTGTTTCGTGCCTGGGGACGAAAGTACATGCGCACGATGGGCCAGGGACGAACTTGTTGGGGAACGAACATATATAAATTTAATGCAGTGCGCATGCGTTCAATCCCGTTCAGCTGACTCCTTCCTTTTCCGGATCTAATTTGTAGCGAACAGCTTAGCCCACCCACCACTCCCCGAATACCGTAATAAGAATTTAGGCTAACATGTATACGCATGTCACTATTGCTCATGGCGTTGCTATTGGTTTCTCAGACGGATGTGGCATGTCGGATAAACATCATGAACGTGATAAAAGAGACTCCCGAATGAGCAGTGGCCAGGCTTATAAGCATAAATATTAATAATTCAGGGATATGTCGAGTTAAGATTAAAAGTCAAAGTCCAAGTTTGCAAGTCTTATAATAAGGGTTTGTTTGCCTGGAAACTGGCCGTTCGGTAGTCTGGCAGCCATCTGTCTGGGAATTTAGCAGCGTAGTGATGTTCAATGGTTTTGAGGAACTATGAGTGGAAATGCTGCCTAGTGTTTTCTCGTTTCAGTAGTATTGTGTGGTCCACTACATGTACAATGGGCAAAGACGATACAGACTCGACTACCGAACCAAGCATACCAGAAGTGTGACTGGTGGACCAGTCTGTTCAACAATTCGATTGTGTTTTATACCCCTGTCATACAGAGTATTTCGAGGGGTATATAGTTTTCGCCTTTCTGTCCTGGTTTTTCTATCATGCTTAGGCTCACATTAACATTATCGAGTCCTTGTTGCAGCAGCTGTCAATAATTGGCCTGATTTTAGGTCATAACAGGCGAAAATATACCACGTCTGTACTCTTATATATATTAATGTTGGATAAATTGAAGCTTTTGTTTTTAATGAAAATAAAATGGTATAAATAAGGGGAGGAGTGCTTCATCTCGTCGACTGCTAGTCGGAGTTAAATCCATTTTATCAATATTCCTCCTTAGGAGGCTTTTAGACATTGGCGCAATCTTTAGGTGTGGGATTGTTCCCTTGTCATGGTATTTGACCACGCTTCTATCGGCTGATGGTTTAACCGTTGGGGGGGATTTTTCTCTATACATAACGTTTGTTTTGTGCGATATATATAAATATCCATACACTGGTTACGGTTATAGCCAAGCAGACATAAATTCTACTGACAATCTGCATGGCGTAATATAGTAGCCGTCATTTCTTTGGGTATATTAGTGGGATGGGCCACGTCTATCTATTGTGCTGGATCTTCGCTACCTAAATTATCACTAGTTTATATATTGTATTGTATAGAGGGCAGATAAAGTACATCTATATATTGTACTATATGTATATCTGTGTCACTCTAATTTGAAGAAAAATAAATTCACAACTAATTACAAAATTTAAATGGTATAATTAGGGAGCAGTTATGGTGCATCTAACCTTTGTGTGCATCGTTAGTGGTTTCCCTAATTCTTTGGAACTTTACTGTAAAGAAGAATGAATACATACAATAGATACATGTAGACATTTAAATACATATAAATTTAGTATTATTGTCTAAAATCTAATTCGGGCAATAAAGGTTGCATTTATGTATGGCAACAATCTATGAGGCACTCCGACCTTTTCAGTGATGCTTGAAGCTGCTGTGATCAAATGCTCCATTCTAAACTAGATGTACATGTATTTCAAAATACACGGCAATATATAAGCCAAACTAACAAATGTGTTTGTGTGCCGTAGCATTTATTATGGCCATCGTTAAATAATTTATTAAATATTATGGGCTTCGGCCACTCGGAGCAGTTAAAATTGTCCTGCCCCAAGTCATTGATAATATCGAACTTCTTACTTACACATAGGTTACTGGTCACGACAAAAAGGAATAATACTGAATTTCCGATCAGTGCAGCATTATATCAGCCCGACCATTTAGATCAGGAACTGAAGTGTTCACCCTGGAAACAATTCATGTTGCTAATACATATTAAATCCTTATCAACTCGCAGGAGAACCGTATTGACCCTAAATATTCGGACATAATTTGCATTGGGAAACCCCTATTAAATGTATTTGGATATCATTTATTTTGGGAAACCCCTAGGGGTTTCCCAAAACAAATGATATCCAAATACATTGTTATTGTGATTAGACCACTACTGTCACACTAAATATTGACACACTCACTGTTGTGGGGAAACCATATATGTTTATATGTTTCCCCAAATAAATGGTGTCCGAATATGTAGGGTTATTACAGTATGCAGGTTACCATAGTAAATCACCTTTTATTGCATCGGAACTTGCCTCCCATATTTTATTGGGCACCATACAGCAACATTGTTTGAGCTGGGTCCATACACCACTGTTTCAGGTGACGTCACAACCACCTGCGACATTAATATGTGCACCGCTATTTACAGTAATGATAAATACATTTAGAATATCCAAATGTGTATAGCGTTTTACTGGAGATTTTCTCCTTTGACAATAATTGAAGAAAATACATTTTTGTAAATAGTTTACTTAATTTTGCATCAACTTAAATCTACAAATAAATACTATAATCAGCAAACAACATGGATACATTCTATTGTGATTTGTTAATTTCCTAAGTCCAGTGGATGCAGCAGTCTCAAAATATACAAAACTTGTGCATTTTTGTGTGCCTTCGAGTCACCGCGATTTCACTGTATAACTTTGGGCAGCTAGCATAAATAATTGACTAGATCATGTACAGAATGTCCGCCAGCGGATCAATTACAAAATAGGACTAAAACACAGTAAACATGAGCAATCTGAAATCTATGGCCACTGTTCACCCAGACGAAAATTCATTTGTTTCAAACTACATCATGTCGAAAGTTGACAAAATTTTCATAGCAAACGCAAAATTATTCTGCATTTGCTCTGAACATTCTTCAAACCATTACAACTTCAACGATACACAACGAGGCCAATTGGAAACTTCAAATTGCACATTTTCACACTAGAAATAAACTTAAACAAGCTAATGGATAAAATTGCCATTTCAAAACTAGGCAATTTTTGCTGAACTTGCAACATAAATCCACAAAATACATTTAATGTTGACGAAAATTTCTGGACTCGGAAACTTTTGCTAACTTTATGGTTATATATAGAGGATTTCACAGGTGTTTCTATTTGATATGAGATCAATTGAAACAATCGCTACAAGCGTTATTATATGTTTGTTCACACAACTTTTTTATGCCATGTGATTTGTACCTTAGAAGATGTGCAATTTGTCATGAAAAATATTTACAGAAACTGTGATATTTTGTTTTGAAAATTGACAACAAATTTAAAGTAAATGTAGAATTCCGTTCCGCATCTGAACATTTTGTCTACTTTTGTCCACATTTACAAACATCGTAAAGTTTGCAAATATTTTTCATGAGATATTGTGCATCTTCTTTTAAAAGTACAAAATCGCACTTAGTTCCAAATGCAAAATCCTGAAAACTTATTTTTCGCACACACAAATGTGTAAAGTGTGCTTCCAGTGTTGAAACATTAGAATTTTGTTTGCAATTGTCAGGAACCTCAAATCCTGATTTCATGATATATCCTGAAAATTCCAACACCTGGTTAAACACCACATAAGAGGGTTACGGTTGTTCACATATTAACTCGTGGATAAGCTCTAACATTACATTACTGGTAGCCCGAATCACGTTGCTTCCACACTCGTCTAGGTAGTATACGGACTAATGAGGCAAGTCCTCCGCAAATGTGGCGTCGAGAAATTCATCGAACGACGAGCCGGTCAGAATACTTAGAACAGCTGCAGCAGTGAACTTGATGCTGAAATGATTGATTGATTGATTGATTGATTGATTGATTGATTGATTGATTGATTGATTGATTGATTGATCGATTGATTGTTGTGTAACAAATTTTAACCCTTTCAACACACAGACCATAAAGCCAACATTTGCAAACACTGTAGATCCTGTAGCCCATTTCATCAACATTGCAAAGTATACTTTACTAGCAAAGTATACTTTGAGGGAGTAATCATTTATTTTTCCTGAACTGCATTATTTCATATAAAACTAACAAATGCATATATTTCATGATTAAAAGTATGCAGACTTATTATACTGAATGTATTACATTATCACAGCCAATTTGGCTGTGATAATGTAATAAATTCAGTATAATAAAAATTAATAAATTTATCATAAAATTGAAAATTTCTCCCTCAAAGTATACTTTGCTACTAAAGTATACTTTGCAATGTTGATGAAATGGGCTACAGATGAGACGGCTTGCAACAACAGGATCTGCAGTGTTTGTCATTACTTTTAAGATTTTAAAATAATATCCCTTTTTAACATTAATATGGAATAGTCCAAAATTGACATAGAACAGAACACATAATAAACACCAATTAGTGATAGTTATCAATTTATTTGGGTATAACAACAAGGTCATGTCAAACTAATTGAATGGTGACCAGCAAAACGCTTGATCAAACAGCATGAGACATGCCATGTGATTTTGTACCTTCAGACATCTGCGTAATTTCATTACATACGTTTACAAAATTTACTACAGTATTTTTCATAAATGAAGTCAAAAGTTGACAAAATTCTCAGAGTACATGTTGAATATAATTCCGCATGTACTCTGAAAATTTGAACAACTTTTTACGCCATTGACGGAAAATATTGTAAATTTTGTAAACATATTTAATGAAATTACGCAGATATCCGAAGGTACAAAATCACATGGCGTGTCTCATATGTGCATGCTGATCTGGGACTATGTTGACCACAGGTGGTGTAACATCCTTTCTCAAATATAGAACCAAAATATCACTTATCACTAACTTGACTTAATCACCTTCTACAACAAGGAATTAGTCACACTGATGAACTCATTTTTCATTTATGTGGCTGCGACTGGAGAAATGGCGCTCATGGGATTTCTGACCGGTTTAGCTCCTGATCAAATAGCACACTCCTATAGCATGATAATAAATATCTATATTGCTTCTTAGAAGCATGACGGGTGTTGCATTGATGGAATGGCGAACAGTGCAGATCCTGATCAGCCTGTGCGGATGCACAGGCTGATCTGGATCTACACTGGTCGCAAAACCCATAAGCCAGCCCCATTTCTCCAGTCACAGCCACATTTGACCTTCAGCACAAGGGCCGCACGAGTGGGCTATAGAATGAAAATAAAATGACCTATATGTACCCAAAAACTTTGCGAGTACATAACAAGCATGGGTTACTGTGGACCATTCTAAAGGAACATCTTTGCAAATGACCCCGACAAGTAACTGTGTAATCCGAAGAGAACGTGTTATTACAATGCCTGGATTGCTATTACAATGCAGGGGCCTGTTTCACTAAATGCCATATGACAAACAAGTTTGTAAATGAAAATTATATTTTACCGATGAGTTGTACGTTTGGGTTGAAATATGGCTGTGAATGGAGAAATGGGGCTTACGAGTTCTGTGGCATCCGCACAGTCTGATCAAGATCTGCACTGTTCGCCATTCTGTTACAGAAACACCCTTCATGTTTCGAACAACAAATATAGATCACTATCAGGCTCCAGGAGTTTAGCGGCCTATCAAAAGCTAAGGTCATTTAAGGCCGGGCCAACGGGTTGGTCTATCCCGTATTTAACCTGTCCATAATGAGAGAAATTCCAAAAATCAGAACAGAATATTTACAGAAAAATATATATTCAGCCTTGAAATTAGAATATCCTGACCTGGTGGCACACCAGTTACCAAGCTCCAACCTCAAAAGTAGTATGATCAGCATTAATCTTATTACTTTTTATAACAGGATTTAGCTCTAAAGTATCAGAATTATCGTTGAATTACCCTTCACGTGCTCCCGACCAACCAAATTTTAACATTAGTGAACCACACTATTGTGAAAAGAAAATTCATACCATACCATTGTGTGAGCAGTAGCAGCTTCGTGTTCCACCAGCCGATGAGCAGCTCCGTGATAGATGCCTGCTCCGAGTGGGTGGCTACACGCCTGTGGTCCATGTACTGGCTGTATAGGTGCTGTCTACTGCCCGCCTCCACCTCCGACTGCAGTTTACTCGCTTCCTCATCTGAAACATATTGTACAGTCAAACCTGTGAAAAAGGCCAGCCATGGGAAGAGTGAGTGAGTGAGTGAATAGGGTTTAACGTCCGCTTTTCTGACATAGAGGTACAAGCCTCAGGGAGTCTACACGCAGACGGGTCAACGGGGTCGAGTCCCATATCCACCTGTCCAAGGGGGGTAAATCCCAACTTCAGAACTCAATATTTACAATCAAAATATATATTCAGTCCTGAAATTAGAACAACCTGATCTGGTGCCAGGCCCTCGCCACACCAGAATCATTTATCCCATCCCCTAAAAGTAATAGGATTAGCGCTAATCTTACTTTTATATATGGGGCATAGCCCGACTCAACTCTCACATACAAGAAAGCCAAAAATGTACATGAGGGCCAAATCCGGTATAGTGGGTTCCGGAAAGTATGAACCCAATCGTTAAGCCAGTTTAGTCGCCTTTTACGACAAGCAATGGCTACTGCAGCACTATTCTCAGGATCAGTTGATCCCGCCCCGGTGCCTGCACGGGGCCCATGGGAAGAGAAAATTCTGGCCTTTGTTTGCAGGTGGTTTTTGTTTGCAGGTTCATTTATGTAGTAATTGAATAATTGGGGGAAAAATCGCAATACGCAGGTGGCCTTTACTAGCGGTTCAACTGTATATCATATGTACTGTGTGTGTTTTTTTAATATACAACACACTGACAAACTCTGTAGAACAGTGAACAGTGTTTGTACGTACTGCATAATTACTATGGTTTTTTTGGTGCAGAAAATCTTTCGAATAATCACATTTATTTATTTATTGGTCGTGCCTTCGTGTCTGTTCAACAACAAGGTAATATACAAACAGGAATACACCTACATGAGAATAAGAGCCTCCACTTCCGACTGGATTCTACTTGCTCGAAACTGTAATATATTGTGTATGTGATTTTTCTTCTTTTTCTTTTTAGTAAGGTCAAGGTCCCAGCGGTGGCATTCATGTGCCGACAGGCCACATTGCTAGTTTAAAACTACTTTCAATGACGTATTATTGGTCGAACTTCACGTTCATGACGTTACTGGATGATGTTAACTGAAATGTGGTGGTGGTGGGCGAAATGAGGCTTATGGGATTTGTGACCATTGTAGCTCCTGATCAAATAGCAAACTCCTGTAGCCTAATAACAATCTACATTGCTTGTTATAAGCATGACGGGTGTATCATTGATAGAATGGCAAACAGAGCAGATCCTGATCAGACTAGGCAGATCTGGATCTACATTGGTCGCAAAACCCATAAGACCCATTTTCTCCAGTCACTGCCAAACATATGAAAAATATTACAGTCCAACTTCTCTACAACAGCCAGCAACCAGAAGGAATAGAGAGCCGACTGTTGAGGAGAGTGGCCATCAATGAACAGTCACTGACAACACTGTATCACTTGGTCGCAGGTGTGAATCGCAGTAATTTGATTCATAATTAAGGCACAGGTGATTTATTGATTGGTTTGTTTATTGGTGTTTAACGGCCTATCAAAAGCTAAGGTCATGTAAGGCAGGGCCAACGGGTTCGATCACGTTTTAACCTGTTGCATTGGGGGGAAAATCCAAAAATCAAAACGGAATATTTGCATCATATATTCAACCCTAAAATTAGAATAACCCGACCTGGTGCCAGCTCCATACCACACCCCTTCCACTACAATATAATTACGAATAATCGTAATACTCATATAAGGGGTATAATCAGATTAAACTATCACATATAAAATGCCGAAGACGTATGTGAGGGTCAAACCAGGTATCCTGTCAGAATTCTGGTAAGGATGAACCCTGATCAGTGTTTAATGGCCTATCAACAGCTAAGGTCATTTAAGGCCGGGCCAACGGGTTGGAATATCCCGAATTTAACCTGTCCAGAATGAGGGAAATTCCCAAAATCAGAACTCAATATTTACAGAAAAATATATATTCAGCCCTGAAATTAGAATATCCTGACCTGGTGCCAGGTCCATTCCACACCAGAATCACTTAGCTCCAACCCCAAAAGTAATATGATCAGCACTAATCTTTTTTTAATGGGGTACAACAGGATTTAGCTCTAAAGTATCAGAAGGCTGAAAAAGTACATGAGGGTCAAACCATGTAAGTCGGCATTCCGGTAAGGATGAACACCGATCGTTAAATTATCCTTCGCATGCTCCCAACCAACCACCCACTGAATAACGTGTAGACGGAATGGCAAAATGGTTACAAATGTCCCTAATTATGTTTAGAAACCAGCAGAAAGTCAGTAAAATTGCCATGAAAACTCAAAACCGCCATTCAAGGCCTATTATTAGAGAAAGGTCACTTGGCACTTGTGTGGTTTAACTGTCCAAAATATCGCTAAAATTTAATATTTTTAATCAACCCTGTTGTACTCGTGTAGATGCAGATCTGACAGCCTGTGCATCCGCAAATGGCCAAACTCCAAGTAAAACAAAACATCAAAGCTAAACACCAATGATCTAGGCCAAACACGTCACAGACCTAAAACAAATGCAATTTACTTGCTCCAATAGTCAATTAATGATGCAATATGGATATAAACGCTTTGCACCATATCCCAATTTAACCTTTTCTAAACATAATTAGGAAACTGTCAATCATTATACTATCCGTGTTATACATTATTACCATGTCAGTTAAAACTTCCATCCTACGCGATTTCAAAACTGAGTTAATTTTCCATAAATTTAGCTGTGACTGGGAAAATCAGGATCTGCACTGTTCGCCATTCCATCAATGAAATATCCAGCAGGCTTTCAAACAAGCACTATAGATCGTTATCAAACTACAGGAGTGTACTATTTGATCTGGGTCTACACTGGACACTAATCCCATAAGCCCCATTTCTTCAGTCACAGCGACAAATGACTCTGAACAAGTGAGTAACTTAAATGTCGCCATTACAGAAAACATAAAACACAAAGCAATGACTCAATAACGGAACTAGAGCAAGTGAGTAGGGACTCACAGATACCCCCGGCTACTGCTGGACCGGTATATAAAACACAAAGCAATGACTCAATAACGGAACTAGAAGCAAGTGAGTAGGGACTCACAGATACCGGCTACTGCTGGACCGGTATATAAAACACAAAGCAATGACTCAATAACGGAACTAGAGCAAGTGAGTAGGGACTCACAGATACCCCCGGCTACTGCTGGACCGGTATATAAAACACAAAGCAATGACTCAATCACGGAACTAGAGCAAGTGAGTAGGGACTCACAGATACCCCCGGCTACTGCTGGACCGGTATATAAAACACAAAGCAATGACTCAATAACGGAACTAGAGCAAGTGAGTAGGGACTCACAGATACCCCCGGCTACTGCTGGACCGGTATATAAAACACAAAGCAATGACTCAATAACGGAACTAGAGCAAGTGAGTAGGGACTCACAGATACCCCCGGCTACTGCTGGACCGGTATATAAAAAACTTGCAAATTTAGAAATATTAACAGAGCTCCAGTTAAGGTGCGTAATTTGATCAACTTGTGGTGAAATTTTATTTCTTCATCAAAAATGGCAAGTTGGGAGTCCTTTAGAATCGTCTCATCGAGACGATTCTAAAGCACTCCCAACTTGTCATTTTCGATGGAGAAATAAGAAATTTACCTCCAAATTACGCACCTTAACTGGAGCTCTGTATTACGTTTGTGTGTTGCAACCAAAAGGCAAAAACTATATACCACTGGACATATTTCATAAGCCTGGCGCATAATAATTCCATAAAATAGTCACTTTGTTGCCCATAACAATCAGGTACTACAAGATAGTGTCCACTGACCTGTTCCACTGAACGTGCCATTAACGATCTGCTCATACAGGGAGACAACACGGTTCATCTCCACGTCGGTCGTGTTCACGAATATATACATGTAGCACGACGGCTCGGCCGATACTGTGTGGATGTTGTGGAATTCACCAGGCGGCAACTGAAAATGAAAACAACAACAGTACCGGCGATGATCCGACAAAACTTGGCTTATTGCATGAATTGCGACCAGTGAATTACATACACTTTGTGGTACTTATAACATGCACTATCAAATTGAACCCTCTTTTAATAGGAACCCTCTTTTAAATCGTACCAAATTTGTGACTGGAAAAATGGGGCTTATGTGTTTTGTGACCAGTGCAGATCCAGATCAGGCTGTGCATCCCTACAGTCTGATTGGGACCTGCACTGTTCGCCATTCCATCAATGACACAACCGTCATGCTTTTAACAAGCATTATAGATCGTTATCAGGCTAGAGGAGTGTGCTATTTTGATCAGGAGCTACATTAATCACAAATCACATTTCTCAAGTCACAGCCACATTTTTACTCCCTATATTTATTACACACAAGGTAGGTCACTCACAATGCACAACCAACGGAAGTGGATTGATTTACCTTGGGCCTCGCTAATTAGAAGTTACTAATGCGCAGGAAGACCGGGAACTGGAGGGTTTCCGGCCTTCTTGCGCGTTAGTAACTTCCAATTAGGGAGCCGGGCCCAAGGTAAATCAATTCACTTCCGTTGGTTGAAAAAATGGAAAGTGAAATATTCATTATATAAACTAGGAGCAATGTGGTACTATAGGGCTGTATCAGTGGAACATAATAGGTCAATCGCTGGTCAGAAATAACATTTAACAAAGTAAAAGTGTGGTCCATATGAAACGTACATGTATTCAACATATTTAACCCTTAGACCGCTATCTTTTTTTTTTTTGTCGTCTGCTGTTTATTTTCTATTTTCCATTTTTATCATCAAAAACATGCTTTGACAGCACTTTAGAATAATTTACAACATGCTTCGACAGCACTTCAGAATCATTTCCTTTGGAAATGATTCTGAAAGGGCTGTCAAACCATGTTTATATTGAGAAATAATGCAAGATATAAAAGCAACGACTATTGTTGTGAGTAGTGGTCTAAGGGTTAAATGTGAAACCAAATCAAACTAGAGCAGCTTGAGCTGCATCAACGGTTTGAGCCTCAAACATTGATTTCATGTGTAACTAAGCTTTAGCCCAAGGTGTAAACTATCGGTTGGAAAAAGAATTTCTGAAGTTTTAGAATGAACAGTCCAACATTATTGTGTTCGCATCATCACACCGATGTGGGGCCGGTTAGCTTAGAGGTAGAGCGATGGACTCGGAGCGAGGGATACCGGGTTCGATCCTCAGCCAAAGTTTTAGCTAAAGGACTGAAATATCGACTACAGCAAAAACAATTGAAATTGAATGATAAATAACGAAGCTTGAAAAAATACGTTCATCTTTGACATCGAATAGAGCCGTAAGTAGTCAAGATATAGCTCTGAAAATTATCATCTTTCATGCGGCTGACACTCCCCTATCACCCTGGCAAGAAATTATGTTGCTGACAGTACTGTACAAATTGGAAAACATTTGTAAAGACCACCCGTTATCAGCCGAAATTCGGCAAAATCGTTGAAAAGTATGTACATTTTTCAACTTCAAATGCATATAGCTCTTTTATTTGAGCAGATAGCCGAAAACTGTCAGTGAGTCTGAGATAGAGAATTTTGTCAGCTTTCCAATGCAAAAAGAATTCTTGAAATCGGTTGGAAAATAAGGAAGTTATAGGAAGTATGACGTCACGTCATTTCAGTTTTCGTGGAAAGTAGCATTAAAAGATATCTGAAAATCTCTGAGTCTCTGCTCACACTTGATCCGAATCGGCATGCAAAATTTGAAGTCGATCCGACCAGCGGTTTGGTGTAAGATGGAGGGAGCCCGTAAGTCAGCGGATGATTATTTTTCGATAGTTATCGCCCTTAAATTGCAGTTTACGCCATTTGTAAATACACCTAATAAAACGGAAATTAAATATGTGCAATATTCCGCCAGTGGAAGTTTTCGTTTGTTTTTCACCATAGGCCGCCGGCACAAAGCGGGAAAGTTTTAGCTAAATAGGACTGAAATATCGACCGCAGCAAGAAATTTTGAAATCATTGATAAATAACGAATGCTGACGTCACATCCGTGCTCTATTTTGAAAACTTGAAAAAAAAATACGTTCATCTTTGACATCCAATAGAACCGGAAGTAGTCAAGTTAGAGCTCTGAAAATTATCATCTTTTATGCGCCGCTGACTCCCCTATCACACTGGCAAGAAATTATGTTGCTGACATTACTGTACAAATTGGAAAACGTTTGTAAAGACCACCCGTTATCAGCGGAAATTCGGCAAAATCGTTGAAAAGTATGTACATTTTTCAACTTCAAATGCCTATAGCTCTCTTATTTGACCAGATAGCCGAGAACTGTCAGGAATCCGAGATAGAGAATTTTGTCAGCTTTCCAATGCAAAAAGAATTTTTGAAATCGGTTGGAAAATAAGGAAGTTATAGAAAGTATGACGTCACTTCCGGTTTCGTGGAAAGTGGCATTAAGAGATTTCTGAAAATCTGTAAGTCTCGACTCACACTTGATCCGAATCGGCATGCAAAATTTGAAGTCGATCCGACCAGCGGTTTGGGCTGTAGACTGAACGGCTGAATAAAAAAAAAAATAAAAAAAAATAAAATAAACCAACGAAAACAGCTGAAAGCCGCCTCAAACCTAATTAACCCATATTCCTTTGTGATGGATTGATAATAATCCCACTAATGGTGAAGAGGACAGGGATAAAAACCAAGTCAATAATTTGTCAAATACTTCATGCTGCCAAAAGCTATTCATTCACGCCCGTTTAATTCTACATCCCAGCTCACCTGCATGTTGTCTCCCTCGGTCAATGTGGAGTTGTGTCCCCTGGCCACCAACTCGACAATTACCTCCCCTTTCAGCACAGTAACACTGGTGTTGCCCAGATCTTCCTGTACGAAGTTCTCCAGGTACAGACCTATGGCAGATATATAGAGGATCTTACATGAGTGATAGCATAATATGATATTTATTAAACAAGTTTACTGATTTCATAAGAAAAAAGCTATGCCGTGTTTCTTATGAAACCAGTCAACAAGTTCAATAAATTTGCATATTTATATATGATTATATGTCAATACACTGCGAGTGTCCATTTTATGCACCGACACGAGAAATGCCCAGAGTGATGTGCGGCCTTTGCGCCCAGTGTCGCTCCTGATCAGCCTGCACATCATGCATTGATTGATTGGGGTTTTACATCTACGAAACAGCAAAGTCAGATGGGCTGCACAATATGCACAGATCAGGGTCTGCATTGTCTGCCATACAGTCAGTAAAACACACATTCTTTTCAGGCAGTAAGAATGTGGTAGCGAAAGAGGGAGTAGATACACATTCCACCACAAAAGCCTGGGGCCCGTTTCACTAAAATTTGTACGACTAAAATGTTTGTAAGTGCAAATTTATGATCGTCAGGAAATTTCAATTGATGGATTTACATTTATTGAGCATAGGCTGCATATGCAGCCTATGCTCAATAAATGTAAATCCAACAATTGTTTACAATAAAACATTGTTAATGTGAAATTTACAGACTATAATAAGTTTGCACTTACAAACCGTTTAGTTGTACCATGTTTAGTGACACGGCCCCGTTCTCCAGTCTCTGTCGCATGCATGGTTCGATCTTATAAATGAACTGATATCTGTAAAGCCACATTAGACAAATCACGGCTTCCATTGAGACAACCTATATATTGTGTTTTCTGTAAACGACTAACCCACAAAATCACTATGGATCTACATTTTATACTAGATAGCAGCGGCCCGCGTATAGCGCCCACCAAGCTTTAATAGTATACCGAAAAACTTTACCAATAATGCAAACTCGGACGCATGCACTTACATACATACGCAAATGTGCTGTCTATATCGTGCTGTCCGCAAGCGGGCACAACAAAAATTAAAAAAAATAAATTGTACATGAAACTCATTTCATTGGAGCAAGACTGCAGTATATTTCATGTATCCAAATCAGAGCAGTTTTACTTTACCGGGAAAATCTGCGACAAACACAACGTCTGTGTCGTTAGCGGTATGTTTGAGGCGGGTCTGTATGTCGGCGAGTTTCCCCCGCCAGTCGGACAGGTCGACCAACAGGGGCAGCACCCAGGGGGTCATCTCAAACGGGCTCCACGGGGCCGACAAAAGGTCTGTACGTGGGTCAAACTGCCTGCAACAGTCCATGTAATAGCTAGAGTAAACTGTATATGGACTCGTCTCATTATTATTATGAACCCTTCCTACGCTGTTGACGGAAATTTCCGTCTGCTGTTTTTCATTTTTGCTTTAATTCTTAACAAAAAACTGGTTTTCACAGCACATGAGAATCGTCTCCACTGGAGACGATTCTCATGTGCTGTCAAAACCAGGTTTTTGTCGAGAAATATTGAAAATAAAACTTTTCCAGCAGACGACAATTAACATTTAATTCAGCGTAGTAAGGGTTAATAGTGTTATGTTGTAGCAGCCACAGGATTGCCTCAAATGGACGTAAAGGTCATAAAGACGGGACCAAAATTCATCCCAAAGCCCATTTATAGGAGACAGCACTGGTACATGTAGTTAAATAGGTAATACTACTCCAAGAACTTTTAACAACTGATTCACACTGTTTGACAGTGATCATACCTGTTGGTGAGAGCTCCACACGTCCACATACAGCTCTATGTTGGTACGTTATACCCAAAGATCAGTGCACCATGCCTCCTCATCGGAGCTCCAGTTAAGCTGCGTATTTGCTTAAATACCCAATTAAAATTGCCAAAAACCCAATTGAAATCAGAAGTAGCGAGTATCAAAAAGCAATAAAATATATGTGGTACCTTTTAAATATCATGCTGCAGAATACAATAAACAGACCACAAATATAGCATATTTTTCTGATTTTCATGCAAACTCATCTTGGTATTTCATTAGAATAGTCTCCAAGATATGTTTTCATTTTGAAGCAAACTATTCAATAATTGCTGTCTGTTGATGTGTAAAGAGTAGTGTGATTATATTTATCCAATTAACATTTTGAAATACCCAATTGCTTCAGAAAGGATGGAGTGACAATACTCAATTACTAATTCCTTATCTGGAGCCCTGCTCCTCATGATGCCAACAATATTGACCACAATAACGATTATACAAAGATACACACTCTAGAATTCTGTTACATGAGATGTTCGCCTAACAGAGTTCTAGGGTATTGCGACCAGACCACTCACCCACCCCTCTTGTGTGCTTGAGCACTATACCTACAGTCATTAATTACCTCAAACTCTCTAAAGTCAAACTACTGATAACACAAAGAAGACCCCCACGCCCACTTGTGAGTCGGAGCCCCATACCTACCTCTGCTGGAACCTGTCGTTGAGAGCCCACCAGACGTCCACATACAGCTCTATGTCGGTGACATGTTCGTCTAACAGAGTTCTAGAAGAGTATTGCGACCAAACCTCCACACCCACCCCCACTTGTGAGTCGGAACCCCATACTTACCTCTGTTGGAACCTGTCATTGAGAGCCCACCAGACGTCCACATACAGCTCTATGTTGGTGATGTTATACCGGGCCAGTCGGTCCCGCACGCACATAGCATATTGCTTCGCCATGTCTGGGTGGGACGCCCACCGCCCGCCCGAGTCCACACCTGCCACATACATGCACAGGTGACCGATTCATTTGTTGCCATACAAGATATAATACACAAGGAACTGTTGACCGACTCATTTACCGACATATTTAACATACCACAAGATCGATTGATTGGGACTTTACCCCTGTTCAACAGCAAGGTCATAAGAAATATGAGACACGCCATGTGATTTTGTACCGTAAATATTTACAAAATTTACAGTTTCCGTAAATGACGTCGAAAGTTAAAAAAAAAATCATAGCAAATGCGGAATTGTATTCTGCATTTACTAAGAAAATTTTGTCATCTTTCAATGTCTTTTACAGAACATATCTCTTGAAATATCGCACATGTTCTTCAGAACAAAATAGTATGGCGTGCCACATTATACAGTGGGGTCAGCGTGTAAGTGCACACACGAACGAACACGACAGGTTGGAACCAACCTGTCGTGTTCGTTCGTGTGTGCACTTACACGCTGACCCCACTGTATGAATACACCAGTATTGTTGCATAATGAACATTCAGCACTTTGGTGTGACAACTGCACAGACAGTTACACAGATGGAAAATGTAAAACCGGATTGGTTGCCACACAGAACTAAAGCTTACAAGGGACATCATGAACATTTCCCCACCTCTGGTAAATGAAGATAATATCAGTGCTCCAGATAAGGAATTAGTAATTGAGTAGTTTCACTAGGAGACAATTCTAATGAAATACCAAGATGTGTTTTCATGGAAAATAAGAAAAATAGGCTATATTTGTGGTCTGTTTATTGTTTTCTGCAGCATGATACAGGTACCACATAATTGTTATTGCTTTTTGATACTCGCTACTTCGGATTTCAATTGGGTTTTTCGGCAATTTTAATTGGGTATTTACGCAAATACGCAGCTTATCTGGAGCTCTGAATATTAATTAAGATCACCCGATATTTCAAGTCAATGCCATGGCTACATTGTATGCAAAGTCCACCGAGAATAGTCTCACTCCCTAACCATCGACACCCCCTGATAAATGTCAACATGATAGGATTCTGATATCGACCAACATCGTCTGGAATAATCTCCCTTATCGATTTTGAAAGAAGACCTGCAAGTTTACAAAGCACACGCGTAATTAAATTTGAAATTTAATCCGATATTATTCCCAACATTTGGCATAATTTTCAGAAAATAATACAGATTGTTTAAACCACAAGTTGATGTAATTTCATACAATAGACTGAAGTACACTGAACATGCTGAAATCGAACCACTGTATTACCGTTGGATTGAGGTACCCCTGTTGGCGTGTGACCTTGTCGACGTACGTGACCTTGACATGCTGAAGTCGCCACGAGTGGACCATCATGTCCCATGAGTAACCATACAGACCACTCGTCCAGCTGTTGTAGCCCTACAGGGAGAATTGATTATTTAATAGTTTAATTGGTTAATTAATTTATTGGTTGCCTAATTGATTGATCAATTGATTTACTCATCAACTCATTAACCCTTTCAACCACACAGACCAAACATCTGCAGCGTTTGCCAGCACTTTAAAGATGTGATTTATCGATTTATTTCATTGATTGACTTATTAACACCACATGCCAAAATTCCAATATTTACAAACACTAGATCCTGATGAGCCGGCTCGTAACGAGCCATCCCATCGGGATCTGCAGTGTTTGCCAGTACTTTAAAGTATAAATGCAAAACATTATTTTTATTTTCTGGTTTATTTTCTGGACATAATGTTGAAAACCGCATATACAAATACGAAGTAAGTAAAAAGTTACAAAGGTTTAAATTTTTAATTAGCAAAAAGTATGCATGAAAAAAGGCAGGACTTCGATGACGATAAAAAAGGGGTAATTTGCACATATTAAACTTAATGATTTAAAATGAAATATAATTTTTTGGAATAATTTGTTTTCATTAATATAGTTGCACAGTTTAAATACACTATTAAAATGAAAACCAATACTATTTGTCTTCAGTAGCAATTATTTTATTCAAATTTTAGGAATATTTATATTGTTAATTATAGACTTCTATGATATGTAAGCTGTCGGATAGGGGTTGGTACCCCCGCAGATTTGACCTGGGTGTAAAGATGCATGTACAGTCGAACTTGTGCTAACGACCACTTGTAATAAACGACCACCTGCTGTAAGCGACCGGTTTGAATCCCACCCGACGAATTTCCCATAATAACGTACTTGCAATGAACGACCACCTGCTGTCTGCGACCAGCGACCGTATAAATACGGCCCATTCCGTCAAAATACGACGCGTTTAACGACCGTCGGCGACTGTCAGCGCCCATGAAAACACGGCTCGAAACACGGCTATAAGCGGTGGCTATAATCCATAAAACGTGTAGCTGTCAAGTGTAAATGCTACCTGATTGCGACAAACAATGCCGTGTAGCCTACAGTGTGTGTATTGAGGTGTATATTCGCGTATTGATTTAAGGTAACGTGGCAACCTTGACTGCCTGAGGTTATTTATAGACATTAAGACATTGGAATAGCGATTTATAGATCGTGGGAAACTGAATTTGTCATCTGCTGTTACCATATTACAGTCAAACTTGTGTTAAGAGACCAATAGATAATTGTTATCTATCAACCATATTAATGCACTTGATTCTAAATTGACCTGATCGGTGTAAATCGCGGAACTTCAATTACCGAGGAATGGGTTTGTGAGCTAATTAATCCGCTGTGAATAATGTTAACCGTAATTATTGACGAGTGAGATGACCCTTAATTGGCTTGTCGCAAATTATTAATTTGAGTCACAACTCCAATCGTGGGCATTATCGAAGGGACATAGTGACGTGCTCAACTGGGTGATGAAGTTACAGGGCTCCTTGAATGTGTTGAGAATGGACGGGTGTTCAATAAAGCAGAAATCAATACTGGAATTCTTCTCGGGGGGAAGTCGTTGAATACAAGTGGTCGCAAGTACAAGTTTGACTGTACATACTTGTGTAACTGATGGTGTGTAAATACATTCTCATACTTTTATGTTGATTTAATTCCATATTACTATTCAAACTTATGTTTTCCATTGTACATGTTATTACTTTAATAAACATACATATATGTGTATACATGTTATTACTTGACTGTGTTGTCACTGTGTTGTTTTTTATATATCATCCGTGTACCCACTCCACATGGCTGTCCCTATTAAGAGACCACTTTTGGCAGTTCCCTTGAGTGGTCTCTTAACACAAGTTTGACTGTATATGATTTATACCAGCATTGATAGCCTTCTGCTGATGAACTCTTTTGGTAGCTATATACATTAGGATTCTGAAAATACCGAATTATTGAAAAATACACATGTCTGAAATTCAAGATGGCCGCCAATTTGCCTAAGAAACAAGAAAATATCATGTTATATGTCATATCTTTGTTGATAGTTAAGCAATTTTAATAGTCTTAATGGTAATATATATATTTTTTGATGGATAAATTGTTTAAAAACTTTTTGATACCATTTTAGAAGTTACTGTTCGCAAATCCAAGATGGCCGCCAAAACAGTATGTTGTATTCAATTCATTCTGATTTAGCCTATTGCTAACAATGAAGATATTTCCTATTAGCATGTCATTTTCATGGAATTTGTGACTAATATTATCTTTCATTTTGTATTATTGATTAAACTAACAGAACATATTTTAAAATTGTGACAATTGGAGCTACATTTCCTAGAACCCCACATTCAAAATGGCCGCCAAAGTATAAGATGAAATATCTCTGTAATCAGACGGAAAAAAAGATGTATTTTTACAGCTTTAGGTAGTTTTTGGTAGTACATTCTCATTGAAATGCGTATATTTTGGTCAAGGCCTTGAAATTCAAGATCCACCATATTGGAAAACTGAAAAAACAACAACAATGTTTCTGTAGTCAGATAAGGTACAAATATAAATTTCATGAGGTTTCCTCGCTACTTGTTACATGGTATGTGGCAATTTAGAGTGGAGTTAATCATAATTTTAAAGTCAAAGATGGCGGATGTCTACTCTTGATAAACAAAAAATAGAATATACATGTATATGTGGAAATAGCTGACACACCATGTGTTACCACTAATTTCAGCATGGCAATCCTTACAAATGGTAACATTTAGCACCATATTTTAATATATGCTCTCAACCCTCCCGAATCGTACACCTTTGATATATCTTGCAAAGTATCTAATGATTGAGTGTTGTATATAACAGCCTATCAACAGATACGGTCGTTGAAGTCCAGACCAACAGGGTCCATCCCGTATTTAAGCTATATGTACTGGGGGTAAATATCAAAATCAGAACTAACTATTTACTGTATACTCAGCCGTAAAATTAGATCTGGTTTCATGTCCATACCACTAATCGTATTTCCTTTTAATGTTTTTTAATGTTTCCTCGTATTTTCCCCTCAAGTACCAGTACCAGAAGGCCGAAAAGGAAATGTCGGCATTCTGGTGAAGAGGAACATTGATTGTTACATTACCCTTCGCATGCTCACAACCAACCACCCACTGCAACGTGTCTAATAGACAATATAATTAGATATGCGTATTGACAAACTAGATACAAACATTGTGATACGAGACAGTATTTGTATGTTTCTGAGTGTCTTTAGATATGTGTAGGGACTAGTATTCCATTGGAAGAAAGTGAAGCATGTAGGCATTGGACAGGCTGATAATCAGTCTCTCAATATGACCATTTGATAGAACTTTCACTACGGTGTCATGGAAGAAACAGTAGGACAATACTTTCCAGTTTATACAAATTGTAACATGACAGCACAAATCACATGCATAATTGGCACACATCACGTACACTCAAGGGCCAGCATCTCTGATCCTTAAGATAAATCTGGATCTACAATATGGATGATGAACTAGATGACGGCGACAATATATACAATATTCCAAGAGGGACAAATAATCACCAACATTTCTGACGATTTATTTTGGCTCAAGTCAGATAAGATTTGGTGAAAGCGTAGAATGGAATATCGCAAAGTATGAAATATTTCTGTAACAAAATCAACAACGAAGAAACATATGTAGTGTTGACTAAGTAATCAGCAGAATTGATCTTCTTCAATAAGAATGCTTCGGATTCTCCAGACATCTGCAGATAACAATACCACTATGACAACTACAATACATCGCATTATCAACATTACTAAATGTTGTTATATCTATATTTGTCAGCTTTATACAAGATAGTGTGGTTTTTTTTTGGGGATTGTAACAGCTTTACCTGTTGTCATGGTTTGCTATGTCTCATTTATTGTGCTTTTGTTTTGCTGACACTATTGACATTATGAAGGTAGTTGTAGTTGAACAAACACTGTAAAATACAGTAAATTCACTATTCCAAACAAATTCCCTAAAAATAGAAATATGTATTTGTTACTTGGAGATATATACAGATTGTTTCACCTCCTAGAAGTGAATGTCAGACAGCTTTAAAATGCAGGACTGTTATGCGTTTGGGTATAGTGTGATTTCTTGGAGAGAATAGCACAGGATTATGATGAATGTCACATTGATCATAATATTCAACGTTGCATCTGGACATACATGTATGTAACTCTCATAAAAATATGGTGATTCAGTTGTGGGGATTAGTTGAAATAACAGTGTTAGTATCATTTTGATAGTGTGTATTACTAGTAAAAGTGTTTAAAGATAGTTTGTTGCCGCTATGGCATCCATACTTATCTGGAGTTTCATTCACATAATGAATTTAGCTACAATTTGACAGGGAAAATAGTGAAGTTTAAAACCTAATGTACTTATCTGATAGAACTTTGCATAAACAATTGTCATTCTACCAGGCAGTATGCAAGCAATGCCATTCTTCCATAGATGGTTATATAATTATCACACATACGAAAATTATCTTCCGCATATCATGCACAATTCATATTAGGGGACGCTGGTGTCGAACGAAGCACTAAGCCATAATATCAGGTAAACTGTAAGGCTAAACAGCGTACGTAACATATCAAATTAATTTATTTGGATCACAGCAACTGGCAACGTATTACGTTCACAAATCCTTGAATAGAACGCTCAAAACGAGAAACAAGCCATATCGATACGCAAGCATGACTCTCCATCAGCACGTAACTTTGACGGAGATGCTGTAGGTAATTCAGCATGATAATTGTTTTGATATTGAAAACATAATTATGTTCTTGGTTGGGTATAATTGTGTGAGATATAATTGTGAGAGTCTCTGTTAAATGAACACGGCTTCATTTTAGTCATAAGTTAATGGTAGTTGGACAGTACAGTTATTGTAATATTTGTATGAGTATGTATGCCTTCAAATAGCGAAATGCAGAAAAAACTTCACTTTTTGTCTTGATTTGACCCATGAATAACCTTGGAACTGCCCCTAAACAGTCCACCTTGAGTGTAGACCCATATCTAAACGTAAAGTTTTGAAAGATATAACCCACTTTGAACACCGATTTGTAAACAAAAATGTAGAAAGGATAATCCCCCATGTCTGGAGTGGAATCGTGACAATTTACAAGTCATTCATTTGAAAAGTTCACATATGTAATTATTGGCGGCCATCTTGGAATTGAAGTTAGTAAATTATCAAATATGCTATTTTAGTAAATGCCATACCATGATGCAAATTGATTTTATGAAGACATTCAGTAACAAACACATACAAAGAGCTAGCTTATGTTGGATATGCACGAAACTGTCTTTTGTTTTCATATAGTGTCACTATTTTGGCAGCCATTATGCATTTTTATTGTTTATATTTCCTTATACTACCAGCATGTAACTTGTTTCCATCTTCAACATTGATTTTATGAGTGATGGTGACCTATATATGGCAAGCATTAAGACATTTGATTTTTCTTGATTTGACCCCTAAATGACCTTGAAATGACCTTCAAAGGTCAAAATTGCGTGGGTACCCACCCCTATCTGGAAGCTTACCCATCATAGATATAAACTAGCATGGGTACCCATTTATAACAAAGAATGCCATCAAATTTTTTTGTTCATGCCCTGGCGGGCCGTCTATTAGGTAAAAGACCTCTATGACGTGAAATTGCATATTACAAAATTATTTATATTAAGTAGTTATGAATTTATTCATATTTTGTTTTATTTTATTTTATACTTGAAATACAATGATAAATATATTAAAAAAAAATATAATTTTTTACAAATAGTTTCATTTTTATTACAAGTTTTTCGGTAGGTACCTGTTTCAATTAGGAACAAAATTTATTAAACCTGTATAACTCCTTTAAAGATGTGATTGAGCTGGCTCGTAACGAGCCGTCTCTTCAGGATCTGCAGTGTTTGCCAGTGTTGTAAGATATGATTGGTCAGTAAGCGAGGCTTACGGAATACCCCCCGCGTGGGCCCAGGTTCCCCTAAATATGTAAAAAAAATAATCAAAGTCTGTGGGCTTGTGACCTTGACTCTGGGCTTAGCGGGTGCGGCACGAACATGAATTTGTCACAGGGTGATAGAGGTCCATTGGAGCAATGCGTGTATGAAATGTGAAGCAGATCCGAGCAAGGAAATAGAAGTTATAACCAATTTCTCTGATGTTAAGTTTTGTAAAGAGACCAAGTATGTGACCTTGACCTCAAGATCAGCGGAGATTTGTCACAGCATGATAGTAGAGCCTTAGAGGAATGCATGCATGAAATATTAAGAATTTTCGATGAAAGAAATAGAAGTTATAACATATTTCTCTGATGTTAAGTTTTGTAAAGAGACTAAGTATGTCACCTTGACCTTGGGATCAGCGGGGGTTGGACGGTCGTAGGTTTGTCACAGCATGATAGTACAACCTTAGAGGAATGCACAAGTGCAATATTAAGAATTTTCAATGAAGGAAATAACAGTTATAACATATTTCTCTGATGTTAAGTTTTGTAAAGAGACTAAGTATGTCACCTTGACCTTGGGATCAGCGGGGGTTGGACGGTCGTAGGTTTGTCACAGCATGATAGTACAACCTTAGAGGAAAGCACAAGTGAAATATTAAGAATTTTCAATGAAGGAAATAACAGTTATAACATATTTCTCTGATGTTAAGTTTTGTAAAGAGACTAAGTATGTCACCTTGACCTTGGGATCAGCGGGGGTTGGACGGTCGTAGGTTTGTCACAGCATGATAGTACAACCTTAGAGGAATGCACAAGTGAAATATTAAGAATTTTCAATGAAGGAAATAACAGTTTATATAACATTTCTCTGATGTTAAGTTTTGTAAAGAGACTAAGTATGTCACCTTGACCTTGAGATCAGCGGGGGTTGGACGGTCGTAGGTTTGTCACAGCATGATAGTACAACCTTAGAGGAATGCACAAGTGAAATATTAAGAATTTTCAATGAAGGAAATAAGTTATAACATATTTCTCTGATGTTAAGTTTTGTAAAGAGACTAAGTATGTCACCTTGACCTTGGGATCAGCGGGGGTTGGACGGTCGTAGGTTTGTCACAGCATGATAGTACAACCTTAGAGGAATGCACAAGTGAAATATTAAGAATTTTCAATGAAGGAAATAACAGTTTATAACATATTTTCTGATGTTAAGTTAATTTTGTAAAGAGACTAAGTATGTCACCTTGACCTTGGGATCAGCGGGGGTTGGACGGTCGTAGGTTTGTCACAGCATGATAGTACAACCTTAGAGGAATGCACAAGTGCAATATTAAGAATTTTCAATGAAGGAAATAACAGTTATAACTTATTTCTCTGATGTTAAGTTTTGTAAAGAGACCAAGTATTTGACCTTGGGATCAGCGGGGGTTGGACGGTCGTGGATTTGGCACAGCATGGTAGTAGAGCCTTACAGGAATGCATGTGTGAAATATTAAGCACTTTAGATGAAAGAAATAGAAGTTATAACAATATTTCTCTGATGTTAAGTTTTGTAAAGAGACTAAGTATTTGACCTTGACCTTGGGATCAGCGGGGTTGGACGGTCGTTGATTTGGCACAGCATGGTAGTAGAGCCTTAGAGGAATGCATGTGTGAAATATTAATCATTTTAGATCAAAGAAATAGAAGTTAGTAACAATATTTCTCTGATGTTAAGTTTATGGACGCACAGACGGACGCACGCACGGACGGACAACCTGACTCCAGTATACCCCCCCACAACTCGTTGCGGGGGGTATAAAAATCATTATTTACAAACACTGTAGATCCAGATGAGCCGGCTCGTACTGTAATGACCAGTAGCCGATTTCACCAACATTTATTTTTCCTGAAATGCATTATTTCATATAGAACTAACGACTGCATATATTTGATGATTAAAAGTATGCAGAATTAATATTTTCAATTTTAGGATAAATTATTTTTTTATTATACTGAATTTATACTCCCTCAAAGTATACTTTGCTAGGTAAGTATACTTTGCAATGTTGATGAAATCGGCTACAGAAGACAAAATATAAAAAAACGACAACAATTTTTGTTTCCCGCCAATAACATTGAGGTTCCACTGTACCTTTGTGATTCCGTGTGAGTATGGCAGTACACACTGTGTGGCCACATACAGCAGTACAATGGAGGTTATCAGCCGATGGTACAGGGTCGGGCTTGTGTGTGGTACGTCACTCGTAATGCCAGCAACCACGCTCTGCAATGATGGCAGCATGCAAAATCTTGAAACACCAGAATTAAACTTTTTAGGAGTATGTAAATGTATGTAAACATTGTTAATGTGAAATTTACACTTACGAACATTTTAGTTGTACAAAGTTTAGTGAAACAGCCCCCTGGAGTTCAAATGTAGAGCATAAGCCCAGAAAAGCACAAATAGTAAATGCTCATACTTCCCTAAAGCCATGACCGAGTGTAGTCGTTTTATGTCCATTCAGAAACAAGTAAGAAAGATGGGAGCTACGCATAAACAACATGCAGATGGCAGAGTTCTTTCTTATTAACCCTTTCAACACCACAGGCCTGTATAGTGGCATTGGCAAACAGTGTAGATCCAGATGAGCCGGCTCGTGACGAGCCGTCTCATCAGGATCTGCACATTTTGCAAGTAATTTTCATATTATTGAGAACTTGAACACTCAATTTTCATAAATGAACTAGTCTGAAAATCATTTTGTGACAATTGGATTGGTTGCAAAATTAACATATCAAAATCCATTCCAGTTACTTAGGGGTTAAAGGGTTAAAGTGCTCATCTGATAATTTACAATGGATGGTCAGTGATACTATATAATCACCTGGAAACACTACGACATCACCACATCCAACGATTATCTGCTCAATGCTTCAGTTGTGTTTATCAGCTGTTTATTATTTACTGTCCATTTTTCTAAATAAAAAACAGGATATGACAATGCAAGAGAGTCCACTGGCGATGATTCTCAAGTGGTTTCAAAACATGTATCAATTACAAAATAAATCAGAAAGAAAATAAGTCAATTTATGTTTCCCCAACCACATAAACTTAACTTACATGTTTTTCATCTGGTTTAATATCCTCCTTACTATACAGACAATGACTACTCGTCTGTAGCGGTATATCGGCCGGCAGTATAACGGTCAAGCTAGATGGACATTTCCGGAACCATCGGCGCGGCCAGTCAACATAGCAGAACAGTGACAGGGTCGCCAACATGGTCCATGGAAACATACCTGCATACAGAATATAGGAATGAATGGCCTTTTTGTTGAATTTATTGGGTATAAACTTGGAAAAGTCGCGGGAATACTGGACGAAGTGATCACAAATTACAATTTTCGAAAAAAAAAAAAAAAAAAACTTATTTTTTTTTCGTAAATTGTAATTTTTTTAAGGCCTCGTCCAATATTCCCGCGACTTTTCCAAGTTTATATCGAGGATAAATTCAACAAAAAGGCCATTCATTCCCTATAATTCCAGCATTTGCAATAAATTCATCAAGAAAATGTGTTTATTTTCCGTTTTCTTAAGAACTATTTTAATTGCGCCTCACGGTTACGGAAAGTAGTTCGGCGTGGGAGTTTACTGGGATATAAATTTTGGACAGAGACTTGCTACGGACCAATCAAATGTTAGGGAATTGTGTAAATATTTTTGTGCTGGCATTATATACAGTGTAATCACTCTAAACCGGACACCAAGAAAACACGTGATCTCATTTCTTATTTGATTCGGCTTATATTTAAGGACCAATTCTATACATGATCATCGTTTGATTCAAAGATAATTGCTTCGTAAATGTGATAGAATATATGTATAATATATATGTGAATATTGCTTCGTTACTGTATCCTATACGGCACATGGAGTGGCCAAGTCAGCCATCTTTGTGTTTCGACCATCAGCCAAGCCAGTTCACCTGTTGCCACAAAGAACTCAAAATGTGAAGTAGAACTTATTATAAAATGTAGCTAATCACATGTGGAAAAGCCAGGAGAACGGACTCCTATCCATTATATTACACCAAACTGTAAAATATTTTTGTTTTCTGGACAGGTTTGTGCCTGTTTAACAACATGAACCACCATTATAGATAGCCTCATACAGAGAAAATCGCACAGTATATCACTTTTACCTGGCACACAACACATACATTATATACCCTCTACTGTACATATTCTTAGCTATCAAATCTGGTGACATGTAAGCAGTTATCGGAGTGTATTGTCCCTGGTGACTACCGTACTCACCTACTATGCGAGTAAATATTGCTTTACCTATGGGCCACGTGTTAACTAACATAGGCTGTGCATCAGATTGAAATGTTTACACACCCAAATTTAATTGAGATTCATGGAAGAAATGCTCAGATATCTCGTCTTTTGTATAGTTTGCTGGCATAATATTTATAGCTTGCCGTTGTCATATATGTCTACAGTGGAACCCCTCCAAACCGGACCCCCTCTATACCGGAATTCGCGCTATACCGAACATACGACCACGTCCCGAATATTCTGCTATATAAACACATTAGTTTCTACCCCTCTATTCCGGAACCCCTCTACTCCGTAATCCGGACGCCATGTCAAGTCCCAAAACCATATTTCAGCGTTAAAATAACCCCGGAAAACCGGAAACACGGTCACCTGTCAGGATGTCATCCAAGAAATACACCGCGCCCAATTTCAATGTTGTTTCAAGCGGGTGTCAAAATCACACTGTGTTTACAATAGACTGGTTCCCGGTAGTCTTGTTCAGCTCTGGTTCCCAAAATGCGGAGCCACGAGAATGAGACGATTCTAACAGACTCCCAACTTGACATTTGTGTGGAAGAAATGACAAAATTGATCAAATTACGCACATTAACTTGAGCTCTCTACAAGTGCTATCCATGCGTGTAATGCGCTAAGGAGCGTGTTTTTTTAACGTCATAAGCGGCATTACAAAGTTAAGAATCTATTCAATACATGCAACCTAAATACGAGACATGTTTGCTGTTTTACAAGCTCATTACAATAGCATGGTTCACAATTTAATTATACGCGTACGTAACAATTACTGAAATAAAATAATCGGCAAATTATTTGTGAACCCTCGACCGATTAATTGAGATAATCTGATAATTACTTAACGAGGCTGTAAACTCGTGACTGTAGCATGTGGGCTATTGTAGCAGCTCGCGGTAACTACACAGCACACGCGAAATGTGTCATATGCTCTTTGCGACCAGTGTAGACCGTAGACTCAGATTACATTGCGAATCTGCACTATTTGCTATACCCCTTGCGAATCTGCACTATTTGCAATGTCAATAAAACAAACAACACATTCTGGTCTTAAAAGAGCACTCCAGCTGATCGAGAAAGTTCCACAGTGGCACAAAATACTTAGGGGCCTTTATCCCATGTCATCTGCACTGTTTATTGGGAATTACACATGTCGACATGATAAAACACAACTGGGTAGCCGAGCCCCCGTTAAGGTGCGTAATTTGGGGGTACATTTCTTATTTCTCCATACAAATGGCAAGTTGGGAGTGCTTTAGAATCGTCTCCTATGCTTTCAATATTGTAATAATGGTAAAAACTATACAAATCCAAGAGTTAATGATGGAAAACATACATGTCCTTAACTGGAAATAGAAAACCCCTCTAAAACCGAAAACCCCTATAAACCAAACTTTTCAGTCTGTCCCCAGGGTGTTCGGTTTAGAGGGGTTCCACTGTATTATGTATTGTACCAAATTTTATTTGGTTTGAAATTTTTTTTTTTTTCACAATAAAATCAATATTTGTTGAAATTTCATCAAATAAATTGTTTGGGGAGGGTGACTTTATTATTGATGAAAAAGTATACATTTAAATATTTTTTCACATTTAGTGTGTTTAATAGCCAAAAGTTTGTCGGCAAAAACGTGGAATAGACAACGCGGCATAAATGTGGTTGAAGCTGGAGAAATTGGGTTCAAAAGGCATTTATGACCAGCGTAGACCCTGATCAGCCTGTGCATCCGCACAGTCTGATCAGGGTCTGCACTGTTCACCATTCAACTAGTGAAACACCCATCATGCTTCTAACAAACAGTATGAAGACTTCTCAGGCTACAGGAATGCACCAGCAGATCAGGGGCTAGATTTTCCACAAATACCATAGTAAGCAGACTTCTCCAGTCACAGTGATAAACAGCTGACTCACCTATACTGAATAGTTGGGAATTCATGAGGTGAAACGATGAGCCAAACACGAATGCTATACTCCTCGTCTTGTCGAAGAAGAGCAGAAAGCCAATACTGATGTCTATAAGTAGGCCGCCCAGATGGACGATATACAGGCTCACTTGTTCCTCTGTCAGCACCAACCTGTAGGTATGTATGTTGAAGCGTTGATTGATTAGACCATATAAATACCCAAATACAGTCGAACCTGTGAACAACGACAAGCAAAGGGAAGTGGCCAAAGTGGCCGTTGTTGACAGGTGGTTGTTGTTCCAAGGGTCAAACATTTTCCCGGTTTCACAACAGTCAGCCATGTATTTAGCATTCTATTGCAATCTATATGCATGCATAGAAAACGTCTTGGCTGTATACACTTCCACCTGACGATTCGCTATTGCACGATCGTGGAGTGTATCTGCTTTTTATCAATTAACAAAAGTGCCGCAAGTCACAAAATACGCCCGTCGAATATGGGCCAGACAACGAAGATGCAGAAATGTGAAGCAGTCAACAAGGCAAGAAACATTAATGAGAATTTGAAAGTCTATAGCATTATTTCTTCATCTCGTTGTGCTAAACATGTATAAAGTAGAAATGATAGGGAATTGGATACAATAATGTAGAAAAAATGGCTAAGTTAAAAAGGTGACATTTTTGTTAAAAAATATTTTTTCGGCATAAAAACACCAAGGTGCACATCTTCAATATGTGTAGAAGACGTGTGTATAGTTTCAGAACGATCGACTGAACAGTTTCGGAGGAGTTGTGTACACAAACTCTGTACCGTATGTAGAATTGTATAGAAAAATGTAGAAAAAATGGCTAAGGGCTATTCCAGTAAAATCTATAGTGGAGAAGGCGTTTTTTGCCGGGGGAACCTAACCTACGACATATAAAAAAAAAAATTCTCAGCCTACCTACGGTGTTTAAAAAAAAAATTAAACCCAACCACCAACGAAAAAAAAATAAAAAAATAAAGAATCACAACCTACAGTAAATACAAATCTAAAAAAAATGCAACCTACAATAAATAAAATAAAAATAAAATCTCAACGTACAATTAACAAACAATATTAAATAAAAATTCTGTTTATTGAATGGCTTTTATACCAAGTCATTTTGTTACATACATTATAGTATATAGTATATACAGTGCCTAAATGATATTAAACAATGAAATTGTGCATTTAATACATTAAAATTACACATGTTGCTTTTATTATTAAAATGTGATGTTTATTGTTGTATTTGACTAAGAAATGTCATTAAGGTGGTGCTCTACCACAGTAGTCCTAACATCGATATCCTCCAAGACATTGGCACCATTGCATCTTGTTATTTACACTATGGCCCAAGGTTATAAAATATTGACTTGTCAACAAACTTCCAATTTTTGGACCAAAATATTTATTAAATAATTATTAAGTAATTTTCATTTTAAATTGCAAAAAGTATAAATAAATAACAGTACAACCCAATTGTACTGCTATTTATTTATCCTTTTTTGTTTGCAGTTTGAAATGAAAAAAAAAATAAAAAAAAAAAAAAATTTATTGATGGGAGCCAGTATAGAACTCGCAACACCAACTTCTGAAGTTCTGGTCATACCACCAGGCCACCGCGTCAATGTAGAATTAGAAACAAAATATCCTACTATGTGCATTCTTGGGAGTTGTTTTGTACATTTTGGGAAACTTTTAAACTAACAACAACAACAATTGCTGGGCCGTCAGCGTCTGTATAATTATTTTCTGGCTGACAATAACCCACAATTTATTATACAGATTATGAAAACAACAACAAGCATAAAATATTTTTTAAGAAAACAACAACAAGCATAAAATATTTTTCATTTCAATACTATGACATGCAATGAATTGTAATTAACAAATTTACCCTCCTACAGGTTAAATTATTTTTCGTTGGCAATAACCTACGATAAATATCAATGGACCTGCCGTCTCCCCCCCTCCCCCCCCCCCCCCCCCCCCCCCCCCCCCCCCCCCCCCCCCTCCATCCCCCCCCCCCCCCCCCCCCCCCCACCCCCCCCCCCCCCCCCCCCCCCCCCCCCCCCCCACCCCCCCCCCCCCCCCCCCCCCCCCCCCCTTACCCCCAGATATTTTACTGGAATAGCCCTAAGTTAAAAAGGTGATATTTTTGTTAAAAAATATTTTTTTTGGCATAAAAACACCAAGGTGCACATCTTCAATATGCGTAGAAGACGTGCGTATAGTTTCAGAACGATCGACTGAACGGTTTCGGAGGAGTTGTGTACACAAACTCTGTACCATATATAGAACTGTATAGAAAAATGTAGAAAAAATGGCAATAAAGTTAAAAAGGTGATATTTTGTTAAAAAATATTTTTTCAGCATAAAAACACCAGGGTGCACATCTTCAATATGTGTAGAAGACGTGTGTATAGTTTCAGATCGATCGACTGAACGACTGAACCCATCCCACCCATATTAATATAACAAACGTTATATTTATTGGCAATATGCCGGTCTATTTACATGATATAATCTATGTAATCTGGACCGGGATATCGCCTGTCAAAAGTTATGGAGGTTCAAATAAATTTCCATGAAGTATGTAGAGTAGAACGATTGGCATACTTCTACATTGGATCTAATACCCTCTTTACAATAAAGACGTCTATGTCATAACACTGTTCTTTCAGTCTGGTTATAGTATTATCTTTTAATAAAATCAAACGCTTTGCAACTCGCCATGAAATACCAATAATTAATCTATCATTGGTGCTCAGTATGTCCGTTTGCAGCATGGTTTTTAGTTGTGTCTCATGTAGAATGTTATAATTAAAGTTTGTCATGAATCCTGAAAATCAGATCCAAATCATGACATGTCATAATTCATTTACAGGGCTGCCAATAAAATAAGAATATTCCAGTTTGGGCACCCTGTTTTTGATATTGGTGCAAACATACTGCCGAGTTTTTCATTATCATTGTAGGATATGTTTTTCTACAACGTGGTCGGACGGTGGGTCGATGTCGGCACCGTGGCAATTTGTTGGATACAAGAACATCACAGCTGTATCAACGACATTCGTGTTCTACGAAGGCGCCTCCACGTACCGGTTCCCATTGTATACAAAATTGAAATACATGTATCCGATTGTTGATTTAATATATTACTTATATTGTCATAGCAGCTTTAGGTCATTGAGAATATTTTAAAATTGGTGGTTAATGTTATAATTTATTTGTCAAAAATAATTCTGTGGCGGAATTATAGCAGACAATGACTGGTGTGACTCATAAACATGATGGTGAGGTCTCGGTACAGGGGTGGTCCTTCTCCACGGCTAACCGGTTGGGTACTGTCCGCTGGCTGATTCTTCAGCATCACTACAGCCGTTATTATGGGATATATATTTGGCATGAATGAGGCACACATTGTATTGTCAAAATTGTTGAGCTGCTGTGGCCATATAGAAAAATTGTATGATATGGGTCTAAATTGTGAAAAAAAGAATAGGAAGACCACTAAAAAGATGGACGCTTGTGACAAGTTTCCACATGATATGATATGGGTCATAAATTGTGAAAAAAAATAGGAAGACCCACAAAATAAAAACCCCTAGATGGAGTTGTCGACAAGCTGCATGTTTGTATCCCCCTCCCCAGGGATACAAGTTCTTTGAGGGTGTTCGAGTGCTCCGGAGACAAAATCAGTGACAGAAAAACAAAGGGAGATAACTAAAGAATTAGTGATGCAAGAGTTGTCATTCTTGCGGGACACACCTTTAGGGTCGTGGTCTATGCATGTGTGAAGTTTCATGAAAATATTCCAAAGGGTGTTCGAGTTATGCTCCAGACACGAAATCAGTGCACGAAACAACAAAGGGAGATAACTAAGAAATTAACGACGCAAGAGTTGTCATTCTTACGTGCGACACACCTTTGGGTCGTCTTCTATGCATGTGTGAAGTTTAATAAACTAGAAAATGTGTTCATAGAACACGGATGTCCCACATATCGCTTTGATAATAAATGAGGCCAAATTGCAAGTCAAAATTTTCTTTTACCTGAGCGTTTTTTAAAGTTTTTGAAGCACCAAGTATGTGACCTTCACCCTGGGCTTGGCGGGGGCAGGACAAACGTGGATTTGGCACAGGGCGGTAGAGGACCATTAGAGCAATGCATATATGAAATATGAAGCTGATCCGTGAAAGAAAACAGAAATTATAAGATATTTACCTGAGCATTAAAGTTTTTGATGCAAGCACTAAGTATATGATGTTAACCCTGGGCTTGGCGGGGGCGGGACGAACGTGGATTTGGCACAGGGCGGTAGAGGACCTTAGAGCAACGCATATATGATATGAAGTTGATCGTGAATGGAAAGAAAAATAAGATTTACCTGAGCATTAAAGTTTTTGATGCACCAAGTATGTGACCTTGACCCTGGGATTGGCGGGGGGGCCAGACGACGTGGATTTGGCACAGGGCGGTAGGACCATTAGAGCAACGTATATGAAAATAAATGAAGAAGATCCATTTGAAAGAAAACAGATTATAAGATATTTACCCGAGCGTTAAAGTTTTTGAAGCACTAAGTATGTGACCTTGACCCTGGGCTTGGCGGGGGCAGGACGAACGTGGATTTGGCACAGGGCGGTAGACGACCATTAGAGCAACGCGTATATGAAATATGAAGTTGATCCGTGAATGGAAATAAAAATATTATAAGATATTTACCTGAGCGTTAAAGTTTTTGAAGCACCAAGTATGTGACCTTGACCCTGGGATTGGTGGGGCAGGACGAACGTGGATTTGGCACAGGGCGGCAGAGGACCATTAGAGCAATGCGTATATGCGTGTTCGAGTTATGCTTTGGATACAAAATCAGAGCACGAAACAACAAAGGGAGATAAGTAAACAAGAATTACGCGGAATCAGATGCCTCGCCTTGTCCCGCCTTGACCTCGAGCCTGGGCCCGAAAGCAATTTTCACTGGCCCGAACATATTATACAATTATTGACTAGTGAACCATAGAATATCAGATTATATTCTATGGCTCACTAGTCAATAATTGTTTTATTATATGATAATAGTCTGTATATAGCACTTACGACTTCCTTATGCTACTAGACAAAAATTGAAAAAGAATTTGAAAAAAAAAATGAAAAAAAAAAAAAAAAAAAAAAAAATGGAAAAAAAGTTTAAAAATAAAAAATAATAATGCTTGCTACTGGAGCCCAGAATTTTTTTTAATAGTCCTATATTTATCTACATATATCTGCACAGGTCCACATAATGCCACAATATTTTCAACACAGTTTACGGAAATGTAATATAATCATTTACCTGTATAAATTACCTGTAAGTGGTCAGTGGTCAGTTGCACATGCTAGCACATGCACAGGTGAATAGTCTGTATATAGCACTTACGACCTTATGCTACTGGACAAAAATTGAAAAATAATTTGAACAAAAAAATGAAGAAAAAAAAATGAAAAAAAAAAAAAATAGAAAAAAAAAGTTTAAAAATAATAATGCTTGCTACTAGAGCCCAGATTTATTTCCAGCCAAATTGAAAAATAATTTGAAAAAAAAAATGAAAAAATGAAAAAAAATAATGAAAAAAAAAAAAAAAAAAGGACAAAAAAAAGTTTAAAAATAATAATGCTTGCTATTGGAGACCAGATTTTTTTTTAATAGTCCTATATTTATACATATATCTGCAGAGGTCCACATAATGCCACAATATTTTCAACACAGTACCCAATGTAGTGATTTACCTGTATATAAACGGTCAGCAGTGGTCAGCAGTGGTCAAGCAGTGGTAGGCATCTGCACATGCTAGCCCATGCTTAGCACATGGTTCTCCCAGTTTCTATTGTTCTCTCTACAGGTAAGGTGTACAGAGCACACGAGAAAAGGTATACAGAGCAGACGAGAAAACAGGTCTTCATGCATTATTGTCCAGTTTGTAGAGTGCGCAAAACAAAAAAGGGAGATAACTGAAAAATTAGCTACGCAAGAGTTGTCATTCTTGTGCGCGACACACCTCCGGGTCGTGGTCTATGCATGTGTGAAGTTTCATGAAAATATTCCAAAGGGTGGTCGAGTTATGCTCAGGACAGGAAATCAGTGAGCGAAAAACAAAACAAAAAAGGGAGATAACTCAAAAATTAGCTATGCAAGAGTTGTCATTCTTGTGCACGACACACCTTCGGTTCGTGGTCTAATTGAATGTGTTAAGTTTCATAAAAATATTCCAAAGGGTGGTCGAGTTATGGTCAATCAGTGCGCGAAACAAAAAAGGGAGATAACTAAAAAATTAGCTATGCAAGAGTTGTCATTCTTGTGCGCGACACACCTTCGGGTCGTGGTCTATGCATGTGTGAAGTTTCATGAAAATATTCGAAAGGGTGGTGGAGTTATGCTCCGGACACGAAATCAGTGCGAGAAACAAAAAAGGGAGATAACTAAAAAATTAGCTATGCAAGAGTTGTCATTCTTGTGCGCGACACACCTTCGGGTCGTGGTCTATGCATGTGTGAAGTTTCATGAAAATATTCCAAAGGGTGTTCGAGTTATGCTCCGGACAAGAAGTGTCTACGGCGGACGCGGACCGCGGACGCGGCGCGCTGTCAAATCCATAGTATCCCCCGACGGTAGTCTGGGGGATACAATAATCAAGAATTTACTAACGTTGTTATTAGTTTATGAGTGGTCAAATAAACACGTTAGTCATGTCACTTTAGATTGGTTCCCGGTAGTATTGTTTTGCTAGGCTGCGCATCCGACAGGGTACCAGTCTAGTGTGGACTACGTGACTGACGTCAGCAACCGCGTGTATTGATCTTTGATATGGCTTTGTGCCCCGTGGTGTGAAATTTACACGTAGTAATACTTGACAAGCGCGTTGTGTTTGAAGTCTCAGTCTTGACACTGTAGACGAATCAGCATCGTGTAAACACAGTTTGCCAACTAATGGTGGAGTTTTACGACTTACGCGGAATTGCATTATGCCTATTGGAATACACGACACGGAATAAATATCAGGAATTACCGTTAATGGATTATGGAGTTATGTAATATATTTCATGGAAAATGTTTAACGTCGCCAAAATGACACCGACCATATCGGGCAAGGTAAATGTTTTCAAAAGAGTGTTGTGCCAATGTATGTGAATGTAATTGATGACTAATTGGATACGACCAGTTGCAATTCAAATGATAGCGGCTAGATTGTGATGAAAGGAAAATAACGATTGTGGTGCTATTTTTTTTTGCCGACAAAAACTTGACATGGCCGCTGTTCACATAGAAAAATGCCGTGTGGGAATAAAAATAGCTGGCCGCTGGTCACAGTTCGGGGGTGGTCGTTATTCCAAGGTCTTATAAAGAACAAAATTGGACGGGGGGATTTTTAACTGGCCGTTGTGGACAGGTGGTCGCTATTCCCAGGTGATCGTTAGCACAGGTTTGACTGCATGAAGAAAAAAAATATTCTTTTATTTTTTATTAAATTGTGTTGCAACTAGTGTCAAACAACAATAATTAATGATTTTTCTTCAATATATATAAATAAAAGATCAATGTGGCTTATTATTTAGGATCAGGTGGGGATTATATTCCATAAATAAATTTTATATGGCCTTTGCTTAAACTTTATTTATTTTACAATGATTACAAACAAGCATGAGAGCATGTATACAAAAGCTTTTGTTGGCACAGATGTAGGTGTGAAGGTGATCCTGGAGGAAACCGGAGTACCCAGAGGAAGTCTGATCTGGCACCCATTATACCGCCATGCCATCTAACATACTAGGATCGAACCCGAGCTGCATTGCGATTGTTATCAATTACGCTAACCGGACAACCTAGAGATGATCGATTCATTGGGGTTAACATCCGTTGTACAGCAAGGTCATGTAGGTGTGACTGCAGAAATGGGGCTTCTGGGTTTTGCGACCAGTATAGATCCAGATCAGTGTGTGCATCTGCCCAGTCTGATCAGGATCTGCTCGGTTAGCAACTTCATCAATGAAACACTTGCCATTCTTGTAAGGGCTGTTCCATTAAAACATACCCGCACCCCCAAGACGGCAGTTTAAAGAAAATATATGCCAGGGTGTCTGTTTCTTTAAATTGCATACATGGGTGGGTGTGCTTGTCAGAAAATAACTTCTATGCGTGGTTGGCTGTCAGACTGGTGAGTGTCTGTTTTTCAGGTCAACATGGAGTGGTTCGTATAGCGGGATATATGTATAGGCGGCGTATATTACAGAGAATTGATGTCTAACGTATATAACGCGGCCATTCGCGGCGAATTGTATTTGTAGTGCGGAGTTCCTCAGGAATATAACGTCCCAGAATATGCACAACATAATTAAATGCGTGCTGGTATCGCGACGATTTGTATTCATAACGCGGCATTCCTCAGGAATATCACGTCCCAGAATATGGCCAACGTAATTAAATGCACGCTGGTGGTGTATTGTATTATTATCGCACCTTCGCCAATTATAGAGTAGACGCTCGTGTATGGACTATTGGCCATCACCTGGGGCACATACAGACTGTATCGTTACACCCGCATAATGAAACCGCCAATTGACATATTGACACTTTCGCCATGCGTGATAAGGGTATCCCGTGATAATTGTCACGTACACACAATGTCATAAACTGTCGTCTGCACATCACATTTTTCTTACGAAAAAATAAAAACATGTTTTGACAGCAAACAAGACGCGCCGCGACATATTAAATACAGTGCGACCCCGTTAGTACACGGAAGTCCGGCGACATACAACCTTCCGTGTTGCTTATCCGAACCGTGCTATATCCGTTCTCGCCCACGACGCATCATAATGTCAACAAAAAATACATGTACACTGTACACTGTGACTGCGAATGAACGACGTCGCCAATGCCTATAATATGCCATAAGTTTTCACTGTTATCTTCGCATGTAATAAATATATTGAATCCAAGAATTGTTAACGTCATGTTTTACGTCATGTTTTATTTATTCATCATGTTCATCAGTGGCGGATCCAGGATTTCACAAGGGGGGGGGGGGGGGCACATGGAACTTGAACGAGGTATGCTCGTTCGTCGACTGAGCGGTGCGAGGGAGTCGGCTAGGGGGTCCGGGGGCATGCCCCCCCCCCACCCATAAATTTTTTGAATTGAGGAAGCCATTTCCTGCATTTTACGCTCAATATTTCATAAAAAAAATAAATAAATAAATAAAAAAATCGGGATATGCTCATTCGTCGACTGAGTGGTGCGAGGGAGTTGGGTAGGGGGTGGTCCGGGGGTATGCCCCCCCCCCACCCCCCCCCCCCCCCCCCCACGGAAGATTTTTGAATTGAGGAAGCCATTTCCTGCATTCTACGCTCAATATTTCGTAACAAAAAAAATAATCTGGATTGCTACTGTTCATGTAGATCTACGCAGGTCCGTGCAATCCATTATTGTAAACGCGTGTAGAAACACGTGTAGCCATCATCATTCGATGACGCAATGACCCAATGACCGATATCCTGTTCCATCGGCTGCAACGTCACGTGACAAGCTCGTGCGTTGTAATCTGTGTTTACTCATATGGTGAGCACAGGTGGGAAGACTCGGACCTATGACACCAAAATAAATGCCTATTAAAAAAATCCCATTATCCCACCACCTGGTATCGTACTGTACATGACGTTAATAATAGAACGAGACCAAGTGGGTGGGGTAATGGATATTTTTGTAATGGGTCATTTTCTTTGTGTCACACGTCCGACTATTCCACCTGTGGGTTTGAGTACGCACAGAGTTTTAACCCTTTCAACACCATAGACCTGTATAGACATGTTTTGCCCGACGTGTTATAATATTGCGCCAGTTCATGAGGTAATCAGGCTTATCGATTTTCGCCAAAGATGAATCTGATAATAGTGTACATTTTCTGTAAACGATATCGAATGTTGACGAATATTAAATTAGTAATTATTACTCATTTGCTCTGAAAATGTTATCAACTTTCCGATATATTTGCAGAAAAAAGTCAAATTATTCTCGGCGAAAATCTCAGTTATATAATAAAGTTGATTATCTCTGGCTCATGCACTGGCTCAATTAGGACGTAGCGAAACAAGGCCAGTTGTCACGTACACATTTGTGTACATGCGCCGGGGGCGTGGGCAGTGCTGTAACAATTTAGTTAATCTGGGTTGAGTTAATCTGCGCCACTGATACGCGATCTCCGATTGGTCAGCCTTTACACCTAATTAATATTCCACCAATGGTGAGCGCGAACGCATGCCGGAAAAATGAAATCGAGCACATAACAATTAGCACTTTGTTACTGGGACCAATAATTGATGTTATTCCCAGTTTGCTCGGATTAATTTACGAAATTTGCAAACGTGATCAGCTGCACATTCACATCGGTGAGATAAGAGGAGGCTATGCGTCCATAAAAAATAATAATAAAAAATCGTCCATTTTGGGTCTAATTTGGGAAAGAATCGCAAATTTAACACGATTTCTGACAATAGTCGTGTTACAAATTTAACACGATTTTGATATACAAATAGGCAAAAAAATCGGCGATTCACGTGTTCAATGCAGCTACGGCTCCTGATACATCACATTGTGCATGAGTTTTTGTTACAAACACGCAAATTACGTGTCCCGGAGAATTACATTGATAAAATAATGTGTTAATTTAAATTGCATATATGGGTGGGTGGTTAAAATCCCAGGGAAATCGCATCTATGGGTGGGTGTCAAATACATTAATTTGCATCTTCTAGCATCTATGGTAGGTTACCCAAATTCAAAAGTGCGTCTCCCCCACCCCCCCCCCCCCCCCCCCCCCCCCCCCCACCCCCCCCCCCCCCCCCCCCCATGTATGTTTTACTGGAACAGCCCTAACAAGCATATCCGATTATCAGGTGACAGGAATGTGCTATTTGATATGGAGCAAACACTGGCCACAAATGCCATAAGCCCCATTTCCCCAGTTACAGCCACATATACAGACGGGGTATGTAGGAAGAGTGCTGGCTGACAAACTCTCACCAGATGAAAACATTGACCAACTGCGAAGTAAGCGAAAGTGAATGAGTTTAACATCCCATCAACAGCGAAGGTAATATACAGTGTATATAGAAAAGGGACCTCGGTTTTAAAGTCTCATCCGACAGATCAGTGGGATGGAAATGCTATGCAAGTGTTTTTCATGCCTATGTTGAGGATTGAACCACAACCGCCGGCATAGAAGTCGAATGCCATATCCCCTAGGCTACGGACGATCTCTACAACTGCGATGGAAAGTGAATGAGTTTAACATCTCAGCAACAGCTAAGGTCATATAGAGACAGGACAACAGTTTCATCCGTCAGACCAGTGGGATGGAAATACTATGCAAGTATTTTTCTCACCTAGGGTGAGAATTGAACTCACAATTGAAGTCCAATGCAATCTCCCCTAGGCCACGACCTAACCCTAGGGTGAGGATTGAACTCACAACCTACGATATTGAATTCCAATGCAATCTCCCCTAGGCCACGACCTATCCCTAGGGTAAGGATTGAACTCACAACCTACGGTACGTAAGTCCAATGCAATCTCCCCTAAACCACGGCCCTCAACTGTGATGAATAACTGCTAACCTGAATGGGGCAAAGACGGCGTGACCAGCAATTTGGTGCATGGAATGGCCGAACATCCAGTCTGTGTCCAGCTTCTTCAGTCCGGCCACAAAGTACACCAGGAATATCTGTACAGATGGCAGGTGGTTAAAATGTCATCGGCGTTATCCTACCATTGCAGGTGATATGTGACTGTGGTTGGTGAAATGGGGCTTATCGGTTTTGCGACCAGTATAGATCCAGACCAGCCTGTGCATCCGCACAGGCCGATCAGGATGTGCACTGTCCGAGATTCCATCAAAGAAACCCGTTCTGATTGTAACAAGAAAAATGTATCATTATCCGGGTACAAGAATGGGATGAGGAGCTACATTAGTCACAAATGAATAAGCCCAATTTAATGAATAAGCCACAAATATATTTGTTTCTGGAAATTTAAAATACAGTTAAATCGCGATGGCTCGAAATGCCACGGGCCTGCATATTTTGTTCGAGTGATCGACTACTGTACCCATCGGATTTAGGAAATAACGAAGCATAATAGTGTGTATCCATGTTTTAGATGATAATAGTATTTATTCGCATATTAAAGTTATCATGTGAAATTAAATAAACTGCATTTAAATGTATTTACAAAACTGTCTTTATTTCTATTATTATCAAAGGAGAAAAGCTCCAGTATTTAATACTATAAATAGTGGCGCACATAATTAATGTCGCAGGTGGTTGCGACATCACTCGAAACAGTAGTATGGGCCTAGCTCAAACGATGTTGTTATACGGCGCCCATAAAAAATCGGGAATCAGTCCTGAATCGTAAAATGTTGCGACACAACAAATCGTGCTTTACTTAATATGTGACCAGTGTAAACGCTGATCAACTTGCAGACACCTGCAACTTGATATGAGTTTACTATTTCACTATAGTATTCATCATGAATAGATGTCGAGGACGAACATATTAGGTCCTGAACTGAATGTGTAGGCCGATTTAATGCTGCACTGATCGGAAATTCAGAGCAACGACTCTGGTTGTTCCTGTGATACTCGGGTTACTCAAGTATAACCTGTGAGTTACCACAAAAAACGACCAATGACTTACGACAGATTCTATTAAATGCGCCGAGTGGCCGAAGCCCAGAATATTTAATAAATCGCCGTATATCGTTGTATCAACAACAATAACGATCAAATTGCACCACTTTAGGAAATTAACTGGAAACCACATTTCATAGACAGGTAGAGTGCGGCTCGGCCTTTGATCGTAATAAGTCGGACGCGGAAGTGTGAAAATTAGCCAAACACAAACTTCGACAGGACTTTCGAGTCATCGTATAGTAAAATAGTGAGAAATGAGTCCGCAGGACTTGAAAAATGTTTCGAGGGATTGCATTTTTCGAGGAGTTGCATTTTGAGCCATCGCATGTAAATTACATTAAACATATAGGGAAAATTATCGGGACCACAATGCTATTTCGAGCGAGCTCGTCATTACGAGCCATCGCATTTCGAGCCATTGCGATTTCACAGTAGTGAGTATGTAATATTCAAATATGTTTACAGAAATTTCTATCTAAATTACAAAGAACTACTAAAGACTAGTATAAACCAGAAGCTTCTGGTTTATACTAGTCTTTAGTAGTTCTTTGTAATTTAGATAGAAATTTCTGTAAACATATTTGAATATTACATACTCACTACTGTGAAATCGCAATCGAAAGAACGCTGGTGGCAAGATTCATGTCGCATACCCTTTCTCAGCCGGTGAACTACTAAAATTGTTTCTGCAGAAACAATTTTAGTAGTTCACCGGCTGAGAAAGGGTATGCGACATGAATCTTGCCACCAGCGTTTTCCCTGATCAAGCTGCTTACACTGACCACCATTCAATAACGCAGACACCATGAAAACGATTATTCTGCTCCTATTGAGTGAATATGCAAGAGTGGCAACTGCTTTTAACCTTTACACTGCTGAATTCAATTTTGTCGTCTACTGAATATTTTATATTTGCCATATTTTTCAACAAAAACATGATTTGGCAGCACTAAAATGCTGCCAAACCATGTTTTTCTTGAGAAAAAAAGAAGAAAATATAACAAAACAGCAGACGACAGTTTTCGGTTCCCGCCTTTTAAGGTCTCTTTCTCAGCCGGCGGCTCATGTAGCGTAACCATCTGAAAATCATATTAGACACGATATGAAGGTTAATGAGCTGGCATCAAGGTGGAATAGAACGTTCAAACTTACTTGGAATCTAAGTAGTGCATAGTTCCACAGAGGCACATGTGTATGCTGTTTTCTTCTAAATATAAGGCCATCTAAAGACCTGAAAAATGCATCATGAAATGCATAATTATAAATGATTTTACTTCACATTCAAACAATAGGATGCCATATTGGATGTATGATATAACCATTTGATTTAAAGAAATGAAATCTAAAAGCTGTACAAAGTTTACTAGACAAATAGATGTTCTAATGAATGGCACATTGTGAAACCGTTCAATAGAATGAATAGGGAGATGGTGGGAAAACACACTTGGGAACCAGGGGCCGTTTCACTAAACTTTGTATGACTAAATGTCCGTAAGTGCAACATTATGATAGTCTGTAAATTTCACATCAACAATTTTTTCTTGTAAACAATTATTGGATTTACATTTATTGAGCATGGGCTGCACATGCAGCCTATGCTCAATAAATGCAAATCCATCAATTGAAATTTACAGACGATCATAAATTTGCACTTGCGAACATTTTAGTCGTACAAAGTTTAGTGAAACGGCCCCCAATTGCTGGAAACGATGTATTTAGTGGATCGGCATTTCAAATCATACTGACCCTTCATCCAGATCTTACAAGTACAGATTAAACTGTAATAATAAATAAGATCATATAAAACCATACAAATTTCAGTTTAATATTATAATTGATCAATCGAAGTGTCAGTTCAACAACAACGTCATATACAAATGGAAATATTTACAGAAAAGGTGACATGATTTAACGTCCCAAACACAGCTAACATTTTACAAAAACATCAAAACAACAACAACATACCAGTATCGGTTGCCGTTGGTGAGGAGCATGAGGATCCCCAGCAGACCATACAGGTAGGAGTGGTTATTCCAGTGAGATTTCTCCAGGAGCAGAAGGTACCAGTAGCAGACGACAAACAGCAGGCAGCAGACATGGTACATCACTCCCAGCAGGATACCCAGCTCACCTGCATGTGTAGACACTGTGGTTATATACATTTTGTATATGGAGGTATTAAGCGAGTGATTATTTAATGCTAACCTTAGAAAGCGGGGAACGAAAATTGTCGTCTGCTGCTCTTTTATACTTTTGTCTTATTTCTTGATAAAAACATGGTCTGACAGTACTTTCTAATGTGCTCTCAAAGCACGTTTGTGCTGAAAAATAAAATTATATAAATAGACGACAACATTTAATTCCGCATTGTAAAAGATAACAAGTTTGCTGATTTACGGTAATAACAATCGGTTGCTGTTGGCGACCAGTGTGAGGACCCCCAGCAGACCATACAGGCAGGAGTGGTCATTCCAGTGAGATTTCTTCAGAAGCAGAAAGTACCAGTAGCAGACGAAAAACAGCAGGCAGCAGACGCGGTAGGTACATCGCACCCAGCAGGATGCCCAGCTCACCTGCATGTGCAATTATATTGGAAGGGATGTAACAAGTGACAATTTAATGTGATAGTTATTAAACCTGCATGTGCAGTTATATAAATTTGGTATCTATTATGTGGTTATTACGCGCAACAAGTTAGCCGGACCTGTGATAAAATTGAAATTGCGATCATCATTCAGTGACGATGCTAAATCCATTCTGATTATCGTCTTATCAGATAATTTATGGTGACACAGTCGAATATTTACGCATGGTGTGACAAGTCATTTCGCATGTTTCTGACACATATTTCTACCCTTTTTCTAGCGATTATCCTCATGGATCTTCAAAAATAATCCTCAGACCTTTCACTTTTTTCCTTGTTAGGCCCCGGACCTACTGGTAAAAGCTGCTATTTTCAGGCCCTTGTTAGTAGTGGTGATCACCAGTTTATAAATGTACATGTAGGTGCATGTCAAGACGGTGTGATTAGTTTTAATCATTTAAATCAAGTACGTGTATCAACTTAAACACGATTGCTGTCAATATCTTATACAGTATAGTTATTGTAAACCAGAAATTGCATTGGACAAATAAATATTGACATCCTTTGAAAACGTGGTTATCTCCCCTGACCTCAACATTATTGATTTCCGTCATACAAATAATACAAAATAGTACCAATATGTGTACCCCGTAATAACAATTAAACGCTACAATAAACCCTACAATATATTCTGATGTGCGGGACCCCATCTTTAACTCTTAGAATGCGGGGAAACGAAAATTGTCGTCTGCTGCCCTTTTATACTTTGTACTATTTCTCGATAAAAAATGGCATGACAGCATGTTAAAGTTATTTCCATGGAACTTATCCTAATGTGCTGTCAAAGAATGTTTTTTTTTTCTAAAGAAAAATAGTAGAAAGTATCAGTAGCAGACATCAAACAGCAGGCAGCAGACGCGTACATGTACATCACACTCAGACGCGTACATGTAACACACTCAGGCAGACCGTACATGTACAATCAATCAGCGACGACGGTAATGTACATACATCACTCGCAGACGCGTACATGTAACATCACTCAGACGCGTACATGTACATCACACTCAGACGTACTGCATCACACTCAGGACGTTACATCACACTCAGCCGCGTTACATGTACATCACACTCGGAGGACGTACATGTACATCACACTCAGCAGACGTACATGTTTCATCACACTCAGAGCGCGTACATGTACATCACACGCAGACGTACATGTACATCACACTCAGCAGACGTACATGTACATCACACTCAGCAGACGTACATGTACATCACACTCAGACGCGTACATGTACATCACACTCATCAGACGCGTACATGTACATCACACTCAGCAGACGTACATGTACATCACACTCAGCAGACGTACATGTACATCACACTCGACCGTATTGTACATCACCACTGCAGACGTACTTGTACTCACACTCAGCAGACGTACATGTACATCACACTCAGCAGACGTACATGTACATCACACTCAGCAGACGTACATGTACATCACACTCAGCAGACGTACATGTACATCACACCCAGCAGACGTACATGTACATCACACTCAGCAGACGTACATGTACATCACACTCAGCAGACGTACATGTACATCACACTCAGCAGACGTTACATGTACATCACACTCAGCAGACGTACATGTACATCACACTCAGCAAGACGGTACATGACATCACACTCAGCAGCGCGTTACATGTACATCCACAAACTCAGCAGACGTGACATGTACATCACATCAGCAGACGCGGTACATGTGGTACATCACACTCAAGCAGACGCGTACATGTAACATCACACTCTGCAGAGCGTAACATGTACATCACAACTCAGCAGACGTACAGGTACATCACACTCAGCAGGCGTACATGTACATCCACCAACTCAGCAGTCGGTACATGTACATCACACTCAGCAGATGTGTAACTGTTACAATCACACCTCAGCAAGACGTTACATGTACATCACACCAGCAGACGTACATGTACATCTCACTCAGCAGACGCGTACATGTACATCCACATTCAGCAGGACGTAACTTGTACATCACACTCAGCAGACGCGTAATGTACATCACCACGCAGCAGACGGCGTAACATTGGTATCATCAACACTCAGCAGACGCGTACTGTACATCACACTCAGCAGACTTCGACATGTCCTCACACTCAGCAGAACGTTTGTACCATTGTACATAACACTTCAGCAGGGACGCGTACATGTACATCACAACTCAGCAAGACGCGTACATGTTCACATCACACCTCAGCAGACGCGTACATGTACAGCACAACTCAGCAGATGCGTAATGTACATCACACTAGTAGACGCGTAATGTACATCACACCCAGCAGACGCGTACAGTGTACATCAACTCAGGGAGGAAGCGTAATGTACATCACACCAGCAGACGCGTACATGTACATCAACCAGAGACGCGTTCATGTACTCCTTCAGAGACGCGGAATGTACATCACACTCAGCAGACGGTTACATGTACATCACACCAGCAGCGTACATGTACATCTCACTCAGCAGAGCGTACATGTACATCACACTCTGCAGAACGTACATGTACCATCACATCAGCAGAGCCGTACATGTACATTCACACCTCAGCAGGACGCGTACATGTTCATCACACTCAGCAGACGTTGTACATGTTATCCACATCAGCAGACGCGTTACATGTTACATCACACTAGCAGACGGTACATGTACCTCAACATCAGCAGACGCGTACATGTACATCACACCCAGCAGACGCGTACATGTACATCACACTCAGCAGACGCGTACATGTACATCACACCCAGCAGACGCGTACATGTACATCACACTCAGAGAGGTAATGTACCATCACACTCCCCCGCAGCAGACTGCGTACATGTACATCCACCCAGCAGACTCGTAATGTACATCACATCAGCAGACGCGTCATGTAACATCACGCTCAGCCGGGACGGTTCATGTAATCACAGTACATCACACTCAGCGCGTCATGTACATCACACTCAGAGACGCGTACATGTAATCACACTAGACAGAGTACATGTACATACACTCAGAGACGCGTACATGTACATCACACTCAGCAGACGCCGTACATGTACATCCACACTCAGCGCGTACATGTCATAACTCGCTATGCGTACATGTACATACATCAGCAGGACGAATGCGATACATGTACATCACCACTCAGACGCGTACATGTACATCACTCAGACGTGTTACATGTACATCACTCAAGCAGACGCGTAATGTACATCACACTCAGACGATTACATGTACATCCACTCAGACGTCGTAATGTTACATCAACTCAGACGGTACATGTAATCACCACTCAGACGCGTACATGTACATCACACTCAGCAGACGTGTACATGTACATCACACTCAGCAGACGCGTACATGTACATCACACTCAGCAGACGCGTACATGTACATCACACTCAGCAGACGCGTCATGTACATCAACTTGCAGAGTTAATTGTACATACACTCGCAGACGTCCTTGTACATTACACTCAGCAGAGTACATGTACATCACACTCAGCAGATGTGTACATGTACATCACACTCAGCAGACGTACATGTACATCACACTCAGCAGACGTACATGTACATCACACTCTGCAGACGCGTACATGTACATCACCTCAGCAGACGTACAATGTACTAAATTACACTCAGCAGACGCGTACATGTACATCAACTCAGCAGACGTGTACTTGTACATCACCATCAGCAGACGCTGTACATGTACATTCACACTCAGAGTCTCGTACATGTACATCAACTCAGCAGAGTTGTACTGACATCACACTCCCAGCAGACGCGTACAAGTACATCACACTCCGCAGGACGCGGGACATGTACATCACACTCAGCAGTCGCGTACATGTACATCACACTCAGAGAGGTACATGTACATCACACTCAGTGACGCGTACATGTACATCAACCCCAGCAGACGGGACATGAACATCACTCTCAGCAGACGCGTACATGTACATCACACCAGCAGACGCGTAATGTACATCACACCAGCAGGTCGCGTAATGTACTTCACACTTCAGCGGCGTACATGTAATACACTCAGAACAGACGGTACATGTAAATACACCAGCAGACGCGTACATGTACATTCACACTCAGCAGACGCGTTATGTAATCCACTCAGCAGAAGTACATGTACATCAACACTCGCAGACGGTACATGTTACATCACATCAGCAGAACGGTAATGTCATCACACTCAGCAGACGTGTACAGAACCATCACACTCAGCCGACGGCGTACATGTACATCACAATCAAGCAGAGCGTACATGTACATCACACCAGCCAGAAGCGTACATGTACATCACACCCAGCAGACGCGTATGTACTATACTCACACTCAGCAGAGCGTACATGTACATCAACCGCAGACGCGTACATGTACATCACACTCAGCAGGGTACATGTACTCACATCAGCCGACGCGTACATGTACATACACCCCAGGCAGACGGTACTGTAATCACACTCAGCAGACGCGTAATGTACATCACACTCAGCAGACGCGTACATGTACATCACACTTCAGCAGACGGTACATGTACATAACACTAGGAGCGTACATGTACATCACACTCGCAGACGCGTACAGTACATCTCATCGAGGTACATGTACATACCACTCGCAGACGCGTACATGTACATCACATCAGCAGACGGTACATGTACATACACTCAGACGGTACATGTACATCACACTTCCAGACGCGTACTGTACTACACTCAGCAGACGCGTACATGTCATCACACTCAGACGGTACATGTACATCCACTCAGACGTGTACTGTACATCACTCAGCAGACGGTAATGTACATCACACTCAGCCGGTTAATGTACATCAACTCAGAACGCTGTACCATGTTCATCACAAGCAGCTGCGTACATGTAATCACACTCAGACGCGATACATGTACATCACACTCAGACGCGTAATGTACATCACACTCAGCAGACGCGTTCATGTACATCACACTCGAGCGTACCATGTCACATCACATCAGCAGACGCGTACATGTACATCACACTCAGACAGACGCGTATGTAATCACCACTCAGAGACGGTACATGTACATCACATCAGCAGACGGTACATGTACATCCACTCAGACGGTAATGTAACATCACACTCAGCAGAGCGTACATGTACATCAAACTCAGACGCGTAAATGTACATCACACTCTGCAGACGCGTACATGTACATTCACACTCAGCCGACGCGTACTAGTAATCACACTCAGCAGACGGGTACAATGTACATCACATCAGCGAGGTAATGTACTTCACACTCAGCAGACGCGTACATGTACATCACACCTCAGAGCGTACTGACATCACACTCAGCAGACGCGTACATGTACATCACACTCAGCCAGACGGCGTCATGTACATACATCAGAGCGTACAGTGTACATCACACTCCGTGGTACTTGTACATCTCACTCAGCAGACGCGTACATGTCATCACACTCAGAGGGCGTACAGTACATCACACTCAGACGTGTAACATGTACAATCACTCAGCAGGAGCGTACATGTAATCACACTCAGACGGCGTACTTGTACATCACACTCAGACGCAGTACATGTACATCACACTCAGACGGTACATGTACATCACACTCAGAGCGTTACATTGTACATACATAGAGCGTAATTGTACATCACACTCAGGAGCGTTACATGTACATCACACTAGCAGCGAGTACATGTACATACACTCAGGCAGACGCGTACTTGTACATACATCAGCAGACGGCGTACATGTTACATCACACTCTGCAGACGGTACTTTTAACATCACACTCAGCAGCGCGTACATGTACATCCACTCAACCCCCAGCAGACGCGTACATGTACACACACCAGCAGACGCGTAATGTAAATACCACAGCAGACGCGTTACATGTACTCACACCAGCAGACGGTACATGTACATCACACCAGCAGAGCGGGCGTAATGTACATACATCAGCAGAACGTAATGGTCCCATCACACTCAGCAGACGAGTACATAGTTCATCCACACTCAGGACTCGTACATGTACATACACAGCAGTACGCGTATGTAATCACACTCAGCAGAAGGTACATGTACATCACACTCGGCAGGACACGTACATTTACTTCACATCAGCAGACGGGTTACATTTACATCAACACTCAGCAGACACGTACATGTACATCACACTCAGCAGACGCGTACATGTACATCACACTCAGACGTGTACATGTACATCACTCAGCAGACGCGTACATGTACATCACACTCAGACGCGTACATGTACATCACACTCAGACGCGTACATGTACATCACACTCAGACGCGTACATGTACATCACACTCAGACGCGTACATGTACATCACACTCAGACGCGTACATGTACATCACACTCAGCAGACGCGTACATGTACATCACACTCAGCAGACGCGTACATGTACATCACACTCAGCAGACGCGTACATGTACATCACACCCAGCAGACGCGTACATGTACATCACACTCAGCAGACGCGTACATGTACTACACCCAGCAGACGCGTACATGTACATCACACCCAGCAGACGCGTACATGTACATCACACCCAGCAGACGCGTACATGTACATCACACCCAGCAGACGCGTACATGTACATCACACTCAGCAGACAGTACATGTAAATACACCAGCAGGACGCGTCTTGTTACATCCACTAGAGCTTCGTACATGTACATCACACACAAGCAGACGCGTACATGTACATCAACACTCAGAGACGCGTAATGTACATACATCGGCAGACACGTACATGTACATCACCACTCAGCAGACGCGTACCGGTAATCAATCAGGCAGACGCGTACATGTACATCACAATCAGACGTGTCATGTACATCATCAGCAGCGCCGGTACATTGTACATCACACCAGAGGTACATGTACATCACACTCTGGACGCGTACTTGTACATCAAACTCTGACGCGTTACATGTACATCTCACTCAGACGCGTACATGATACCATCCACACAGAAGCGTACATGTACATCACACTCAGCGACGCGTCATGTACATCACACTCAAGCAGGACGCGTACATGTACATCACAGTAGCAGAGGTACATGTACTCACACTCAGAGACGCGTACATGTAAATCAACTCAGCGGCGTACATGTAATACACACTCAGCAGACGCGTACATGTACATCACATCCCAAGAGCGTACATGTACATCACACTCAGCAGACGAGTACATGTACATCTCACCAGCAGACGCGTATGTACTCACCACTCAGCAGACACGTACATGTACATCACACTCAGCAGACAGTACATGTTAACATACATCAGCAGTCAGTACATGTTACTCACACTCAGCAGCGCTACATGTACATCACACACTCAGCAGACGGTACATTGACATCAACTCAGCAGTCGGTACAGGTACATACACTTCAGACGTGTACATTGTACATAATCAGCAGACGCGTACATTTACATCACACTCTGACTGCGTTTACATGTACATCACATCAGCAGACGGTAAATGTACATCACATCAGCAGAGCGTACATGTACATCACATCAGCAGCGGTACATGTACATCTACTCAGACGCGTAAATTGTACATCACATCAGCAGACGCGTACATGTACATTCACACTAGCAGATGCGTACATGTACAATCACACTCAGCGCGTACTTGTACATCAACTTCAGGCGTACATGTACATCCACACTCAGCAGAGGTACATGTACATCACACTCAGCAGACGCGTACATGTGTAATCACACTTCAGAGCGTACATGTCATCACACTCAGACGCGTAAAGTACATCACACTTCAGCGACGCGTAATGTACATCCACTCAGCAGCCACGTACATGTACATCACACTCAGCAGACACTGTACATGTTAACATCACATCAGCAGGACACGTACATGTACATCACACTCAGCAGACACGTCATGTACATCCACTCAGCAAGGACTTGTAAATGTAAATTCACACTCTGAAGACAGTACATGTACATCACACTCATCAGACGCGTACATTTTACATCACACTCCAGACGCGTAATGTACATCACACAGCGAGGTACCATGTACATCACACTCCGCAGACGCGTACATGTTAATCACACTCGGCAGACACGTACTGTCATCACACCAGCAGAGCTTACATTGTAGATCACATCAAGCAGACGCGTAATGTACATCACACTCAGAGACGCGTACATGTTACATCACATCAGCAGACGCGTACATGTACATCACAACCAGCAGACGGTACATGTATCACACCAGCAGACGTTACATGTACATCACACTCAGACGCGTACATGTTACATTCACCACTCAGGACGGTACATGTAACATCACACTGAGCGTACATGTACATCACACTCAAGAGGACGGCGTACATGTACATCACACTCAGACGCGTACATGTTACATCACACCGACGCGAGTCATTGAAATCACACTCAGCAGACGCGTAATGTACATTCACATCAGACGCGTACATGTACATCACACTCAGCAGACGCGTACATGTACATCACACTCAGCAGACGCGTACATGTACATCACACTCAGCAGACGCGTACAGTGTACATCACACTGACGGTAATGTACATCACACTAGCAGACGCGTACATGTACATCACACTCAGCAGACGCGTACATGTACATCACACTCAGACGCGTACATGTACATCACACTCAGCAGAGCGTAATGTTACATCACACTCAGCAGGAGGTACATGTACTTCACACTCAGCAGAGAGTAAGTGTACTTCACACTCAGACGCGTACATGTTACATCACCTCTCAGGCGTAAATGTACCTCACACTCTGAGACGCCGTAATGTACATCACACTCAGCAGACACGTACATTGTAATCACACTCAGCAGGACAACGTACATGTACATCACATAGCAGGACTGTCATGTACTCACACTCAGCAGAACGTACATGTACATCACACTCAGCAGACGCGTACATGTACATCAACTCAGCAGAGCGTAAAACCAATTGTTTTTTTGTACATCACACTACGCAGACGCTTACATGTACATCACACTCGGACGCGTTACAGTACATCACAATCAGACTCGGTAATGTTCTTCACTCTCAGCAGGACACGTACATGTACATCAACTCAGAGACAACTACATGTCATCCACACTCAGCAGACGCGTACATGTACATCACACTCAGACTCGTACATGTACATCAACTCAGACGCGTACATGTACATCACATCAGAACGACATGTACATCAACACTCAGCAGACACGTTACATGTACTCACACTCAGCAGAACGTACATGTACATCACACTCAGCAGAACGTACATGTAATCACACTCAGCAGAGCGTACATGTACATCACACTCAGACGCGTAATGGACATCAACTCAGGACGGGTACATGTAATACATCAGCAGAGCGTACATGTACATCACACCCAGCAGAGCGTAACGGTACATCACATCAGCAGACGCGTACATGTACATCACTCTCAGCAGTGCATACATGTACATCACACTCAGACAGGACGCGTAACATGTCATCACACTCAGACGGTAATGTACATAACACTCAGAACGCGTACATGTGTACATCAACTAGCAGACGTCGTACATGTACATCAACTCAGACGCGTAATTGTACATCACACTAAGACGCGTCATGTAATCACACTCCGAGAGTACTGTCATCACACTCAGGACGGTACATGTACATCACACTCAGGACGCTTTACCATGTACATCACACAATCTGTAGACGAGTACATGTACATCACACTCAGACGGTACATGTACTTCACACTCAGTCGGTACATGTACATCACACTCAGGCGATACATTGTACATCACACTCAGAGGAGGGTTCATGTACATCACACTCAGACGCGTACATGTACATCACACCCAGCAGACGCGTACATGTACATCACACTCAGCAGACGCGTACATGTACATCACACTCAGCAGACGCGTACATGTACATCACACTCAGCAGACGCGTACATGTACATCACACTCAGACGCGTACATGTCATACATCAAGCAGACGCGTACCTGTAATCAATCAGCGACACGTACATGTACATCACACTCAGCAGGGGTACATGATACATCCCCATCAGCAGACGCGTAATGTACATTCACACCCAGCAGACGCGTACATGTACATCACCACTCAGCAGAGGTACTGTACATCACACTCAGCAGACGCGTACATGTACATCACACTCAGCAGACGCGTACATGTACATCACACTCAGCAGACGCGTACATGTACATCACACTCAGCAGACACGTACATGTACATCACACTCAGCAGACGAGTACATGTACATCACACTCAGACGCGTACATGTACATCCACTCAGCGCGTACAGGTACATCACACTCAGAGGTCATGAATCACACTCAGTCGCGTAATGTACATCACACTCAGAGACGCGTAAACATGTACATACATCAGCAGGACTGTTACATGTTACATCACACTCAGCAGACGCGTACTGTACATCACATCAGCAGACGCGTTACATGTAATCACACTCAGCAGACGCGTACATGTACTAACACCCAGCGACGCGTACATGTACATTCACACCAGAGACGGCGTAATGTACATACACCCAGCGGGAGCCGTACATGTACATCACACAGCAGACGCGTCATTGTACATCACACTCAGTGACACGTAATGTACATACATCAGCAGACGCGTACATGTAATCACACCAGACGCGTAAGTACATCACACCTGAGACGGTACCGTACCTCCTCATCAGCCAGACGGTACATGTACATCACATCGGCAGACACTTACATGTACATCACATCAGCAGTACGGTACATGTAACATCACTATCAGCGACGCGTACATGTACATCACATCATACGTTGTACATGTACATCACACTCAGCAGACGCGTACATGTACATCACACTCAGACGCGTACATGTACATCACACTCAGACGCGTACATGTACATCACACTCAGACGCGTACATGTACATCACACTCAGACGCGTACATGTACATCACACTCAGACGCGTACATGTACATCACACTCAGCAGACGATCGTAATGTACATCACTCAGCAGAGGTACATGTACTTCTCATCAGCAGGACGCGTACCATGTACATCACACTCAGCAGAGCGGTACATGTACATTCATCACTTAGCAGACGTGGTACATGTACATCCACACTCAGCAGACGCGTACATTGTACGATCACACCCAGCAAGTCGCGTACATGTACATCACACTCAGCAGACGCGTACATGTACACACACCAGCGACGCGTACATGTACATCACATCAGCAGACAGTTCATGTACATCACATCAGCAGACCACGCGTACATGTACATCCACACTCAGCAGACACGTACATGTACATCCCATCAGCGACGCCTACATTTTGTACATCACACTCAGCAGACGGTACATGTAATACACTCAGCAGACGCGTAATGTAACACACTCAGAGCGTACATTGTACATCACATCAGCAGACGGTAATGTACATCACACTCAGAGCGTACAGGTACATCACACTCAGCAACGGTAATGTACATCACACTCAGCATGACGCGTACATGTAACATCACATCAGCAGAGCGTACATGTTCATCGACATCAGACGCGTACATGTACATCACATCAGCAGACGCGTACATGTTACATCACACTCAGCAGCATGCGTAAATGGTACATAACTCAGAGTGTACATGTACATCACACTCAGCGCGTACATGTACATCACACGCAAGCTGGACGGCCGAATGTTCATCACACTCAGCAGACGCGTACATGTAATCACACTCAGACGCTACATGTACATACACTCGACGCGTTCATGTACATCAACTCAGAAGACGCGTACTGTACATCACACTTCAGCAGTACACGTACATGTACATCACACTCAGCAGACTCGTACATGTACATACACTCAGCAGACACGTACATGTAATCACACTCAGCAGACAGTAACATGTACATCACACTCCAGCAGTCGTGTACATGTACATCCACTCAGCAGACACGTTTTCATGTACATCACATCAGGCGCGTACAGTACATACTCAGACGCGTACATGTACATCACACCAGCAGACTGGTACATGTACCACACTCTCAGCAGAGCGTACATGTACATCACATGGCAGGACTGTACATGTACATCACACCAGCAGACGCGTACATGTACATCAACATCAGAGACGGTAATGTACATCACACTCAGGCAGACGCGTAATGTACATCACACTCAGCAGTACGGTACATGTACATCACATCAGCAGACGAGTACATGAAATCACCACTCAGCAGACGAGTACATGTACATCACACTCAGACGCGTACATGTACATCACAAAGTACGGCTGTAAATGATACATCACACTAGACGCGTACATGTACATCACATCAGCAGAGCGTACATGTAATCACACTCAGACGCGTAATGTAACTCGCCATCAGAGCGAAAATGTACATCACCTCAGCAGACGCGTACATGTACATCACTCTTCAGACGGTACAGTACAATCACACTCAGCAGACGCTGTACATGTACATCACACCCAGCAGACGCCGTACATGTAATCACATCAGCAGACGCGTAATGTATCACCTCAGACGCGTTACATGTACATCCACATCAGCAGGACGCGAACATGTACATCACAACTCAGCAGACGCGTACATGTTACATCACATCAGACGCGTTAATGTACATCATCATAGCAGGACGGTACATGTAACATCAACCTCAGCAGAGGTACTGTACTCCACTCAGAGGTTACATGTCATCACCCTCAGACGCGTACATGTAACATCACATCAGCAGCGCGTACATGTACATCACAATCAGCAGACAGTACATGTAACAATCACATCAGCAGGGGACAGTACATGAACAACACACTCAGCAGACACGTACTGTACATCACATCAGCAGACACGTACATGTAATCACACTCAGCCAGTACGCGTAATGTAATCACACTCAGCAGGGACACGTAATGGTACATCAAACCACTCAGCAGACGCGTACATGTACATAACTCAGGACGCGTACATGTACATCACAATCAGACAGTACATGTACATCACATCAGCAGACACGTACATGTACATCACACTCAGCAGAAGTAACAGACATAACACTCAGCAGACGGCGTACATGTAATCACACTCAGACGCGTACATGTACATCACACTCGACGCTTACATGTTCATCACACTCAGACGACGTACTTGTTTACATCACTCTCAGCAGGACACGTATGTACATCACACTCAGCAGACCACGTAACATGTACATCACACTCAGCAGGACAGTATCATGTACATACACTCAGCAGACGCGTTAATGTACATTCACACTATGACGCGTACATGTTACATCACACTCAGACGCGTACATGTACATCACACTCAGCAGACGCGTACATGTACATCACACCAGCAGACGCGTACATGTACATCACACTCAGCAGACGCGTACTTGTACATCACACTCAGCAGACGCGTACATGTACATCACACTCAGCAGACGCGTACATGTACATCACACTCGACGCGTACATGTAACCATTTTTTTCCACACTCAGACGCGTTACATGTACATCACACTCAGAAGACGCGTCATGTAATCACACTCAGGAGCGTACATGTACATCACACTCAGACGGTACCATGTACGTTTCACAATCGAGCGTTACATGTTACATCACACTCGCAGACGACGTACATGTACATCACACTCAGACGGCGTAATGTACAATCCCACTCAGCAGACGCGTACATGTACATCACACTCAGACGCGTACATGTACATCACACTCAGACGCGTACATGTACATCACACTCAGCAGACGCGTACATGTACATCACACTCAGACGCGTACATGTACATCAACTCAGAAGGTCTTGTACATCCACTTTCAAGACGCGTAATGTACATCACATCCGCGAACGCGTACATGTACATCACACTCAGACGCGTACATGTACATCACACTCAGCAGACGCGTACATGTACATCACACTCAGCAGACGCGTACATGTACATCACACTCAGCAGACGCGTACATGTACATCACACTCAGCAGACGCGTACATGTACATCACACTCAGACGCGTACATGTACATCACACTCAGCAGACGCGTACATGTACATCACACTCAGCAGACACGTACATGTACATCACACTCAGCAGACGCGTACATGTACATCACACTCAGCAGACGTGTACATGTACATCACACTCAGCAGACGCGTACATGTACATCACACTCAGCAGACGCGTACATGTACATCACCTCTGCAGACGCTCGTACATGTACATCACACTCAGACGCGTACATGTACATCACACTCAGCAGACGCGTACATGTACATCACACTCAGACGCGTACATGTACATCACACTCAGCAGACGCGTACATGTACATCACACTCAGACGCGTACATGTACATCACACTCAGACGCGTACATGTACATCACACTCAGCATTATGCCCAGCTCACCTGCCTGTGCAGTTGTATATACCGTACATTGTATGCAGGGAATGTAACGCGAGTGACAATTTAATATGGTAGTTATTAACACTTAGAATGTGAGAATCGAAAATTGATGTCTGCTGATGTATAAAGGTACGTGCCCACCCAGTAGGCACAAAATGTTCTTTATATCAAGAGACATCATTTGAGATATTTTCTGGCAAACTAAACATTCATTCACCATTACCCCACAAATTTATTGGCATTATTATGCATTTTATATCAGACGTAACCTTCCACACTGATATCAGGGGCGATAACCGTGTTTCCTTAAAATGTTAACGGACATTCCTTATTTATTATTGTTTCAGGTGACGCATTTAATTCGTATAAATAATTAAAAATATCATGCCTCATTTGCAAATGAAAATAGCCTGATACCACCGCACGTCACTATCAGTAAAATAAATATTACTAAATGATTATATCTGTATAGCAGCACTCGTAATTTTTAGAATGGGTGGAATAGTTACACAATTATACACTCATTCAATTCCGATAAAGAACAGTTTATGCCTACTGAGTGGGCATGTACCTTTAATACACATGTATGTGCCTTGTTTCTCAAATTATGCGGGAAGTGACACAGGTGGGCATGACACCCCGGTTCTACACTGTCATACACGCCGTACCTATAAACATGGCAGGGTAGACGACGTACATCCACTGGAGAGGTACAGGGGGGAGAGGAAGGGGAAGAGCGGGAAATGACACAGGTGGAACTGACACCCCGGTTCTACACTGTCATACACGCCATACCTATAAACATGGCAGGGTAGACGACGTACATCCACAGGAGAGGTAGCGGGGAGAGGAAGGGGAAGAGCGGGAAATGACACAGGTGGAACTGACACCCCGGTTCTACACTGTCATACACGCCATACCTATAAACATGGCAGGGTAGACGACGTACATCCACTGGAGAGGTAGCGGGGAGAGGAAGGGGAAGAGCGGGAAATGACACAGGTGGAACTGACACCTCGGTTCTACACTGTCATACACGCCATACCTATAAACATGGCAGGGTAGACGACGTACATCCACAGGAGAGGTAGCGGGGAGAGGAAGGGGAAGAGCGGGAAATGACACAGGTGGAACTGACACCCCGGTTCTACACTGTCATACACGCCATACCTATAAACATGGCAGGGTAGACGACGTACATCCACTGGAGAGGTAGCGGGGAGAGGAAGGGGAAGAGCGGGAAATGACACAGGTGGAACTGACACCCCGGTTCTACATGTCTACACGCCATACTCATACACGGCAGGGTAGACGACCGTACATCCACAGGAGAGGTAGCGAGAGGGTAGGGGAAGAGCGGGAAATGACACAGGTGAACTGACACAGTACACTGTAATACACGCATACCTATAAACATGGCAGGGTACGACGTACATCCACTAGAGAGGTAGCGGGGAGAGGAAGGGGAGAGGGGAAATGCACAGGTGACTGACACCCGGTACAACTGTCATACACGCCATACCTATAAACATGGCAGGGTAGACGACGTACATCCACAGGAGAGGTAGCGGGGAGAGGAAGGGGAAGAGCGGGAAATGACACAGGTGGAACTGACACTCCGGTTCTACACTGTCATACAAGCCGTACCTATAAACATGGCAGGGTAGACGACGTACATCCACTGGAGAGGTAGCGGGGAGAGGAAGGGGAAGAGCGGGAAATGACACAAGGTGGAACTGACACTCGGTTCTACACTGTCATACAAGCCGTACCTATAAACATGGCAGGGTAGACGACGTACATCCACTGGAGAGGTAGCGGGGAGAGGAAGGGGAAGAGCGGGAAATGACACGGTGAACTCACCCGGTTTACACTGTCATCAAGCCGTACCTATAAACATGGCAGGGTAGACGACGTACATCCACAGGAGAGGTAGCGGGGAGAGGAAGGGGAAGAGCGGGAAATGACACAAGTGGAACTGACACCTCGGTTCTACACTGTCATACAAGCCGTACCTAAACATGGCAGGGGTAGACGACGTACATCCACTGGAGAGGTAGCGGGGAGAGGAAGGGGAAGAGTGGGAAATGACACAGGTGGAACTGACACCCCGGTTCTACACTGTCATACAAGCCGTACCTATAAACATGGCGAGGTAGACGACATACATCCACTGGAGAGGTAGCGGGGAGAGGAAGGGGAAGAGCGGGAAGTGACACAGATCCGGGTCACGGTACACCTCTGCCAGCTGCCCAAGGCCACGCTCCTGGAATATGTCCACCACCATCAGCAGACCTGCCGAATATATGGCATATACAATGTACATGCATGAGAGAATACATGGGTACTGTTAGACAATTGAAAATCAATAGGGTTCTTCCGCTCTTGCACTGATATAGAGAATAGTAGGTTAGTGCCGTGAATGGGAAAAATATCCGGCAAGGCTCATGAATTTCTTTATTTCTCATCAGAAGTATATGTTGTGACCACTCATTTGAACCGTCTCGCCGAGATGGTTCAAATGAGTGGTCACAACATATACTTTGGTTCAGAAATAAGGAAAATAGATAGAGAATAGTAGGTTAGTGCCGTGAATGGGAAAAAATATCTGGCAAGGCTCAGGAAATGGGATGGGCGAGGCTCTGCCGAGCACATCCCATTTCCGTGCCGCACCAGATATTTGTTCCCATTCACGGCACTAACCTACTATTCTATTTATCCCGTCAACACATACAAATGGCTGTAAAATGCAAAAATTGTATTGACTGGATATCAAAAATGTTTCACGGTACCGTGTTTCATGGCACATACGCACTGTGTTGACGGGATAAAAACATATTTACTGAACAGGGCTTCTAAAATTTCAGAATGCCAATCGGCACAAAAATGTGTTCAAAGGCGACCAAACACACAACGATTTATTGCCCGACAATGTTTTAGGATATACCATGGATATGTGTCATAAAATTGACATTACTTGGTGTCAACATCAGTACATTTACATGGTTGATCTGGAAATAGCAGCCGGATTTCATAATTAACAATTTGTTCCCTATATTTAACAATTCATTCCCACAAAATAACAATTCGTTCCCACGGGAATGATTTGTTAATTCGTGGGAACGAATTGTTAATTTGAGGGAACGAATTGTCATTTCGTGGGAACGAATTATTAATTTGAGGGAACAAATTATTAAATTGAGGGAACAAATTGTTATTTTGTGGGAACGAATTAATAACTAGAAAATGTGTTCATAGAACACGGATGCGCCACATATCGCTTTGATAATAAATGAGGCTAACATTCCAAGTCAAAATTTTTGTTTACCCGAGCGTTAAAGTTTTTGAAGCACCAAGTATGTGACCTTGACCCTGGGCTTGGCGGGGGCAGGACAAACGTGGATTTGGCACAGGGCGGTAAAGGACCATTCGAGCAATGCGTATATGAAGTGTGAAGCTGATCCGTGAAAGAAAACAGAAACTAGAAATGGACGCTTGTCGACAAGCGCATGTGTATCCCCCTCCCCAGATACACAAGTAGTTTGAAAAAAGGGTGTTCGAGTTATGCTCCGGAGACAAAATCAGTGCGCGGAAAAACAAAGGGAGATAACTCAAAAATTAGCAATGCAAGAGTTGTCATTCTTGCGTGACACACCTTTAGGGTCGTGGTCTATGTATGTGTGAAGTTTCATGAAAATATTCCGAAGGGTGTTCGAGTTATGCTCCGGACACGAAATCAGTGCACGAAACAACAAAGGGAGATAACTAAGAAATTAACGACGCAAGAGTTATAATTCTTGCGCGCGACACACCTTTGGGTCGTCTTCTATGCATGTGTGAAGTTTAATAAAAAATATTCCAAAGGGTGTTCGAGTTTTGCTCCGGACACAAAATCAGTGCATGAAACAACAAAGGGAGATAAGTAAAAAACATTAACGATGCAAGAGTTGTCATTCTTGCGCGCGACACACCTTTGGGTCGTGGTCTATGCATGTGTGAGGTTTAATGAAAATATTCCAAAGGGTGTTCGAGTTATGCTCCGGACAAGAAATCAGTGCATGAAACAACAAAGGGAGATAAGTAAACAAGAATTCCGCAGAATCAAATGCCTCGCCTTGTCCTGCCTTGACCTTGAGCCTGTGCCCAAAAGCAATTTTCACTGGCCCGAACATATTAAACAATTATTGACAAGTGAGCCATAGAATATCAGATTATATTCTATGGCTCACTAGTCAATAATTGTTTTATTATATGATAATAGTCTGTATATAGCACTTACGACCTTATGCTACTAGACAACAAGAAACGAGGCAGCCACGAAGGCCAGGTTTTTTCCAAGCATAGACACTTGGATAACATAATTATACCCACTTTTTGTAGACTAGATGGCCGTGGCCTACATGTCGCGCCTTGGGGCGAGGCATGGACAATAAAAAAATAGATATAGTAGATGGAAAAACTTTAACGAAAAAACTTTAACCGGACACACGGACGTACGGACGTACGTATGCCAAAATGCCGACGATATCGCGCATTTCCGCAATGCGTTTAACGTGTGACAATGATGATAAACACCCATGTGAAGTATCAAGGTAATGGGTGAAGCAGTTGCAGAGATATAATACACGAAAAAACTTTAACAAAAAAATTCAAAGTAATTTGACCTTGACATTGGGCACAGGGGCCGCACGGTTGGGGGTTAGAATGAAAATATGGATGATGATAAACACCCATGTGAAGTTTCAAGGTAATGGGCGAAGCAGTTGCAGAGATATAGTATAACGAAAAAGTTTTAACCAAAAAACTTTAAGCAGACGTACGTTAAAAAGTTAACGTTGAAAATGGCTAAGTCAATTACGTAGAAATAATAGGTGAAGGTAAAAAAATGGTCACATGTTGGATAGTTGTATGTGGTAGGCACCCCTTGGTTATGAAGCTGTGAAAGTTTGGTGGTCCTAGGTGGTACAGTACCAAAGAAATGGACTTAAACACGAAAACTTAACATTGTAAACGCGAAAACTTAACATTGAAAATGGCTAAGTCGACTGCGCAGAAAAAATGGGTCAAGTTAAAAAAAAAAGTAACATGTTGGATAGTGATATGTGGTGGGCACCCCTTGGTTATGAAGCTGTGAAAGTTTGGTGGTCCTAGGTGGTACAGTAAGAAAGAAATGGACTGAAACACGAAAACTTAACATCGATTGTGGACGCCGCCCGCCCGCCCGCCTGCCCGGCTTTCGCCAATCCAATAGCCTGAAAACTTGAAATAAAACGTTTAAAAATAAAAAATAATAATGCTCGCTACTGGGGCCCAGAATTTTTTTTAATAGTCCTATATTTATCTACATATCATATCTGCACAGGTCCACATATTACCACAATATCGTCAACACAGTTCACGGAAATGTAATATAATCATTTACCTGTATAAATTACCTGTGGTCAGTTTGTGGTCAGTCTGGACATTTGCACATGTTAGCACATGCACAGGTGAATGGTTCTCCCAGTCACTATTGTTCAACCAGAGAAGGCTATTGTTCTCTCTACAGGTAAGGTGTACAGAGCACACGATAAAACGGGTCTTCATGCATTATTGTCCAGTTTGTAGAGTGCGCGAAACAAAAAAGGGAGATAACTAAAAAAATTAGCTACGCAAGAGTTGTCATTCTTGTGCGCGACACACCTTCAGGTCGTGGTCTATGCATGTGTGAAATTTCTTGAAAATATTCCAAAGGGTGGTCGAGTTATGCTCCGGACAGGAAATCAGCACGCGAAAACAAAAAATGGAGATAACTAAAAAATTAGCTATGCAAGAATTGTCATTCTTGTGCACGACACACCTTCGGGTCGTGGTCTGTGCATGTGTGAAGTTTCATGAAAATATTCCAAAGGGTGGTCGAGTTATGCTCAATCAGTGCGCGAGACAAAAAAGGGAGATAACTAAAAAATTAGCTATGCAAGAGTTGTCATTCTTGTGCGCTACACACCTTCGGGTCGTGGTCTATGCATGTGTGAAGTTTCATGAAAATATTCCAAAGGGTGTTCGAGTTATGCTCCGGACAAGACGTGTCTGCGGCGGACAAAGACGCGGACGCGGCACGGTGTCAAATCCATAATATCCAACGACTTTCGTCCGGGGGATACAATTATAAGATATTTACCCGAGCGTTAAGTTTTGTGACGGACGGACGGACGGACGGACGGGACGGACGGACGGACAAGGGTAACACTAAATGCCCCCTCCACTATCGTGGTGGGGCATAAAAACTAGAAAATGTGTTCATAGAACACGGATGCCCCACATATCGCCTTGATAATAAATGAGGCCAAATTCCAAGTCAAATTTTTTTTTTACCTCAGCGTTAAAAGTTTTTGAAGCACCAAGTATGTGACCTTGACCCTGGGCTTGGCGGGGGCAGGACAAACGTGGATTTGGCGCAGGGCAGTAGAGGACCATTAGAGTAATGTGTGTATGAAGCTGATCCGTGAAAGGGAACAGAAATTATAAGATATTTACCAGAGCGTTAAAGTTTTTGAAGCACCAAGTATGTGACCTTGACCCTGGGCTTGGCGGGGGCAGGACGAACGCAGATCAGTCGAAGGATGACGAAATTATGAGACATTTACCCGAGCGTTAAAGTTTTGTTACGGACGGGCGGACGGACGGACAAGGGTAACACTAAATGCCCCCTCCACTATCGTGGTGGGGCATAAAAATCCATGTCCCTGCGGGGCTCCATATGTAAACTACTAGCCCACTGCTGGTACAGAACTCAGTGGTGTAATTCACCACAATATGTGTGTAAACTTCTGCATGAAATGTATAGAGAAGTAAACTACAGTAATAATTTACAAAAACAGCAAAAAATTGCAGGTTTCAACTGTTCTTATAGCTACTTTCAATGGCAAGTAGTATATTTTTTCACAATTTGAAAATGTACATTTCCAAAAAAGTAGATATTTACATATTCAATATAAACATACCGTAACTATTTTGAGACAGATCTGAATCATTTCATGGTATTTAACCCTTTGCATGCAAGCGGTGAAAATATCTGCCAAACAAATTAGGAGTATATTTTTTATTTCTCTCTGTAAATATGTCTTGGAATTTCATTAGGACTTGGTCCTCAGGACTCTATTCTAATGAAATTCAAAGACATATTCATGATATTTACAAGGAGAAATAAAAGAAAATATGATGATTTTTGTTCGCTATTTTTTAACTATTTTTGAACTATTTTATAGCCCACAAGTTTCCCAGCATGCAAAGAGTTAAGTGTCTATAAATTATAATTTTAGGTACAATGTAGTAAATGAAACGTCACCTACCAAATATCATCCTCATTACACCAAGACCAGCTGGGTCGGTGGGACGACACATCAACTTCACAACAGCTGACATGCTCCGCAAATCTTTGTATCGAAACCCAAATATCCGCTGAAAAACATTGCTCTCAATGTTCTCCAATTCAGCGACATGTTGTGTCCTTTTGTTCTTATCCACAGATACAAGCTTGTGTTTTGTTTTCCTATTCATTAATGTTTCTTCCTTGCTGTCAGCCATTTTTCAGCTACCAGAACCTACAATGACAAGAGAATTCATGTGGTGTGTTAGTTATACCACGCAACTGATATAGCAGACGAGCCACGTGATTTTGTACCAAACAAGAAGTGCAAGCTTTCATGAAAACCATTTACAGAAACTGTGATATTTTCTGTAAATAGCGTTGAGAGTAGAAGAAATTTTCCTAGCAGATGCGGAATTCTATTCTGCATTTGCTTAAAACATTACGTCAACTTCAGACGTCATTTACGAAAAATATTGTAAATTTTGTAAACATTTTTCATTCTTATGTTCACAATCACATGACTTGTCGCTTATGGATGTTTGAGATCATATTAATTACATTCAGTTGCCACACCTGTACTTTATTAAACATAAACATTATGGACCATATCAACTAGGTGACCATGCCCAGCATCATATACATGTATAAATGTACCTTAACAGCTATTTTCTGCTCTGATCTGAAAAAGCAATCGTTTTATCGTTCATTAAATTACATTTACCGAGTGATGCAAACAGCATAGACCAAGATCAGATTGCACATATCTTGGACTAGACTGGTTGCAAGTAAGATGTGCATTTTATAAAATCAAGGTTACCATGACAACATATCACTTGTAAGTCATCATTGTCTGAACAGATCTTGATTAGTTGTATCATACCTTACAAGACGTCAATTAGGCCATAAGAAATCAATAAATAGATTCTGTATTCACCCTTAGACCGCTACTCACAATTGTCGTCTGCTGTTGCTTTTATATCTTGCCTTATTTCTCAATAAAAACATGGTTTGACAGCACTTCAGAATCATTTCCAATGGAAATTATTCTGAAATGCTGTCAAAGCATGTTGTAAACTAGAAATAGACGCTTGTCGACAAGTGCATGTGTATCCCCCTCCCCAGATACACAAGTAGTTTGAAAAAAGGGTGTTCGAGTTATGCTCCGGAGACAAAATCAGTGACGGAAAAACAAAGGGAGATAACTAAAGAATTAGTGATGCAAGAGTTGTCATTCTTGCGGGACACACCTTTAGGGTCGTGGTCTATGCATGTGTGAAGTTTCATGAAAATAAATATTTCCAAAGGGTGTTTCGAGTTATGCTCCAGACACGAAATCAGTGCACGAAACAACAAAGGGAGATAACTAAGAAATTAACGACGCAAGAGTTGTCATTCTTACGTGCGACACACCTTTGGGTCGTTCTTTTCTATGCATGTGTGAAGTTTAATAAACTAGAAAATGTGTTCATAGAACACGGATGTCCCACATATCGCTTTGATAATAAATGAGGCCAAATTGCAAGTCAAAATTTTCTTTTACCTGAGCGTTAAAGTTTTTGAAGCACCAAGTATGTGACCTTGACCCTGGGCTTGGCGGGGGCAGGACAAACGTGGATTTGGCACAGGGCGGTAGAGGACCATTAGAGCAATGCATGAAATATGAAGCTGATCCGTGAAAGAAAACAGAAATTATAAGATATTTACCTGAGCGTTAAAGTTTTTGAAGCACTAAGTATATGATGTTAACCCTGGGCTTGGCGGGGCGGGACGAACGTGGATTTGGCACAGGGCGGTAGAGGACCATTAGAGCAACGCATATATGAAATATGAAGTTGATCCGTGAATGGAAAGAAAAATTATAAGATATTTACCTGAGCATTAAAGTTTTTGAAGCACCAAGTATGTGACCTTGACCCTGGGATTGGCGGGGGCAGGACGAACGTGGATTTGGCACAGGGCGGTAGAGGACCATTAGAGCAATGCGTATATGAAATATGAAGATGATCCATGAAAGAAAACAGAAATTATAAGATATTTACCCGAGCGTTAAATTAAAGTTTTTGAAGCACTAAGTATGTGACCTTGACCCTGGGCTTGGCGGGGGCAGGACGACGTGGATTTGGCACAGGGCGGTAGACGACCATTAGAGCAACGCGTATATGAAATATGAAGTTGATCCGTGAATGGAAATAAAAATTATAAGATATTTACCTGAGCGTTAAAAGTTTTTGAAGCACCAAGTATGTGACCTTGACCCACCCCTGGGTTATTGGTGGGGCAGGACGAACGTGGATTTGGCACAGGGCGGTAGAGGACCATTAGAGCAATGCGTATATGAAATATGAAGATGATCCATGATCCATGAAAGAAAACAGAAAGTATAAGATATTTACCCAAGCGTTAATGTTTTTGAAGCACTAAGTATGTGACCTTGACCCTGGGCTTGACGGAGGCAGAACGAACGTGGATTTGGCACAGGGCGGTAGAGGATCATTAGAGCAATGCGTATATGCGTGTTCGAGTTATGCTCTGGATACAAAATCAGAGCACGAAATAACAAAGGGAGATAATAAACAAGAATTCCGCGGAATCAGATGCCCAATTTTCACTGGCCCGAACATATTATACAATTATAGATTATCAGATTATATTCTATGGCTCACTAGTCAATAATTGTTTTATTATATGATAATAGTCTGTATATAGCACTTACGACATTATGCTACTAGACAAAAATTGAAAAAGAATTTAAAAAAAAAAAAAGGAAAAAAAAAAAAGGAAAAAAAATTTAAAAATTAAAAATAATAATGCTTGCTACTGGAGCCCAGATTTTTTTTAATAGTCCTATATTTATCTACATATATCTGCACAGGTCCACATAATGCCACAATATTTTCAACACAGTTTACGGAAATGTAATATAATCATTTACCTGTATAAATTACCTGTAAGTGGTCAGTGGTCAGTTGCACATGCTAGCACATGCACAGGTGAATAGTCTGTATATAGCACTTACGACCTTATGCTACTGGACAAAAATTGAAAAATAATTTGAAAAAAAAAATGAAAAAAAAAAATGAAAACAAAAAAAATGGAAAAAAAAAGTTTTAAAAATAATAATGCTTGCTACTGGAGCCCAGATTTTTTTCCCAGTCAAATTGAAAAAAAAAGCTATCTCAGATTACAGATATGTCATGTATTTTCATTTCATGACATATATCAACAAAATACACTAACCATAAATGGCAGAAAAATTAGCATTCATTCACTACTTGGAACATTTTTTTACCAAATCCAGATTTTTTTTCAAACGACGACTCGTGCAATGGGGTTAAAATATACAATAAAAATCAACAATTAACCCATTTCAGTCGAAGGATACAATAATGTTTGTTGAAAAAATATCATTACTTTGTTTATTTCTCCATAAAAGTATATGTTGTAACCAGTCATACAATAAACTAAATTAGATGGCCGCGATGCGCATGTTGCGCACGCCGAGGCATTTGATAGTGCTAAAAAAATAACCGCGTACACATACTAGCCATGTAAAGTTTGAAGGTAATCGGTGAAGCGGTTGCAGAGACATAGTATATGTAAAAACTTTAACCAATATCTCACAAAAACAAAAAATCCCCCCAAAAAATTAAAGTAAATTTCAAAGTAATTTGACCTTGACATTGGGCACAGAAGGCCACAAAGGTAGGGCATAGAATGAAAATATGGATGATGTGAAAGACATATGTGAAGTTTCGAGAGAATTGGCGAAGCGGTTTCAGAGATATAGTGTTCTTAAAAACTTTAACCTAAATCCCAAATAAAAATTAAGGTAAATTTCAAAGTAATTTGACCTTGACATTGGGTACAGGGGCCGCACGGGTGGGGCGTAGAATGAAAATATGGATGATGGTATGCAAAACAAAGTCCCATCCCAAATTTTTCAGGAATGTGGACATATTCATTTTCACGAAGAATTTTACAACCAACATCCAAATACGAGGTCTGACCGACATATTTTATGCGAATGAGCATATATCGCTCGCAGCACTTATTTTGCGGGTTGAACTTTTTAAAAACATGTGTATTATGCCATAACATAGTTTCAACAGCTTAATCGCCTTTTCAGTGTGATAAATGTTTTATTTGCTTTTATGTGCTAAATTTGTTACTGGAAATGTTCCCGTAGTCTAAGGGTGCGACGATTAACCGCCATACTTGATTATTCGCCATTCGTAACTCCATGGTTCGGTGCACGAATACAATCTTCGGTTTCCATGCTCAGATTTATTTTTAACTCAACATTCATTCGGCAGATCTCGGCTACAGAAAAGACTGGTTTAATTTTATCGCTACACTGGTTCTCGGTAGTATTGTTTCGCCAGGCTACTGTTGACGGTGATACGTAGGCTATCATATCGTGAGAACGGTGTATTGTCTCGGCCTACCGTATACGATAAAATATAATCTGTCATATTGCAATGATCGCTTTCGCCTCCTTGTCAATTCGGCCCAGAACGAGCACTCAGACAGCCAGGTGGTTTAGAGTTACTTTTCCTGGTCGGGTGTCGCTAGTGAATTTCAGATTTTCTGACTTCCGGGTTGGGGTTGAGCGGATTTTCAGCGATTTCAGTACTGTTAGGCAGTTCACGACATCATGCCGTTTGTGTAGAGGACATCTTGTTAGAGATCGACAAACCACATCAGATATGCGGAACTGTAATGATCTGGATCAGTTTTCGTAAGGTTTCTGAAAACTTGTAGTTGCTGTGAAATTCATGGACTTAATTTTCGCAAAACGCTTTCCACTCTAGATTAATTATTAGTCTATTTGTCATCCACAAACATATATTGCAAAGAATTTCAGGACGTTCCGTCTTTTGATTTTTCAGGGGGATGGACCTCACCCTGCGGATTTTACCTTTACATATCGTGAAAAAAATGTTCTCCGACGTTGGCTATAGAATGCAGGAAACACCATTTTGATAGTCTAAGTTGATTTTTTTTCTGGTGGAGGGACCTCGCTCCAATAGCCGAGAATTCTACCTTTAAATGTGAAATTAATTGCTCCGACGTTGACTAGAATACAGGAAACACCATTTTGATGCCAGATGGCCTCAGTTGATTTTTTTTCTGGCAGAGGGACCTCACTCCAATTGCTAATAATTTTACTTTGTGAAATTAAATGGCTCTAGAACACAGGAAACACCATTTTGATGCCGTCGAAGTTGATATTTTTCTGACGGAAGGACGCCACTTTTGTTGGCACCGATACATAATCTTCATCTATGAAGGAGTGTTGTAATACAAAGAATTTAAAGGTCAAATTCGCGGCTATTTCACGACTGTGGTGCTTTTAGTCAGTGTAACAAGTGAAATGAGATGATTATCTATTTGTCAACAAGGTTATGGGCTTTAGTGTGAAGTCTGATCACTTAAGTGTGTATATTTGAAGCTTGTAGTACTATGTAGATGCTGTTTACTATTGTGTACCCCTGTGTACCCCGTAGAACATTGTACTGTCCCCAGTAATTAGTAATACTTTGCATGCATGTAGACTAGTACACAAACACGCCCATCAGGGAAAGTTGTATGATTTCTTGCCATATCAGTGGTTTAGCGATAGAATGCAACCTGTTTCCTATAAAGCGGAAAACGTGCAGCTAGGATGTCGTGAAATTAATTGCTCCAGCGTTTACTCTAGAATACAGGAAACACGATTTTGATGGTCTAAGTTGAATTTTATTTCTGACGGATGCCCCCAGAACCCCTCCCCCACTCAATAGCCCTTCATGGCATTATTTTATTCATCGCTACTGGACTGATGACATACTATCATTTCGGCTAATTCTGTGCATCGGCTAATGCGCAATTCACAACAAATAAACAAGCTAATTAATTGCTACACTGTGGCACAATTTAGTCAAAATGTGTAAAATTCTCAGACCCTGCTGATGGAATAACTGTCTTATTTACTAAATTAACTGTTCAACTAAGAAACTAACCAGTCATGATGTCACTGAATAGTTCTGCTTCAAGTTTAATACCAATTTGCTATGCTGATCCAGTATGCTGTCGCCATTTTGTTTACACTACCAGTCACCAACATTGCAAAGTATACTTTTCTAGCAAAGTATACTTTGAGGGAGTAATCATTTATTTTTCCTGAAATGCATTATTTCATATAGAACTAACCACTGCATATAGTTCATGATTAAAAGTATGCGGAATTATTATACTGAATTTATTACATTATCACAGCCAATAATGTAATAAATTCAATATAATAACAAGAAACGAGGCAAAGCCACGAAGGCCAGGTTTTTTCCAAGCATAGACACTTGGATAACATAATTATACCCACTTTTTGTAGACTAGATGGCCGTGGCCTGCATGTCGCGCCTTGGGGCGAGGCATGGACACTAAAAAAATAGATATAGTAGATGGAAAAACTTTAACCAAAAAACTTTAACCGGACACACGGACGAACGGACGGACGTATGCCAAAATGCCGACGATATCGCGCTTTCCGCAAGCAGGTGTGACAATGATGATAAACACCCATGTGAAGTATCAAGGTATTGGGTGAAGCAGTTGCAGAGATATAGTACACGAAAAAAACTTTAACAAAAAAATTCAAAGTAATTTGAACTTGACATAGGGCACAGGATCGCGCTTTCCGCAAGCAGATGCGACAATGATGATAAACACCCATGTGAAGTATCAAGGTATTGGGTGAAGCAGTTGCAGAGATATAGTACACAAAAAAAACATTAACTTTATTCAAAGTAATTTGAACTTGACATAGGGCACAGGATCGCGCTTTCCGCAAGCAGATGCGACAATGATGATAAACACCCATGTGAAGTATCAAGGTATTGGGTGAAGCAGTTGCTTGAGATATAGTACACGAAAAAACTTTAACAAAAAAATTCAAAGTAATTTGAACTTGACATAGGGCACAGGATCGCGCTTTCCGCAAGCAGGTGCGACAATGATGATAAACACCCATGTGAAGTATCAAGGTATTGGGTGAAGCAGTTGCCGAGATATAGTACACGAAAAAACTTTAACAAAAAAAATTAAAAGTAATTTGACCTTGACATTGGGCACAGGATCGCGCTTTCCGCAAGCAGGTGCAACAATGATGATAAACACCCATGTGAAGTATCAAGGTATTGGGTGAAGCAGTTGCAGAGATATAGTACACGAAAAAACTTTAACAAAAAAATTCAAAGTAATTTGACCTTGACATTGGGCACAGGATCGCGCTTTCCGCAAGCAGGTGCGACAATGATGATAAACACCCATGTGAAGTATCAAGGTATTGGGTGAAGCAGTTGCAGAGATATAGTACACGAAAATACTTTAACAAAAAAATTCAAAGTAATTTGACCTTGACATTGGGCACAGGATCGCTCTTTCCGCAAGCAGGTGCGACAATGATGATAAACACCCATGTGAAGCATCAAGGTATTGTGAAGCAGTTGCAGAGATATAGCACACGAAAAAACTTTAACAAAAAATTCAAAGTAATTTGACCTTGACATTGGGCACAGGATCGCGCTTTCCGCAAGCAGGTGCGACAATGATGATAAACACCCATGTGAAGTATCAAGGTATTGGGTGAAGCAGTTGCAGAGATATAGTACAGACAACAAAAAATTCAAAGTAATTTGACCTTGACATTGGGCACAGGATGCGCTTTCCGCAAGAGGTGCGACAATGATGATAAACACCCATGTGAAGTATCAAGGTATTGGGTGAAGCTTGCGAGATATAGTACACGAAAAAACTTTAACAAAAAAATTAAGTATTTCAAAGTAATTTGACCTTGACATTGGCACAGGGGCTGCACGGTTGGGGGTTAGAATGAAAATATGGATGATGATAAACACCCATGTGAAGTTTCAAGGTAATGGGCGAAGCAGTTGCAGAGATATAGTATAACAAAAAAGTTTTAACCAAAAAACTTTAAGCAGACGTACGTTAAAAAGTTAACGTTGAAAATGGCTAAGTCAATTACGTAGAAATAATAGGTGAAGGTAAAAAAATGGTCACATGTTGGATAGTTGTATGTGGTAGGCACCCCTTGGTTATGAAGCTGTGAAAGTTTGGTGGTCCTAGGTGGTACAGTACCAAAGAAATGGACTTAAACACGAAAACTTAACATTGTAAACGCGAAAACTTAACATTGAAAATGGCTTAAGTCGACTACGCGGAAAAAATGGGTGAAGTTAAAAAAAAGTAACATGTTGGATAGTGATATGTGGTGGGCACCCCTTGATTATGAAGCTGTGAAAGTTTGGTGGTCCTAGGTGGTACAGTAACAAAGAAATGGACTCAAACACGAAAACTTAACATTGATTGTGGACGCCGCCCGCCCGGCTTTCGCCAATCCAATAGCCTGGATTTTTTTTCAAAAAAACCTGGCTAAAAAAGTAACATGTTGGATAGTGATATGTGGTGGGCACCCCTTGATTATGAAGCTGTGAAAGTTTGGTTGTCCTAGGTAGTACAGTACCAAAGAAATGGACTTAAACACGAAAACTTAACATTGAAAACGCGAAAACGTAACATTGAAAATGGCTAAGTCGACTGCGCAGAAAAAATGGGTCAAGTTAAAAAAAAAGTAACATGTTGGATAGTGATATGTGGTGGGCACCCCTTGATTATGAAGCTGTGAAAGTTTGGTTGTCCTAGGTAGTACAGTACCAAAGAAATGGACTTAAACACGAAAACTTAACATTGAAAACGCGAAAACGTAACATTGAAAATGGCTAAGTCGACTGCGCAGAAAAAATGGGTCAAGTTAAAAAAAAAGTAACATGTTGGATAGTGATATGTGGTGGGCACCCCTTGATTATGAAGCTGTGAAAGTTTGGTGGTCCTAGGTGGTACAGTAACAAAGAAATGGACTCAAACACGAAAACATAACATTGATTGTGGACGCCGCCCGCCTGCCCTCCGCCCGCCTGCCCGCCCGCCCGGCTTTCACCAATCTAATAGCCTGGATTTTTTTTCAAAAAACCTGGCTAAAAAAGTAACATGTTGGATAGTGATATGTGGTGGGCACCCCTTGATTATGAAGCTGTGAAAGTTTGGTGGTCCTAGGTGGTACAGTAACAAAGAAATGGACTCAAATTTAACCTTTATTGTCGACGCCGCCCGCCCGGGGCTACAGATGCACAGGTTCATACATACAGGTTATTTCAGAGTTGTGTAAGCCCCAAAGTCTTGTCTACTCTTCCTTGATTTTTTTTTCTTATGTCCGCTCCACTTCCTTTTTTATTAATCATAATTTATTGTAATCTTATTTTATCAATATACAGTTGAACCTGTGAACAACGACCGGCAAAGGGAAGTGGCCAAAGTGGCCGTTGTTGACAGGTGGTCGTTGTTCCAAGCGTCAAACATTTTCACGGTTTTTCACATTTTTTTTTATTAACAAAAATATTTCATTGAATGTGTCAAGTCGAGTAACCCACGCGAGATAGGTGTCCAAATCGGCAGAGAACACCAGGCTTAATTGCTTTCTGTCCAATGTATCCTGATCAAGCCCGAATATTTAAGCAGCCTATGACGAATTGGCAATGTCCGCTGACGTAATGACTGATGTTTTTAATTAGAGATTGGCGAGCATTGTAAACCATGGGCAGACTACGCGAATCCACTGCCTGGTCTGGCTGCTAATGCAATAATAGTCAATTACACAGTCAAAGAATTTAGGATTTGGAAATCACAAGCCAGTCGGGCCAGTGACCAGGGCTCCAGATAAGGAATTAGTAATTGAGTATTGTCACTCCATCATTTCTGAAGCAATTGGGTATTTCAAAATTTTAATTAGGGAAAATAAAATCACACTACTGTTTACACATCAACAGACAGCAATTATTGAATATATAGTGTGCTTCGAAATGAAAACATATCTTGGCATTTCATTAGAATTATCTCCTTGGAAGTTGGAGACAATTGTAATGAAATACCAAGATGTGTTTCCATGGAAAATAAGAAAAATATGCTCTATTTGTGGTCTGTTTATTGTTTTCTGCAGCATGATAAAGGTACCACACAATTTATATTGCTTTTAAGGAGAAGGATCTTGGAATTAATTATTTTAGAAAAAAATCTCAAGTTTGATGAACACATTACCACTACATGGATCCTCCAGATTATTGGACAAAAATGGCATTTTTTTGACGATATTTTTCTTAAAATAGCAGCTATGGCAGGGCTCAACACTAAGGCACGTCCGACCGACCGAGTGTAGTAAAAGTTTGGTCCGGTCGTGTAAATTTTCCCGGAATACCATTGTCGGTAGCCCGACTGGTCGTGTTCCAATTTGAACAAAGTCTCTGCCAAAAATGTCAGAAATAAAACAGTAATAGTTCACCTTTTATTTTTCTGGTAATAACAAACAAAACTTCCAAAAAAAGATCGCTGATTGACAGTTCAAAAATAGTTCATTTACAACTCCAGGTCTACTTGTTTGCCTACTGTCTGTTTCACGAAAGCTGCCCAAATTTTACGGCTATCATTATGCAAACACGTCTTATTTGGAATTAATAAATATGTGAACTACTTTCGGCAAGGGAGATAATCAATATCACGCGAACTATTTTCATGCGAGCCAAGCGGATTGTTCTGTTTATTAGTATATATAGTTTTAATCTATCTCCTGTGATATATAATGATACATTACTTCGATATGTTATGGGTACTAACTAATACATGTTGTTTCAATAGCGTATCTCTGTAACGGTATCGTTGTAGATGGAGTTTCAAAATAATTTAATAATTATTATGTTCAAATGGTTGCGTAATACTGATAGCACTTCTGTATAAATGTAATCGTCGTAAATGGCGCAATAGTCGCGAGGTTAAGGTCGCCGACTTTTATGATTTAATTACCGATTCCTGAAAGGTCGTGTGTTCGAACCTCGACTTGGTATATATATTTTTTTCTCCATATATATTATTTTTCTGATTTTAATATATTCACAATTTTATGATTTTAATACAAATAGCTATGAATAAGTTTTTTTAAGTTTGAGGTACTGTCTATAACATATAATTTTTTACTGTCCCAATTATCTATTTTTTTGGCTGTCACAATTAATTAATTTTCGGACAGCAAACATTTTTTTATGAATTTGAAATAATTATTGTACGTCCTCCATCTTATCACAACACTGTTGGAACTGCGCATGTGGCTACCACGACCAGAATTCACTGACCGCAAACACAGAATTCGGCGTCTATTTATTAAATTATTATTTTTTATTTTATTTGAATTTCGCGCGAGCGCTGAATTTTGTGTCAACACCATTTACCGAAAATATTGGTGATTTTCTAAACAAATATCGGAGAAATGCGGCTATATATTTTGTGTCAATTTTCAACACCATTTACGGAAAAAAAATACTGATTTTTTAAAACAATATCGGCACAACTAAATACGGTGATAGAATTTTTGTTGACTTTTCAACACCATTTACGGAAATTATTACCGATTTTCTAAAAACAATATCGGCGAAGGTGTACTGAACTACCTTTTCTTTTAAATAACCAGCCGTCTAATAGATCTGTGTTTACTCGAAAGTATATCGTTAATTGTCATGTTGTCTCCGACAGTGAGGTGTTGCGGCACACATCAAAACGTCACGTCAATTTCAAAACATTGCCTAAGGGTCAGTCAACATTTACAGCTGTGTGGTGTCATCAGATCAACACCTCGTCACACACGACTGCATTATCGATTTTTTCCACACAAAGCGACGTGTATTTACAACGTGTAATGTGTCGGGTGTAGCCAAAGACCATATATAAATTCGTAATTAGTCACAGATGTAGCCTTAAAATATAATCGATTTCCTTAAATTACGTCCGCAAGTTGACAGATATTTCAGAGCAGACGTCATCGTAATTTGCCGTTATTTATTTCCAAAATTAGCCGTATATTCTGTAAATGGCTTTGAAAGTTGACAATAAATTAAGACCAGATTAGTACGTTAAATCGTTATATAGACGACAACTGACGATCCGATGAGAGAGAGTAATACCGTTTACGCGTATCCAATGTTAAATATACATCGTTATTTTTTTATGACTTTCGTAGTTTTTACCGAGAAATTCAAACCGTTTCTATTATTGGGGAACATAATACCATGATTAGCACACCGTTTCACTAAGCTGGGGCTACTCAGGGAATGGGATTACACGGTATATTGTTTACACTGGATTAATGGCAGTCCCCATGAGGTATCAGGTAAATCTTATTTTTCAATAATATGACTGTGGTTTATTCCTTTTAGTGATGACCATGTTCCAGCCGTTAACACTTATTTAGCAGCATTACTTATGTAGTTAGTCTGAACATTCTGCAGAGAAATTTGAATTGGATGGAATCGAGCGTTGTTTAAACTTAGTCCGGTTCATATGCACAGGCCAAAATATGAACTGAAAATGGCGCTTTGTGTGACAGAAATCCGTACGCGGACGAATAAAAAAATTATTTTGTTATAAATATCACATATAGCGAAACAGCGGTAGCATCTACTGTTTTAATAATATGCATACATATATTGTAATTAATGTTTAATAGTGATATACTTATGAATAATATACGATACTATGGTTTATACTCCAGCACTATGTTTTAAGGCTGTGTGATTTGCCTCAATATAAGCTGGATTAATTAATACTTATATTCATGCGCTTCATGAGAACATCAATACATTTAAAAATATACAAATATTACAAATTAAAGGGGTACCGATATGATACAATTTTAATATAAATATTGAAAATACACATTACAATCGCTTACAACATAAGTTATTGATCGAAAATAGTCACTGCATCGTGACCTATTTGACCGCATTACCTATTGCGCGGGTACCTCATCATACCCACTGTTTACATAGGTAACTGGGGGTATAGTGAGGTATGCTCGCTAATACAATGTTTGCGTAATGATATAGACAATTCAAAAACAATTTTACGGCTATATAAACAATTCAAAAACAAGATTTCTTTTGATAATATTAAATTAAAGGAAAAATTAAGAATGAGCCTTCTTTTTATTTCGTGAAATTTTGTCAAATATTGATTTTATTGCGAAAACAAAATTTCCCCATGTTAAATCCCCATAGACATCTTCACGGAGTGAAGATGTCTATACTGTAGGGATTTAACATGGGGAAATTTTTTTGAATTTCAGAAATACTGGACCAATTTTTAAAATTTAACTTTTGTTTTCTTAGTTAGATCATTTCCAAGTTATCTAGCTAGGTTTCGGAGTCCATTTCCCAAAAAAAATGTTTTTTGACTCCTCCCACAAGTCCTCTACCTCTTTTCCCCCCATGTTAAATTCCCATAGACAAATCAATTTTTCATAATAAAATCAATATTTGACCGAATTTCACGAAATAAAAAGAAGGCTCATTCTTAAATTTTCCTTAAATTTAATATTATCGAAAATAATATTGTTTTTGAATTGTCTATATGGCCGTAAAATTTGGGCAGCTTTCGTGAAACAGACTATAGGCTTCGGGTATGATATTTGTAGTAGGCCTCTACATGTATTTCGTACCCAAACCAAAACGTACCCATTTAAACAGTGGGATCAATGCTAGCTAAAAGCGAATATGATAATTTAATGAGGGAATTTAAAATTCTGTGTGCACTGATGTACGTCTCTAGTTCGTTCAGTTTTTTGGCTGGAAAGTTTAAATTTATTATCAACAATGCAAACCTCAATACTGCACACCATTATGATATTCTGATGTAATTTTGACCGGATCCCGATAAATGAACCAAACTAAATTCTAACAATCAAGTCCGGAGTAAAGCTAATTTACATAAGAAGTAGAACGATCTACGATTGGTTGATGATGCTTCATTCGCCAAATAGCAATCTTTGATTGGAAGCCGTCTGAAATGGATTACAGTCAAAACGGTCCCTGGTCAAAACGGCCCCAGGTCAAAACACCCCCCCACCAACCAAAGAAACAAATGAGGTTTTTATTTTATATATTTATAAGTTAGAGTTGCTGATAGTATATAGTTTGTATGTAGTATAATAAATAATAATGATAATTAATATAATTTAATAAAACAACACAAAAATTGTGTTCTATTACCGCATTTTATCCTTTATATTCGTTACAAAATATTTTCATATTTTTCATGAAAATCGCTACGCGATGTCACTAGCATGATGGGTCAGTTATTTTTTATGGCCCATATATGGTCAAAACGGCCTCCAAAAAAATGAGGTATAGTTTTTATTTTATGTATTTATAAGTTACGAGTTTTTGATAGTTTGTATGTAGTATAATGAATAATAATGATAATTAATGTCATTTAATAAAACAACACAAAAATTGTGTAGCGGAAAAGTGGAGAAACATCATATTTTTGGTAAAGTGTATGATTACGCCATCTGGGAATAAAATACTCATTACGAAACCTTCGTTCCATATCAAATAAATTCCCAAGTTATGACGGGACCATCGTTGCTGCGTTCACAATTGATATTAGTGCAGTTTAGTAATCATTATACTGACAACCACAGTCGACCATTATTTCACAGTGTAGAAGTTAGTATAGTTCATACCACAGACCTAGAATAATCTAGGTCTGTGTTCATACCTACAGTATTTAAGCTATATTGGTTACAACCACTAGAAGGTACCGTTATTGTATAATTTCCTGGGACATATCGCATTCCTTACACCTGTAAAACCCTGTCAATTACCGTAGCCAATTTCTCTCCCAGGACGTGATTACAGGCGTATCAAATACCCGATTGTGAAATTAGCACCGTGTCGCTTGCACGCTACATGAAAACAGACAATACGGTTTTCAGCTGTGTTTTCAGCTGTGCTCCGTAAGCAGTAAGTAATTGTCTTTCAAATAGACAAAGGGCGAATACTTCCCTTTGGTCTGCAATATTGAACTATATGTACGTGCCAAAACAGTTGAAATGGCCATTTGCGGATTCTTATGTTGGTGATTAAAATATTACCAAATCCATGACGGAACCCGTCATGTATCCAAGCCATGTGATTGTTTTCAAAAGTATTTATTACAAATTGTCATACCGAACATAATATGGCTCGTCAGGTTAAAATGGGGATTATTCATTTTGCGAACAGTGTAAATTTCCGCAGTCTGGTCAAAACGATCACTGATAATTAAGCTACCAGAAAGTAAAACTATTTCACTAAAATGTGTCTGGCAAAAATGTGATCATAGCGACTATAAAATGTACTTTGTTTCTACTACGAGTATAGTGTACGTCGTGTAACTAAGTACATATACGATACACAAGTTTTAAACGTTTTTCTTTCGGTGCTTCTGATTTCAAATTTGAGCAAGTGAGCAGTACACTGCTTGTACATAAATGTGAACTCATTCTTGTATGTAGTACCACAATGGCGATAAGTATACAGGTATATGTACATGGGTACATACCAATAATCATGCACTATATATATATATATATTTGCACAATGATAAGTATACAGGTATATGTACATGGGTACATACCAATAATCAATTCATGCACTATATATATATATATATTTGCACAATGATAAGTATACAGGTATATGTACATGGGTACATACCAATAATCATGCACTATATATATATATATTTGCACAATGATAAGTATACAGGTATATGTACATAGGTACATACCAATAATCATGCGCTATATATATATATATTTGCACAATGATAAGTATACAGGTATATGTACATGGGTACATACCAATAATCATGCACTATATATATATATATATATTTGCACAATGATAAGTATACAGGTATATGTACATGGGTACATACCAATAATCATGCACTATATATATATATATATTTGCACAATGATAAGTATACAGGTATATGTACATGGGTACATACCAATAATCATGCACTATATATATATATATATATTTGCACAATGATAAGTATACAGGTATATGTACATGGGTACATACCAATAATCATTGCACTATAATATATATATATATATTTGCACAATGATAAGTACACAGGAATATGTACATGGGTACCTACCAATAATCATGTAGAATATATATATATATATATTTGCACAATTGATAAGTATACAGGTATATGTACATGGGTACATACCAATAATCATGCACTATATATATATATATATATTTGCACAATGATAAGTATAAAACAGGTATATGTACATGGGTACATACCAAAATAATCATGCACTATATATATATATATTTGCACCAATGATTTAAGTACAAGGTATATGTCAATGGGTACATACCAATAATCAAGGCAGTATATATATATATCATAATTTGCACAATGATAAGTACACAGGTATATGTACATTGGGTACATACCAATAATCATGCACTATATATATATATATATATTTGCACAATGATAAGTATACAGGTATAAATGTACATAGGTACATACCAATAATCATGTAGTATATATATATATATATATTTGCACAATGATAAGTATACAGGTATATGTACATAGGTACATACCAATAATCATTGCACTATATATATATATATTGCACTAATGAATAAGTACACAGGATATGTACATAGGTACATACCAATATCATGCGCTATATATATATATATATTTGCACAATGATAAGTATACAGGTATATGTACATAGGTACATACCAATAATCATGCACTATATATATATATATATTTTTGCACAATGATAAGTATACAGGTATATGTACATAAAGGTACATACCAATTAATCATGCATACTATATATATATATTTGCACAATGATAAGTACACAGGTATATGTACATAGGTACATACCAATAATCATGCGCTAAATATATTATATATATATATATTTGCACAAATGATAAGATACAGGTATATAATATGGGTACATACCAATAATGATGCGCTATATATATATATATTTGCACAATGTCCGAAAAGAAAAATCGGATAAAAAGAGAGAGCAAAGAAAGTGAGAGAGGAGATTGAGAGAAAGAATGAAAGAGTTATGTGTCACAATGTTTACAATACCCCCCATATAATAAGATAACCTAATGCATAGATAGATGTGCACTGCAGTTGATTTCAGTGTTCGTTGTTATCAGGTGGTACTGGATGATGTTGGCAAATGGAAAGCATCCAATACAGCTTGCGTCTCAGGCATCCACCAAGTGTGTTACTCAAATCCTTTAGTAGTTTTAATATAATCTTGTACAGCTTTAAAAATAACAGTATTGCACTCATTACTTTCTTCAGGTATGCCATGCAAAGTATGTGCGTTTAGGGGATAAAATTGTTGCAGTGACTGGCATAAAATTAGACGTTTCGCATGATGATTTTAATACATTCAATGAGTTAATGTTCAGCATCCTCTACAACTTCACTAAATTTCATTGCAGTAGGGGAGTTTCTCTGATATGGTTATTGCAAAGATCACAATTAAGACTGCTTAAATAAATTTATTTCGAATTCTTGCATGCTTAACTGAAAACAATCGATCTCCCTCTAAATAGGTATGGTGGTTATAGTTGTTGGGCGCATGATGTTTTGAAGTGTCTAAGACTATCTACATTTCTCAGCAACGGGTCAGTTTCATTCCAGAGTTGTACCGAAGATGGTATAAACGATTGGTTGTATACTTGCAGTCGTGTAGTAGGTATTTGTGTAGTGTACTTGTAGCCAGCGTAGATGCATTGTACTTGTTCTGCAGATAAATCAGTACGCAAACACGTCGAGAACACCGTAAATAACTGAGTGTAGGACATAATCCCCCCCCAGCTTCTTTTTGACCAGGGCGGACATAATCCCCCCCCCACCCCCCCCCCCACCCCCGGACAAAATCCCCCGTGTGAAATGACTAGCTTAGGACTTAATCCCACCCGGACATAATCCCCCCTGCAGGATGAAAATAAAGCACACACTAAGTTGTGTCTAGTTTTATGTCTTTTATTAACAGTTTATGACGATATTTAATCCAACAAAATAATTGTTAATCTTTAATATGCAGAACATTTTTATGCAGCATAATCACAACTCAATTTTTGTGATGTTTTTGTCATTTTTATAATGACTGCTTATTACTAAACATTTTAAACATTACTATTTCCATTGGAGATGATTCTCAAGACATGTTTTTGTTAAGAAATTATTGGAACAGACATTTTTGTGATGATTTTTGTCATTTTTATAAAGACTGCTTGATTATTAAACATTTTAAACATACTATTTCCATTGGAGATGATTCTCAAAACATGTTTTTGTTAAGAATTATTGGAACAGTCTGTGTATGACAAATTAAAGAAATATTACGAAGAGCACATATGTGACATATAGCACATAATTTATACATCAGTGTCAGATGAAACAAGTGTCCTATGAAATCAAACTAAAACCGAATACTCTCGCCAATGGCGTACATGAAGCTCGCCAACGGCCTGCTAGAGTCCCTGTACTGACTGACACTTAGACGGAAGTAATGCGTAAACTGCGGACACAGCAGTATCGGTCAGATGTATGCGAATAACGAACAGCTGTTCGAATTGTGGTGGTGCAGTGCCGAATGTACCATCCATAAACCATGTATCATTTTCTGCCAGTTGTTTTAGCCCTGCGTCTGTCCCAAAGAGGATGATGCGGTTGGTGTCAGAGGCATTGTTGTACACTATGAATGGTGAGGCATCTGCTCCACCTGTAGTTTGGTACTGATATGGTAGTGGATTGGGGATGTCCTTTCTGGAAGCTGGCTCTGACGGGGGGCGTTGGCACGCTTAGACCTCCTCGTCGCTCGTTTGATGGAGTCAATATGCCCAGCAGCTACGCGAACCTGTAATATTGTCATAGAATAATACTCACGTTCTCATATTGACTGGGGCAGTATGCATTATATATGCGACTATCTGGCCGTGTTACCAACTCGATTAGATTAGAACTCATATGATTGAATTGATGCCTTTTTAAAATGTCCCCAACTTTTTGTATGAGGTGGATCAACTTGCCCCACTTTAAAAATTCCTGGAATGCACACTGAATAGGTTTCCAAACTGTCCGCTTCAATATTTCATAATTGATTACCATTGAAAAATGCTTTATATGCATGTGAGCACCAAACAATCAGTACAATCGAGTCCTGCAGTGGTTCCTACAAGTACATGTACAATGGAACGTTAGTTGATAATAACTATCCATGTATAATTTAATAAAAACAATTAATGCAAGTTACGCTTCACCAGGTCAGGGCTAGTACAAATTAGGTCAGGGCTAGTAGTTTCTAAAAGTACTAGCCCGACTGGTCTAGTGAAAAAAAAAGTTAACGTTGAGCCCTGTATGGGCATAATATTTTCACAGAACAATCCTCGGTTCTTGCTGTCTCAACGCATGTAAACTATTTAGCAAAATATGCCATCTTTCTCACTTAAAATTGGGTCAGATCATCAGTCGTAAGATTGCCCCAAAATTAACATCGACAATCAGTTATCCGGACAAACGTATAGACTATAATCGTCTTATAACTTCTATTCTCATGTTGAAATCATAATTGTATCGCCTGTAAACCAGTGTAAACAACATTGTGTATTTCTGCAGAAAAATCAGTTACCCTTCGTTTCTTGGAAGACACCGTACTTATAGAATGTATTGTATTTATAGAACAATGACGTAATTGGGTGCACTCGATTGAGCCCCTGCATGACTTTTGCCGTTGTAATCAAATTGTGGACAGTTAGGAATGTGTTCAGCAAATTTTACTAAAATGTTTACAATGCCGACATATTCTTCACAGTGGCATGGAAACAGCATGCACATGCGTCACTTTAAAAGATGCATTCGTTGCGAAATCGGATCAAAAGAATGCGCTTAATTAACAGGTATTTTCATTTGTCCGATAAACTGATTGTCCAGATATTTGGTATGACCCCTGTAGAGTAAATAGAGCTAACCGATAGTTGGGGTTAATTAAAAGGAGCTTTCCTTATATGGATTCGGAACTGTTTCTGTGTCTATACTAAAGTATTATATACATACAGGTTCATACAGGTTCTTGCCGAGTTGTGTAAGCCCCAGAGGCTTGTCTACTCTTCCTAGATGGGGTTTACTTTATGTCCGTTCCGGTTGCTTATTAATATACATGTACTTGATGAATGTCAAATCTAGATGTTATCCATGATTTATCGAGTTTGCTTTTGAAGCTATTTAGTGTTTCGCTGCTCACAATATCTTCCGTTAAGTTGTTCCAGTCCTCGATACAACGATGTGGAAAGGAGTTCAATCGCATGGATTTATTGCACCTTACTTTATGTAGTTTGAATATGTGCCCTCGAGTAATGTTATCGTTGTTACATTATGTCCATCAATGTCGTTATGCAACCACTCAGGTTGCAGTGACCAGTCACACTGACCCCTGACCATGCTCCTTGTAGCATGGCACCTGCCAATCACAGCAGCCCCTTATCATGCTTATTAAGTCCCGCCCTCCCCATGTTACACATGTACAGAGTCAGTCTAGTAATAGCACTCAGAGAACATAGTACCAATTAAAAGATAGAACACAACTAGTCGTTCAATTAATTGTATTCATCCACAATAGTGATAATACAACATGGTGTCAGAGTAGAGGGATTACCAGTGTGAATTTGAACATTCCTGAATGGACATTTAGACAGTTAAATTCCATGCGAGCAGAATTTCAATCATTCACTTTACGTATACAGAATGGATTTAAACGGTGTACCAACTCCATGTATGGACTGGAATTGTACCAATCTACCTGAAGCGTGGAGAAAATTCCAGCAACACACCGACCTGATATTCAGAGGTCCATTGAAAGACAATTGAGACGATGTGAAAATAACATACTTGCTGCTCTGGATCGGCGATAAAGGCAGAGACATCTTCGACACATTGTCTTTAAGTGAAGAGCAAAGAAGACAAACTTGAATGCCGTTGATGCGGTGCCATCAAATTGCACATACAACCTAAGTGCAATCCAGTGTTTTCACGTTACAAGTTTAACAATGAAATTCAAGGAGAAAACACAGTGGAACAATTTCTCACAAAGTTGAAAGCTATTAGCACCAGGACTGCAACTATGCTGATCCAGACGAAATGATTACGTGACAGAATTGTGTTTCGGTATCAAATCGCAGAAAGTGAGAGAGCGGCTAATCACAAGAAGGCGACAAACTCACGTTAGACAAGGCTACTCAGATATGCCCAATCAATTGAGTATGACCCCAGGAACAATGCGCACTATGAATCAACCAACACCATTAGGTGCCAACACCGACGTCAATGCAATCGGACAAGGATGCCACCACGACAGCCACGCAGGTATCCAGCTTCTCCAGCTCCGACCTATGACAGACAGGCGGTAACAAGCCACCAACATGGAAAACCCAATGGGAGCCCGCGATGCAGAAACTGTGGCCAAACACACAACAAAGATCAGTGCCCAGCCAGAGGACAAACAATGCCATTATTGTCAAAAGTGGAACCACTTCGCTAAAATGTGCCTTTCAAAATCTAAAAATGTCAATGATGTTCAAGCCATGGATAATTGTGATCAGGATGTGTATGATTATAGTGAATTGGATGTGTATTCGGATGTATATGTGGATAGTGTTGAGTCCCGGATTATCAATGGACAGGTATATGCAGAGAATACAGGTAGGCCCTACAAATTGTTAGTTATTATTCAAAGTTGACACAGGCGCTCAAGTCAACATCCTCCCTACTCTGTATTTCAGAAACTGAACATCAAAGCTCCACTTTCAAAAATCCAACACACAGCTATCCGCATACAATGGTAACTCACTTGACTTGTTAGGGTGCATCAAAACTTCCCTGCCTACCATCCACGGTCTGGTCAAACGCACAATGTCGAGTTTCATGTAGTTGATACAAAGTCACCTCCACTATTTGGCTTACAGTCCAAGCATGCATTTCAAACTAACTCAAACTACATACTCAGTAGAAATTGGCAATTCACCCACTTTACTACACAAAACAATCTTCTACATGACCACTCTTGAGGTATTTCAAGGTATTGGTCTCATTCCCAGGGGAGTGCACGATTCACTTAGAACCAATTCAACACCTGTATCCACCCACCAAGAAAAGTCCTGTTAGCGCTACACGATAGATGCAAGTCAGAACTGAGTCGCATGAAAAAGTTAGGTGTCCATTGCTAAGGTAAATGAACCGACTGAGTGGGTAAATTCTATGGTCATTGTGCAGAAAAAGAAGAAAGCTCAGAATTTGTCTCGACCCCGAAAGACTTGAACAAACGCATTCAACGTCCACAACTACCCTATGAGGACTCTCGATGACATACTTCCGCAGCTCGCAGGTGCTAAATACTTCACAAAACTTGAATGCACGGTCTGGCTAACTGGTCTATTAAAGCTGTCTGAACAATCATCGTTTCCTCACAACATTCAATACCATGTTCGGTCGGTACAGGTACTTGAGGCTTCCGTTCGGTTTGCGTTTCATCGGGTGATGAGTGTTTCAACGGAAAATTGATGAATGCTTTGAAGGTCTCACAGGTGTTTGTATCAATTGTTGACGACATCGGTTGGTTTTCGGTAAGACTCGGAAGAGCATGACAACAATCTCCAGGCTGTTTTGAACAAGCTCATTGGAAAATGGTGTTCGCTTGAATGAGGATAAACTCGAAGTTGGTGTCTCTGAGGTGACCATATTTCGGTCATGTGTTGTCGGCAGAAGGGTTAAAACCTGATCCTGCGAAGGTTTCAAGCTGTTAAGGACATGTTGCCCCTACCAGCAAGGCCGAATTGGAGACCAATTCTTGGTATGGTCACTATCTGTCCAGATTTGCCCCAAATTTATCTGAGATTACCACTCCATTGCGCAATGGTATTGGCGAAAGATGTTGACTTTTCATGGGATAAACCACAAATTGACGCATTTCTCAAGGTCAAGGAGATACTTACACAACACCCAGGTCCCGTGCTATCCTATTATGACCCACATGAGCCACTGACCCTGCAAGTGGATGCGAGTAAGTTTGGAGTTGGGTGCAATAATCATGCAAAATGGAAAACCCATTGCCTATGCATCCAAATCGTTGAACCCCCAATAACTGAAACGAATTATGCCCAGATTGAAAAGGAAATGTTTGGAATTGATATTTGGCTGCAAACGCTTCCATCACTATGTGTAACGGACGTAGAGTTCATGTCCAAACCGATCACCTGCCATTGGTCTCAATCCTAAAGAAATCCATTCATGTCGCCCAGCCCAGTTTGCAACGAATGATGCTTCAATTGCAACGATATGACATTGACATCACACAATGTTACCTGGGCAAAACAAATACCTGTTGCCGACACTCTGTCTCGTAAGTCACTCAGTGATTACCTTCCCTGAACTTTCGAAATGCAGGTGGACATTCAGGTCAACATGGTCATGTCCAGCCTACCTGTTAGTGACAGAAAACTTGAAGAGATAAGGTCACACACTGAGCTAGATGAAAAAATCTAATGTATTCTCAAACAGTCATTCTTAATGGTTGGCCAGAAACCAGGGGCAAGTGTTCACCTCACATACTTGATTTACTGGACATATAGGGATGAGTTATCATTCGTAGATGGTCTGATCATGAAAGGTCAGAAAATTGTCATGCCCAAAACATTAAGGTCGAAGATGCTCGAAGTTGTCCATACTGTCACATGGGCACAGAAAAATGTTTAAAAATCGAGCCGTGACGTTATGTATTGGCCGCGAATTTCTGTCAATATTACCAAGATGGTGTCCAATTGTAAAATTTGCTTAGAGCACAGGAACTGTAACCCAAAGGAACCCCACTTATTTTTCCCATGACGCGCCAATTACCCCTGGCAAACTGTGGCCACAGATCTATTTATTGGGACAAACAAGAACTATCTGGTTGTTGTGGACTACTAACAGTCGTTTCTTTGAAGTCAAGGAACTTCCGAGTCTAAAAAGCAGTGCTTGTGATCAACCGAATGAAGGGTATATTTGCCCGTTTTGGAATTTCTGAGAAGGTCCTGTCCGATAACGGCCCCTTGTTACACATCTCAGGATTTACCAACTTTGCGAAAGAATGGGAGGGTTCCATCACGTGACCCACCAGCCCATATCATCATAAGTCCAATGGTCTAGCAGAGAAATATGTCCAAATATGCAAACGCATCTTTGACAAAGGCTAAGGCCGATGGCAAGACCCACTAATCAGCATTCTCGAGTACAGAGTTACCCCTCTTGACATTCGGTTATTCTCCATCCCAGCTTCTCATGAGCCGACAAGGTAAGATCAGTTCTACCAGTATCCCCAAACCAGCCTAGTTCCTCAGGCCAATATCCCCTAGCGTAGTTCAGGAGAAAATAAAATCCGCTCTAAGAAACAGAAGGTGAAATCTCACTATGACCAGACTGCTAAGACACAAATTCCCCTGAATGTTGGTGATTCAGCACACATACCACAACATGACAAAACATGGAAACCAGCTGTAGTGACCGCGAACAAGCACAAATAGCAGTCATACACTGATTCGTACCCCAGCTGGTTCAGTGTACACCCGCAATAGGCAACACTTTACTCAAATCAAAATCAGCACAACAGCAAGACATTGATGCACCAGATTTTGAAATACAGAGATGCCCCTGAAAATGTAGAACCTCACGAAGAAGCCCAAATCTCAGAGCAGGCTCCACCTCGTATCTCTGCAAAACCCACCGTTGATAATCGGGAACACAACTCTGATATGTACATAAAACTTAGGTCTGGAAGGCTGGTTAAGCCAAACAAATAACCCTTGTTATAGCTGTAGTAATTAATCTGTGCTAAAGACTAATGGGTCAAGTATCTGAACAAGACTCCATGGAACTATTGTGTTGCAGGAAATGTACTGACCACATGTGGCATTAAGGACAGTAGACATTGATTTCATTAGGTGGTCAGCTAGTACTAAAACAATTTGACATGCTATTAAACTGTCATCTTATCAGAAAGCAACCCATAAAGGATTTCAGTAATTATTTGTTTATGAACCTTAAACTTAAACTCACCAGTGCTAATTTCAATTTGAAAGCCATAAGTTTGTTGTTGTTTGCTTTCTGTTAAGAAGGGAGATGTTACATTATGTCCATCAATGTCGTTATGCAACCACTCAGGTTGCAGTGACCAGTCACACTGACCCCTGACCATGCTCCTTGTAGCATGGCACCTGCCAATCACAGCAGCCCCTTATCATGCTTATTAAGTCCCGCCCTCCCCATGTTACACATGTACAGAGTCAGTCTAGTAATAGCACTCAGAGAACATAGTACCAATTAAAAGATAGAACACAACTAGTCGTTCAATTAATTGTATTCATCCACAATAGTGATAATACAACAATCGTTAAACGTGAAGAATTTTGCTGTGTCTATTAGTTCTAAACCATTTATCATTTTATATATTTGTATTAAATCGTAACGTCTCCGTCGATAGAATAGTGATGGGAGATTTAATTTCTCAAGTCTTTGTGTGTAAGTCATTCCTCGGAGCTCGGGTACCATTTTTGTGCCTCTGCGTTGGACGTTCTCTAGAAGTTGCCTATTTTTCTTTGTAGATGGATTCCACACTGGAGATCCATAGTCCAGAACTGACCGCACTAAACTTTTATAAAGGCACAGAAACAGCTCAGAATCCATATGGGTAAAACTACGCTTAATCAACCCTAATAATCTATTCGCTCTATTTACTATAGTGGTAATGTGTTTATCAAACTTGAGGTCACTGTTAAAAGTGATTCCGAGGTCCTTTTCTTCAATGTCTCTTGGTAATGGTTTCAACAAGTCCTGGTTGTATTTTATGTTATAATCAAATTCCTTGGTGACATTTCCAAACTGTATGTATTTACATTTCGACACATTAAACTCCATCAGCCATTCTTTGCTCCAATCACACAATACTAGTAGGTCCTGTTGTAAGTGTTCTTGATCATTTGAAGTTTTAACTTCAGTGTATATTTTACTATCGTCTGCAAATAATTTACATGTCTTAATAAGTTTTTCTGGCATATCATTCATATAAATCATGAATAAAACTGGTCCAAGAACAGATCCTTGAGGGATCCCTGAGGTTACATTCTTCCACATTGAGCTCTTTCCATTTAACATGACTCTTTGTCTTCTTTCATCAAGGAAATCTTCTACCCATTTCAAAACTTCACCTTCAAATCCATAACTCTTCATTTTAAGTAATAATCTTCTATGTGGAACAGAGTCAAAAGCTTTTTTCAAGTCAAGATATATTGCATCAATTTGCAGTCCTTTATCATATGAATTTGTCCAGTCATCTAATACATCCATTAACTGAATTATACAGCTTCTTTTCTCACGAAAAAAAAAAAAAAAAAAAAAAAAAACCAAACTGAGCATCATTAAATAAATGGGGGGGGGGGGGGAGTTTGTTAACTGTCATATGGTCCAGGCCCGTAGCCAGGGGGGGTCGGAGCGGTCGGACGACCCCCCCGCCAAGCCTCGAGGTTCACTTTTTTAGCCTTGAGCCTTCGAAACGCCCCCCCCCCCCTTCAAACAGGTCTGGCTACAGGCCTGTGGTCCATTATAACTCTACAGACTGTTTTTTCACACATACGACAGGGAAGACATGTTAACGATACCGGTCTGTAATTTGTTGCTTCCGATTTGTCCCCATTATTTTTAAAAAGTGCAGAAACATGTGCTTCTTTCCAAATATCTGGAAGTACTCTTTCTTCTAGCAGAAACCGGAACAGCTAAACAGCGAAAGGAACCTTCCTTTCGCGAAAGGAAGATTTTCTACGAAAGGAAGGTTTTGATGTAGTTTAAATCAATTTTAGTTCAACTAAACTAATGCTTACAGTTAAATAAGTGTATTTCATATGTCTATGTATGATTTGATATTATGGGATGTAAAATTTATATGTTTAAAACGGGTTTAAAACCTTCCTTTCGTAGAACAATCTTCCTTTCGCGAAAGGAACTTCGCAACTTCGCGAAAGGAAGATTGTTCTACGAAAGGAATGTTTTGATGTAGTTTAAATCAATTTTAGTTCAACTAAACTAATGCTTACATTTAAATCAGTGTATTGCATATGTGTATGTATAATTTGATGTTGTGGGATGTAAAATTTATCTGTTTGGTATTAGATGAAGGACAGAACGTTCACTTCTCAGAAGGAGCATTCCTTTTGCGAAAGGAACAATTATGTTTCTGCGATATATACGAATGTTTTTTATCATCCAAGTTAAATGGTTTTTTTAATATTCATTAATATTATGTTAATGCATTTTTCATTATAATGCATTAGACATAATTTTATATAATTATAAAACGTATTCCTTTTGAGGAATGCGTGATCCTTTTTGGGAAGGAATTGTCGGGAAAGGAAGCTTTTCTGGGTGTTACGAAACACCAAAATACACCCAAATTGGAACCCCACCCAAATATAGTCCAAATGCACCAAATGCACCGCAAATACATCCTACAACGTATCCCACAGTAGTGTACCGGTATTCGATGTATATGAAAGGAAAAGATCGTCGCAAAATGACGATTGTTCTACGAAAGGAAGGTTTTAATGCTGTTCAAATAATAGTTTAGCTAAACTTATAAATACTTATAAGTTAAATCTATTGATTAAGTCATTGTATTTAATAGGTTTATGTATAATTTGATATTATGTTGGACAGCATTCAAAGGAACATTCCTTTCTAGGAAGGATTGATTGATTATTGGTGTTTAACGGCCTATCATCTGCCAGGGTCATTTAAGGCCGGTCCAACGGGATGGATTATCCCGTGTTCAACCTGTCCACAATGAGGGAAATTCCCAAAATCAGAATTCAATATTTACAGAACTATATATTCAGTCCTGAAATCAGAATATCCTGACCTGGTGCCAGGTCCATGCCGCACCACAGTCACTTAGCTCTGCCCCAAAGTAATAGGATTAGCTTTAAGCTTATTACTTCTTAATGGAGCATAACCTGTTTTAGCTCTCAAGTACAGGGGGCATGTAAATGAGGGCCAAACCATGTTAGTCGGCATTCCGGAAAGGATGAATACCGATCGTTAAACTACCCTTCGCTGCTCCCAACCACCACCCAATTTCTAGGAAGGAATTAAGACTGTTTTTTTCAATATGTGTTTTCCCAGATATTACCAATCAGAGTCTATACTGTTTTCCGTACCGGATATTGTGTGGGCACCGACATAATATTAAATTCTTATATTTAACGACGGCACTGGCTCGATGCCCTTGCATGTCGTCTCCCAAGAAGGGGGGGAAGGAAGGAGGTGGAAACAGAGGAAACCGGCCCCGCTAGATTCTACTACTTTACAACAAACATACCGTTATTTCAATATATATTTCGTTATATAAGGTCTGATTATACTTATGTGTTCCGGCAAGATCCATTACGGGGTATAATTAAATTTAACTTGTAAAGTATTAATAAGTTTAGGTGAATTTGTAATTATTGATTTAAACTGCGTTAAAATGTTCCTTTCGTAGAGCAGTGTTGCTTTTGCGAAAGGAACGTTATATATCTATGTAACCGGTTAAACCCTCTATGTAACACCAAATATATAAATGTTATATAAATTTGAGATAAACATATAAATTGTAATTAAATTCAACTTGTAAGCATTAGCTAAGAGGAACTAATACCGAATTTACTGCATTAAAACCTTCCTTTCGTAGAACAACCTTCCTTTCGCGAAAGGAAGGTTCCTTTCGCTGTTTATGCATCAGTCAATGTAAATCCCCGCCCCCCCCCCCCTCCGGGGGAGGGGCGGGGCTTTACCGGGGCATACCCCGGGGCTTTTACCTTTCATGATGCCCCGCACTGCGGGGACTTTACCGGGGCTTTAACTGTTGCTAAGAAATTGAGCGGGGACATACCCCGGGGCTTTACCGGGGCTTTACCGGGGTTTTATCAGACTGTTATCAAGATATGTACATGTATGTTTACCTGAATACTGTTGTGTGGGAGGGGTGACATGGGTTTAAACTGTTTAATACGATCTACTTCACAGTGGACTGTTTAATACTGGCAAATTTTTGTTTAATATAAACAAAATTGTTTTCAAATAATTCCTCTGTTTATATTGCACTGCCGTTATCCGTTATCCCAGCCCCCCCCCCCAACACGTGGAAAATTCTGAGACATTCACCCCCCCCCCCACACACACTGAAGGAAAACCCGAGAACCCCCCCCCCCCCCCCCCCCCCCCCCCCCCCCCCCCCCCCACCCCCCCCCCCCCCCCCCCCCCCCCCCCCCCCCCCCCCCCCCCCCCCCCCCCCCCCCCCCCTGGAAAGTGATTCATTACCCGACCAACCCTGGAAAATCACGAGACACCCACCTGGAAAGTGATTCTTGCTTTTACCCAACAAACCCTGAAGGGAAAATCCCGAGACCCGGCGGAACTCCCTGGAAAATCCCGAGACCCCCCCCCACCTGGAAAGTGATTCTTACCCAACAAACCCTGAATATCCCGAGACACCCCCCCCCCCCCCCCTGGAAAATCCCGAGACCCCCCCACCACCCACCTGGAAAGTGATTATTTAAACCCCCACCCAACACCCTGGAAAATCCCGAGACCCCCCCCCCACCTGGAAAGTGATTCTTTACCCAACAAACCCTGGAAAATCCCGAGACCCCCCCCCTGGAAAATCCCGAGACACCCCCCCCACTGGAAAAATCCTATTTCTCACACACACACCCTCCCATGTAAGTAAAAGTATAAAGTGCTGCATTTTATACTATTAATAGGGGGGGGGGGTGTACTTTTTATGAACCCTGTCTCGAAGAGCCGGTGTCATATAGTGTTTGCACCGTCCGTGTGTCGTGCGTTAATACGGTCAAGAAGTTTGTATCATGCAAGGGTCCACTTTTGCGCTATTTAATACTATTCACACATATCCGACCTTCCTTCTACGAGTCCGTGGGTGGTGCCAAAGGTTAGCGGCTATTTATTTGGTTACTACTATTAACAGGAACGTACCTATTTCAAAGCAACAAACACATATTTACCCTGTACTTAGTCGACCCTACTTGTCCTAACTGTCATTTGGAGGCGGAGCTAGGATGCGTCACACATGCTACTAAGATGCCCAGCACTACACGAAGTTCGGAAACAAACCTACCCGGCGTTTCGTCAAGAAATCCAAAAAGTGCTAGGAGACTCGAACTTTTACAAACTAAACATATCGGTCATTACCCAGCTGATCATCGACTGTAACGGTTTCAAAAACAACTATATCACTAAGTCAACCACCCTAGAAATAGAACGAGTAGCAGGCCAAATGTGCTACCAATTACATCTACAACGAATAAAGCTGCTTGGGTTGTAATAATGGCTTCCCATACTAATAAAAGTTCCCAGATATCTACTATTTATAAGTGACATTTTGCTCTACAACACATCATTTTCGTGCAAGAATATTTCACATTTAAAATCACCAGATGGCCCCGCAGTGCGGGGCATTTTACCGGGGCTTTTACCGACCATGTTGCCCCGCAGTGCGGGGCCTTCACCGGGGCTTTAACAGCAACGAAAATATAAGCCCCGCTATTCCCCCGGAGGGGGGGGGCGGGGACTTACATTGACTGATGCATTAGTCAAACCCAGCAGAAACAAATGTCAAAACGTTACAATGTCAACATTTTACCTGCAGACGTCTTTTTACTGCGTTGAAAATTCAGAAAATTGTTACTGAATATGGGGATGTGAAGGACATATAAATTTGTTTATAAAGCCTTAGGTGCGAATAATTGGCCGACACCATTGTAACTTTTTTATAATCTACAGACAAGTCGGACTCGGTATTATTTACAAACATAATGGCCGGGTCCTGTTCTTTCTTTTTTTTTGATCTATGTGAAATAATACCTTAAGGAGAAGAATGTATATGGAATTTTTAACATGCGCAGCTCGTTTTTGAGCAGGATAATAAATTCAGAAGTCGCACCACATATTTTTTGACAGCGCGGGAACATCTATTTGTTGTTGTTGTAGTTGACCTTCCCGCGCCTATTTTGCGTGGCACCGCATTACACAAGTAGATATAGGTGCGCTGTTATTTAAAAGTATACATTCAGGGGTAACTGGACATAACGGACCCTGGACATAACGGACCCGATTTCGGACGAAACGGACCCGATGTTTCAAACTCTCTAAATTTTACGGAAAAAAGTTGCTGTTGGCAAAATTTCCGGGGTCAATTGTGGAATTCGCACATCGCAATGGCTTCCGGGCTAATTAATCTCCTCCGGATATGGCCGGATATTGCCAGTGGACTAAACTGTGTTTGACACGTTCAAATCTTCAATATTCGGTTTAACCACGTTACTTATGGAAAACAATTTAACTTTCAAAAATGAATAACATTTTAGAAGTATTTTAATAAATATACTTTACTTCAATTTGTATAGAAACAGTAATAAAATACGATTAAAAGTTTAGCAAGAAAAATGCACAAACGCATAAAATGACAAGTTTGTAGTGCATTAGAATTTACTCACAAAAGCCTAAAACCATACAATGGCTAGTTGGGAGTGCTTTAGAACTAAACAATTTCCTTGAATGACAATTAAGTTGGGAGTTCTTATATTATTATTATTAAATTACAAACATAATTTTTTCCCGATTTGTATATTTCCCGGGGGGGGGGGGAAAGATTTCCCGAGGGGGGGGCGGGGGCTTCGGAGCGGTCGGACGACCCCCTCCCCCCGTCCAGCCTTGAGGTCCACTTTTTAGCCTCGATGTCCACTTTTTAGACCCCATAGATACCTCAGGCCCCTTGGGCATTCGAAACGACACCCTCCTTCAAACAGGTCTGGCTACGGGCCTGACATTCATATTTAAAATCGCCAATAATTCGCTACTGTATGCGCATAACTTTGATCTGTTATACATATTTACATTAGCACTATGCTTATTGACTTTTCTCTCTGCTTAATACATTTGTATTATAGTTAAAACTCTTAGGTGATATTTAAAAGCTTGTAGAACAATAATATTATTTCTGTAACAGTTGCCGGGTGCCTGTCACTCCGATTTGTATCATCCCTTCTTCCGCAATCGCCATTTTACTCGATCTAACACACTAGTATGTGGTTACCCTTCCTTATGTTTGTTACTACAGCATTATATTTATTTAAATGTTAAACAAATATATATTATGTCAATTTGTTTCATTTTTTTTTTAATTAAATAAGAACCTCGATCTGTATACAGTGATTATAAAATTATAAGATGTTGTATTATGCATATGCTATTTTTCTCTTTATAATAATAACTAGAGAAAGTGAGCAGGGGCTCACGAAAACCCCCGGCCACCGCCTGGACCGACACATATAAAGCAAATATTTAAAACAAAATGTTAACGCAAAGTAATTTGACATTGACCTTGGACATGAAGGCCGCATGTGTGTGGTATGGAATGAACATATGGATGATGATAAGGAAGTATATGAAGTTTGAAGTCAATCCAACTTACCGTTGCAGAGATAATGGATACCCGACCACTTTAACGCAAATCTTACGGACGCACATTTCTAAGTAATTTGGCATTGACCTTGGACACGAAGGCCGCATATGTGTGGTATGGGATGAAAATATGGATGATGATAAGGAAGTATATGAAGTTTGAAAACTAGAAAATGTGTTCATAGAACACGGATGCCCCACATATCGCTTGATAATAAACGAGGAAAACTTCCAAGTACAAAATTCTAAGTCGAAAAGGGGGAGATTATACATGACCCGAGGGTCAAATCAAAAATCGAAATACATTTTGCGCATCTACTCATCATAATGAAGCTACATTCCAAGTTTCAGGTCTGTGGCTAGTACGGTTTAAACGTTTTACGACTAACAAGGTTGGTGACGGACGGACGGACGGACGGACGGACGGGATGGACGGACAAGGGTAAAACTAAATCCCCCTCCTCCACTATCGTGGTGGGGCATAACAATCCGACATGTTACCGTCGCAGAGATAATTGGTACCCGAAAACGTTAACGCAAATCTTTCTAAGAGAAATTTGACCTTGACCTTGGACATGAAGGTCGAAAAAGTATGGTATGGAATGAACGTATGGATGATGATAAGGAAGTAGATGAAGTCTGAGGTCAATCCGACTTACCGTTACAGAGATAATGGTACCCAAACACTTTAACGTGGACGGACGGACGGACGGACGGAAGGACGGGCAGAATTACTAAAATATATACCCCTCGACATACTTCGTATGCCGGGGGTATAATTATAAAACATTCCGATGTCACTCCCGTATATAAAAACATTTTCTCTATGGGAATTTGAACATGGGGCTGGCGAACGGAGGAGTCGAAAAACGAAATATTTTGGAAATTGACTCTGAAACATGGCTATATAGCTTGGAAATGATGTAACTAATAAACAAATGTTAAATTGTGAAAATCGATCCACTATTTCTGAATCGCAGTAACATCAGTATTACACCAAAGAAGAGGAAGGTGCGGTAAGGCCCTGAAATCGCATCCGTTTTTGCCAAAATTTAATTTTCTTAAAAATATATAAATTTTACCCGTTTTGTTAAATACAACATCTCATCTCTTTAAAAAATATAATTTTGATCAGTTTACATCATGCGATGACGTCATGACACCGCGTGGCGTGACGTCATGAAACCGGAAATTGGCATTTTCTTGACATTTTCTTCCCTACGTTCATAAATTTAATACCCAGACCACCCGTGTACCAAGTTAATATGTTCAATTTAAATTACCTCTGCAGTCATAAACCTACTGTAGAAATTAAAACTTGGTACACGCGTGGGCTGGTAGCTAACTTTTGATTTGAATAAAAAGAAAATGGGCCCTATTTCCCCTACCCCACCGACTTGCCAACCACAGGTGTCTGGTTATTTTGACACTCAACAGCGTGGATAGCGTGTTTATTCCGATGTAAGATATATATATATATATTTTTCTATACAACAACATACCTTGTGTATTCACTGACATAGTTTGTTTCATGCATTAATAACCAAAAATAAGTAATACAAATTGAAACATTTGCACCTTCAAAGTTTGTTTATAAAGGGAAGTAACTGTCATCAACTGAATGTGTGTAATGATATAAATTCATCCCGTGCTAGGTTAACTTACACCAATAAATGTATTTGTTTGATTTATCATGTAGACTGACGCATACAATAACTCTGGATAGTGTTATGTAGTTCTAAGTCATTGGATCTATGTTAATTTATTGATGCATTTACAAGCGTAGTACTTAGTACTGTACGGAAGCCTATTAGGGCCATTTTGTCTTAGTACTTATGTATTGCGTCTCACGTATTACGTATGATGTCTTACGTATTATGTGTTAGGTCTACAAGTGTACCTGTGTGAAATTGGTTGGTTATTGGAAAGGGATATACTGTACTAGCTATCGAAAGCCCGCTATAGCGGTTTATGCAAACAGTGCAGATCCTGATGAGACGGCTCGTTACGAGCTCGTTACGAGCCGTCTCATCAGGATCTGCACTTTTTGCAAGTAATTTTCATATTTTTTACAAGAAACAACACCACTATTTCATTAATGGACTAATCTGAAAATCATTTTTTGACGATTGGATTGGTCGGTAAATTAGCATATCACAGTCCATTCCAGTTACTTAGGGGTGAAAGGGTTAAAGGGACATGATGCGTCTCATATGATCAGGGCCGTAACTACACTGAGGCACGAGGAGGTTGCCTCCTCGTTTTTTTGGCCTCATTTATTTTTAGGAGTTCATCTTCAAATATTGGCCTATATTCTAGATAGGCTATAATACTGACACAAAGTGTAGCTTTAACCCAGTCAGATAGACGTCGGACTGACGTCGGTTTCCGACGTCGGATCATGTTCGAAAATGAAAGTTTTTTTAGACGTCATAATCCGACGTCGAACGGACGTCGGATTCCGACGTCGAACGGACGTATGAAGAAATCCGACGTCGAACGGACGTCGGATTCCGACGTCCGTTCGACGTCGGATTCTGACGTCTAAAAAACTTTAATTTTCGAACATGATCCGACGTCGGAAAACGACCTTTATCCAACGTCTGGTTCTGACATGCAGTTTCACTCTGGATCAAGTAATCAATATCCTGGTTTGGTACCTGGTCAGTAATAAACACATATTTTGGCTGGCAAATGTATTTTATTATACTTTCACATATATTTTTGCAATAAATATATGGTGCGTTCGTTACTCGATGGAATCATATAGCAGGGACTAAGTTCAGTTTAAACCTTATCCTGCTGCAGACGACAATCATGCGGATGGAAATTGCTGAATATTCGATCATTTCGCGATAAAAACATACCTAGGCATTTCATTAGAATTGTCTCACGAGACAATTCTAATGCAATGTGAAGTAATCTTTTCATGGATAACTGGAACTGTGTCCACGGATACGAATGCCCCCACTGGTGCATCGATGGTCAACCATAAACGTATCGTCCACTTCCACCTCGGGTTCCGAGTCCGCGTCGGATCTACGAATGTGCGAATTGTACGTTTCTTCATCTCGTTCTGCGTTTTACGTAGTTCCATGGCCGTACTGTGTTTCAGTGTATCCAAGGATGCCAGCGTGATTTCAAACATTCATTGTTCGATAAGATTGGCTCGTTGGGAAGATCGATCGGCTTCAATCTCTTCCATTTCTGTGTTGCTCTCGTATGTGTATGTCTTAGCGTTGTCTGAAATATACATAACAACACAATTATGAAAGCATACAAATGTTTGCATATCTTTAAGTATTAGCCCTTACATGATGTATACCTCCATAAAGCCAACATGTGCAAACAATGTATATCCAGATGAGACGGCTCGTCGTCTCATCAGGATCTGCCGCATTTGCCACTATTATTCATCTAGAATTAATTGTCTTTTGTCATAAATGGAATAGTACAAAGACAAGGTAGGATAACCAGGGTTGAAATGGTTAATAATAATAATACACTAGTATACGCAGGCCCGTAGCCAGACCTGTTTGAAGGGGGGTCATTTCGAAGGCTCAAGAGGTCTGAAGTATCTACCTGTTTGAAGAGGGGGGGGGGGGGGGGGGGGGGTCGTTTCGAAGGCTCAAGGGTCTGAAGTATCTATGGGGGTCTAAAAAAGTGGACCTCAAGGCTAAAAAAGTGAACCTCAAGGCTTGGCTTGGCGGGGGGGGGGGGGGGGGGGGGGGGGGGAGGGGGTCATCAAAAGTACTTTGGTTCTCAGATATCGCCGCGTCTGAATAATCCCTGCGCGTCTAGCATTTTATCGTCATGGAGAATAAAAGTGTACAATATTTTTTCCACATGATCAATAAAAAACACTACCATGAACAATATGTTAAATCCAATCATGTCTGACAAAAATCTTGTGATTTTTCACATCTAAAGAGTTTATCGTAACTTTATATAACATTTTCCTTTCGTTTGAGATGTTCGTCTCTGATTTTTTTTCAAGTTGCCAGATGCATATATGCATGAATACAATCACACAAATATGCATCTGGAAACTTGAAATAAAATCACACACGAACATCTCAAACACAAACAAATTATATATATTTAAAAAAAAAACGTTTCCCCGCTGCACATTCTGCACACCTCGTGACTGCCAAAGTCCTTATTTGTATGGCTTAATGCACAGGTGGAAGACTCGGACCTATGACACCAAAAATATGCCCATTAAAAAAAATCCCATTACCCCACCCACTTGGTCTCGTACATTACCATATTTTATTTATAGAAGGTGGGTATGAATATGGCAATTATAGAAATAGCCCTCTATTTTCCGATTCGCACAAACACAATAAACATCGATTAAATGTATTAAATAATGTCTCTGGCAATCGATAAAGGTATTAGGTGTGTGAATATCCTCACTTCAAATCGCTTTTTCAAGTATTTATTGAGTTATTCGCATTTTGATTACCCCATCCAAAACGAAAGTTGCGTGTACGAAAGAATCTCACACAGAATCGGAGGCCGTCCGGCGTGGATTATCGGTCATATTTGGCCGATAGCTGATCGCCAGCTCAAACTAAAGTGGTGCACCATGACCATATACATTAGAAACTCCAACCATACAAAGTTCGTCCAATTGTGATCGTTCACCGATCTAAAAAAACACTTTTTTGTCTAATTTCGTTCATTATCTGGAACTGGGTCAATGCACCATCTTCCATAATATAACCGGAAGCGTCTATGTAAAGAACATCTCTGATTGGCTAAATGTAAACTGTATGACGTCATTCAACCTATTTCGGGATTGCGGAAGACATAATCTGATAGTACGCGAATCATGAATGAAAGTAGAAAAAAAGGTGTTTTTTAGATCGGTGAACGATCACAATTGGACGAACTTTGTATGGTTGGAGTTGCTAATGTATATGGTCATGGTGCACCACTTTAGTTTGAGCTGGCGATCAGTTATTGGTCAAATATGACCGATAATCCACGCCGGACGGCCTCCGATTCTGTGTGAGATTCTTTCGTACACGCAAATTTCGCTTTGGATGGTGTATACAAAATGCGAATAACTGAATAAATGCTGGAAAGAGCGATTTGAAGTGAATATATTCACACACCTAATACCTTTATCGATTGCCAGCGACAGAAATCATACATTTAATCGATGTGTATTGTGTTTGTGCGAGTCGGAAACGAGAGGGCTCTTTCTATAATGGCTACAATGTTATTCACCTTTCTGTATATAAGATTGTAATGTACGAGACCAAGTGGGTGGGGTAATGGGATTTTTTTTTAATAGGCATATTTTTGGTGTCATAGGTCCGAGTCTTCCACCTGTGGCCTAATGTATATGTTGTAGACCACTACCGAATACATGTTCGATGAGCGTTACATCTTCAAATCTCGTTTCCTATGAAACTTGTAAATTCGTTCTATAAATAGCCACTCATGTAAGAAAGTAATTTCTCCAACAAGAAATATGTGTATAAATCAGCATACTTCCTTTTTACGGAGCCCCGCAGGGGACGTAGAATTTTTGTTATATTAATTCGTTCCCACGAAATAACAATTAATGCGTTCCCTCAATTTAACAATTCGTTCCCACGAAATAACAATTCGTTCCCACGGGAACGAATTGTTAATTCGTGGGAACGAATTGTTATATCGTGGGAACGAATTGTTAATTCGAGGGAACGAATTGTTAATTTGAGGGAATGAACAATTCGTTCCCACGAATTAACAATTCGTTACGAATTGTTAAATTGAGGGAACAAATTGTTAATTCGTGGCAACGAATTGCTAAATTGAGGGAACGAATTGTTATTTCGTGGGAACAAATTAACAAAAAAAAAAAGAATTCTACGTCCCCTGGGTGGCTCCGTACATGTACAGTGTGATGTACAATTCGAAAAAACTTTGAGTATATGCGCCATTATCTAAGGCGAATAGTTTCACAAAGACAGTATGTAACGATGACAAAATATATAATTACTATAGCTTTCTTACAAGTTTTGAGAAAACGCGACCGCATATACCTCCATTAAGGGGGCACAATTATATGATAATGCATGCAGAGTTTGTAAATGGTGAATAGCGACAATATAGTATAACAACACATGAATAGGAATGTGCGAAGTGAGACGGGGCGAAATAATTTCACGAATTGAAACGTGAATCAACTGATCACGGCGTTGTCATGTATTTTTGTATTAAAATTTTTATTGAAAACATGTTACCTGACACGCATGCATCAATATACTTTATATAAGAAAGTTAATTTCTTCAATATTACGTGCGATCTTTCCCCAATTTCAAATTAAAATTACAAAGAGAAAACGGAAATGGCGGGATAACCTAAACACAATTGGAGCACATCGGGGATTATAGATTAACCAGACCTCCGCTTTGGCGAAAAGATCCGAGATAGTTCCGAATGAGTCAGGTCGACTGTTTTCCAGCGTATTACTGTATCTGTGGCTACCGCTATGCAGTAACGCGGGAACCAGGTCCAATGGAATTTGACACGGACGCTAATAAAGCATGTCAGTTGTCAACACTCCGAGCGCGCACGAGAATCTTGACCTAGAATTATGCGACGTTAATGAAATTGCACGTACGCCCAGCCCAACCTATTTACATACGCAAAATTAATCGTCTAGGATATAAAATGATTAATTAGTTAGGCCTAAACATGTCGCAAATAAAGGTTAAACTGAATTAAGTTGGTGTGGAAATCAGATCAGCTGCCCTTCCATTGACGTATCTATAGGCTAACGTAGAGATAGATCTGCTGACAGTGAGTCACTTTTTAGTGTATAACAATCGCGACCTGGACCAGACGTCTATTCGACATCGGAAACGGACGTTGATCCGACGTCGTGATTCCGACGTCAACCCGACGTTGTGTTTGTGTCGCGACGAACTACGACTATCAAACAACGTCAGTACGACGTCGTAATCAGACGTCGGGTTTCGACGTCGGGCTGACGTTGGATTTGAGTCGCCAACGTCGCGACCTGGATCCGACCTAGATCCGACGTCGTACCGACGTCGTGTGTTTGCTGGGAAATAGATACTGTTTTTACAGTTTAAACATGAATTATATCGGTATACACCTTAATACATATGTACGGGGTTTTGCCATTTTATATTTGCATATGAATTGATATCATAAAAACTGAGTTTGTTTGAAGAAGTTACCCCTGTGCCAAGTCTTGAAGCACTACGATGACCGAACAACAACCAATGTCTCGCGGTATTTGTTCTGAGGTATGTCCCGACGGGTTTGTCTGTTGTTTTTCTCCGGGCCCTCCGGTTTTCCACCCCATTAAAACAAGCTATACAGACTCAATAGCAGATTCACAAAAAGTTAATCTCAGGTCAGATACAACTGCAAGTTTTGCCTGTTGCTAATTATCATACTTGCAGTCTTGTTTGCGTTAATAACCATTTTGTTTTGGTCACTCCAATTCTCAATAGCACTAAGTGTTATATCTGCTTGTAGATTAGTATGGATGATAACTGGATCGCTACCTGATGTATGAATTGTTGCGTCATCGGCAAACATATCAGTTAATTGTTAATTAATAAACTTTTAAGGCAAATCATTTACAAATAAAATAAATAGAGTACGTTGGTCCAAGAATTAATCCTTGAAGAAGACCAGCTATGACATTAGCGAAATCGGAAGAGATACCACCATTTTGCTTACGGTCAGTTAAATACGATGACAACCAGTTAAATGATGCTATTTTGAATTTACAGATTTTCAATTTTTGCAGTAATACAGTGTGATCTACCAGGTCAAAAGCTTTAAGGACCCATTAAATACCTGATCATCGTTTGATTTAAAGATAATTGCTTCGTAAATGTGATTGAATATATGTATGACATATTATATGTGAACACTGTATCCTATACGGCACATGGAATGGTGAACTCGGCATATTGTGTGTTCAGCCATCAGCCACTTTCACCTCTTCTGGCGTGTGACACAAAGCGCAAAATGTGAAGTAGAACATATGGTATAATGTAGCTAATCACATGCAGAAAACCTAAAAGAACGGACTCCTATCAATTATATTGCACCAAACTGTAAAATATGTCAGTTTTCTGGACAGGTTTAAGCCTGTATTTTTAACAACATGAACCACCATTATAAATAGCATCATACACATAAGTTCGCACAGTGTATCACTTTTACCTGGCAAACCACATAACAAATACAATATATACTCACTACTGTACTCTGTTATTATTTATCAAATTCAGTGACATATAAGCAGTTACCTGAGTGTATTGTCCCTGGTGTCTACTCACATAATATGCGAGTAAATATGGCTTTATACCTATGTATAACGTGTACGTGTACACTAACAATAGGTTGTGCATCAGATTGAAAAGTTTACACATCAACATTTATTTTGAGATTGATGGGAGAAATGCTCAGGTATCTCGTCTTTTGTATAGTTTGCTGGAATAATATTTATAGCATGCCGTAGTCATATCTGTCTATGATGTATTGCACCAAATTGTATTTGGTTTACTGTCATATTATTTGCTGTATGTGTCAAACGCACGAAGTGGTGAAACTGTACGATTCCTTGTACATACAAAGAAGGCGGAGATGGCAACTCAATGTACCATATAGTATACAGAAATAAGACAATATTTATATAGGTTATATTCATATATCACATCACATCATATGAAGCAATTTTCATTGAAGCCAAGTGTATCTATCTATGACCTACTACCTTAAAGGTACAGGCCCACTCAGTAGGCACACAATGTTCTTTATAGGAATTAAATAAGTGTATAATTGTGTCACTATTCAACCAGTTCTAAAAATTACGAGTACACGCTATACATATAAATCATTTAGTAATATTTATTTTACTGATAGTGACTCGTGGTGGTATCAGGCTATTTTCATACGCAAATGAGGGATGATATTTTTTAATTATTTATACTAATTAAATGCGCCACCTGAAAAAAGAATATTTTCGACAGATTATAAAGTATGATCATTGCACATCAAAAAATAAAATACAGAGAATAAATAGCAATGTCCATTAACATTTTAAGGAAACACGGTTATCGCCCCTGATATCATTGTGGAAATTTACGTCGGATATAAATTATAATAATGCTAATCAATACGTGGGGTAATGGTGAATGAATGTTTAATTTGCCAGAAAATGTATCAGATGAAGTCTCTTATATAAAGAACAGTTTGTGCCTACTGAGTGGGCATGTACCTTTAAAGTCCAGAAAGTGGGGCAAGAATGATATTTTAGAAATTTCACGTAGCAGTTTGTACTTGTTTACACACTCCTTTAGGTGTTTGTTAACATGCTTTTCAAATAGTCATGGTCGTGAACATAACCTATTCAAAATAACACAGAAGTGTCGTGTGTCTTATGTTGATTTCAACTAAAAATAGTATCGATCAGATATTTTGCTATCCGTATCCGGACCGGATCCGGATCCGGATCCTGTAATGCTAAACTATATTCATACAACAACGTATATGGAAATGTGTATTCATTTTTTCTCGCCCACCAGGTGACCTGAGATAAGGATATCCGTATAGTCACGCGAGGGCTGAATGGTGATGACATTGGACGTTAATTTAATAATAATTTGTAAACGATCCATTGAACTGGTATTATCATCCAATTCGTGGGCTAAAACAAAGTTTTGACGTTTTGTTGACATGGCGAGCACGTTGGACATATCAAAAGTCGCATAAATTCAGCGAATAAAAAAGTTGGGTATTATTCTGTGTCAGATAAATATTTTAAGATTCGCAAATATGTTCCATATAAGGGCGAGAAAAAGTACCCATCATATGCACTGGTGTGAGAGAAGGATATTCCACCCTCGTGATCAGAATATGTCGTCAGAAACTCGGCAAAGCCTCTGACGACATATTCTGACATTCGGGTGGAATATCATTGCCCCACACCAGTGCATATGATGGATACTCTTAATATAATGTCACATTAACATAGTGTTCATGGCGGAAACCCTGTTCTCGGTCACGTAGATATTACTGATGAGTTTGCATTTAGGGGTGGCATGATTCTAGCATAAATATCGACTTCTGTGCTTATATGTAGGACATTCTAAGATGTATTAATTATTATGTGGGCATATTGCGTTGCTCTTGAGGTTCCGTAAGTAGTATATAAGAGTCACAATGATACCATCACCTCTGGAAGGCACCGGCTACGCGCGGCCCCTTCCACAGCATGATGGTATCATTTGTGACTCTTATATACTACTACCGCGAGACCATATATTTATGACATGAGAAGATACACCCTATTAGAGATAAGAATCCCTATGTTATACTCAGTATATATATATACAACAATCTGTCATACTTTTATTACGAATAAAATAACAACTGACACCCTATTAAAGATAAGAAATCCATAAGTTATACTCAGTATATTTACAGCAATATGTCACAAATATAAACTGACACCCTATTAAAGACAAGTTATCCATATACTCAGTATATTACAACAATCTGTCATACTTTATTACGAATAAAATATAAACTGACACCCTATTAAAGATAAGAAATCTATAAGTTATACTCAGTATTTTACACCAATCTGTCACAAATATAAACTTACACCCTATTAAAGACAAGTTATCCATAAGTTATACTAAGTATATTACAACAATCTGTCATATATTTATTACGAATAAAATATAAACTTACACCCTATTGAAGATAAGAAATCTATTAGTTATACTCAGTATAATGCCTACCATAAAGCAAATGAGAGAGCAAGCTAAGAGTTGGGGGAATTTCCCTAAGAGGTTTGAGACTCAAGAAAGATATAGCAGATAGGATAAGTGCGCGCGAGCCGTCGTCTACGAGGAGAGGCTGCGGCGTGCGGTTTTCGACCGGACGACTGCCCGCCGACCCCGAAAAACGCTCCGAGAAATTGGAGAACGAGACGACGGCCAGTCTGTGCGCCACCGCTTACGCGCAGCGTGTAAAAGAAGATCCCAGCGCACGTAGAAACCCCTATACAAGGTGTACTACAATAAGATTTATCAAGGGTTGGTGGGGAGACCTCCCAAGAAGAGGAGAGATATCGCCAGAGCTTTGGTGGAGGAGGGTCCCAGGATTCTCGCCGAAGAAGCCGAAGTTATTAGGGAAACTGTTGATAGGGGTAGGAGGAAGATAGTATGGACTTTCGAGAGGGGGGGTAGACGGGGAGATCGCTAATCGCATAATGAATAAAATTCGCCCAGAGATGACCACGGCATGTTATCTGAGGTATTCGTGCTCGTATCGTATTAGGAACATAGAGACCGACGCTACTATGATCTATCACAAACAATCAAAGGGCAGTCCGTGGATAAAAACGAGATCGCCAAAGCCGAGAGTTGGATATCCGATAGAGAGAAAGGTCGAATGGACATCGACAAAGTCGATTGACCAAACACAAAATGGACCTTCGTTCGTTTGATATCGGTCGAGGTGAAGATGATCATCGACGCACAACAACTTCTCATGGGAGCGGGAAAACTCCCAGACTGGTTAAGACAGAAAAAGGGAATGTATTCCGTCGACACGTACGACGACTACTTGTGTCTGTTTAGGTGCATAGCCATCCAACGTGGAGGGAGACCAGACCGCTGTTGTGAGAAGGCACGAGTTCTGGCTCGCGAATATCTCGGGCATGATAACGGACCGGGTAGCCAGGGAATTCCCCTGGACGATATTAAGAAGGTCGAAGAGCATTTCAAGCTGGGTATTCGCGTTTACGAGCCTCCCACCGCCGATGGAGTGTGGTACCTCATGAAGGTTCCGGCAAATTACGACGTGGTTGGGGGGAAGACAATGACGATAGGAATGTTTGGAGGTCACTCGTTCCTCATAACGAATCTCCGCAAGATGACGAACGAGTACGGGTGCACCGGATGTCAACAACGGTTCACAAAGTCGTGTAACATGCACAGGCACGCGACCACCTGCATGGGTGGGAAGACCGTGGTGACATGTCCAGGTAAGAGGGTATAGAGAGACCCACAGTCGGCCTACGAGAAGGCGTTCTATCCGAAGGGGTCAGCGAGTGTGAGGTCGATTCAATGGTTGAGCAGAGAAGAGGAGAGGGTGGGAAAGCACATACATCACGCCAACTGCGGTCACGGTGGTGAGAGTGGGTGGCCGGTTTGATCGGTCGACGGTTACTGTCACGAGACCGAGACCGTGTTTCAGTTTCACGGATGCTACTGGCACGGGTGTCCGAGGCATTGCATGAGAGGTAACGCGAGATCGCTGTACAAGAGGACGAAAATTCAAGACGCCAAGATAAGGAAGGCGGGTTACGAGCTGGTGGTGATGTGGGAGTGCGAGTGGTTGAATGAGGTGAATACCTACTATCCACAATTGCCACGCGAGGAGGAGACGACTCTGTACCCCCACCAGATAGTCTACGACTTCGAGGCGTATCTCGACAAGTCAAAAACCACCAAAGACCCACCAAAGACCTGACCTTCGAGGTCGAGCACGTTCCTATATCGGTGTCGTTGGGGGATACGATGCATGAAGGGATCACACACATATGCGAACGAGATCCCGACACGCTAGTCGAGAGGTTCGTGACCGAGCTGCAGATGAGAGGCAAGGCAATCAGGGAGGGGGTTAGGAAGAAGTATCTGCCGGCCGACATAGATATGTTATCGAAGTCTCAGCAAGCAAAGATTATCTCTTGGATTGACCAAGTCACGGTGGTGGGGTTCAACTGTAGTAGGCACGACCTGAACCTCATCAAGCAGTACTTTGTAGAGAAGTTGGCGGCCACCGTGAATAAGGTGATGGTCGGAAAGAGAGCCAGCACGACGATGTTTCTGTTTACCCCGGAGTTTAGATTTCTCGACATCATCCAGTATCTGGGACCCGGTACCACGTACGACCGGTGGTTGGGAAGGCGTACGACTGTAAAACGGTAAAAGTCTCACTTTCCGTACGAGTGGTTCGATAGCGCGGACAAGCTCGACCATCCGGGGCTGCCAGACTATCCCGAGTGGTACTCGAAGTTGAAGGGTGAGTTCCTACTGTCGTTGTCCGAGTGGAAAGAGTGTAAGAAGGTATTCCGAGAAAAGGGGATGAAGACGTTCAAGGAATGGTTGCAACACTACAACGACTTGGATGTAGGACCGTTCCTGGAGGCTCTGACTAAAATGACGGAGTTCTACAGGGGAAGAGGCGTGGACATACTCAAGATGCTGTGTCTCTGCCCGGTGTTTCCCTTCAGTACCTACTCCGCGGGTCGATCGATGGGAAGGCGGACACGCCCGAGCTGTGGTCACCGAAGTCTGAAACTTACGAGATGATGAAGCAGGGATTGGTCGGTGGTCCGTCCATAGTATTCTCCAGATACGCCGAGGCTGGAAGGTCAACGATCAGGGGTCAGGTGGGGAGTCGGGAGGAGAAGATGTGCAAGGCTGGTGCTGGGGTTTACGATGCCAACTGCTCTGTACCTAATCTACTCTGTCGAAAGGACATGCCGTGTGGTGAGGAGCAGATATGGACGTGTGACGACCCGGAAAGACAGTCGATATAGACCGTTTCGTGAGGAAGGTCAGAGTGAAAAGTGGTTCGGATTTGCGGAGTTGGATATAGAGGTCCCTGAAACGTTGAGAGACAAGTTCTCGGAAATGTCACCGCTGTTCGTTAATCGAAAAGTCGATGAGAAGAGAAAGAGGTTCCGCAGCACATGAAGGACTACCTGGCCGGGACCGGTAGGAAAAGAGTCGAAGGACAGAGAAAGCTCGTGGGGGCAATGTCCGCCAAGAAGATGATCATATACTCCCCGCTGCTAAAGTGGTATCTGGAGCACGGTCTGATCGTCAAGGCGGTGCATAGGGTGATAGACTACACGCCCGGCAAACCGTTTCAATGGTTCGTTAAAGAGGTCACCGCTACTAGACGGACGGGGGACGTCGACAAGAGCAAGGCGGTGTTGGCGGAGATATTCAAACTGGTTGGCAACGCGTGTTGTGGCAAGCTGATAGAGGCACAAGAGAGACACCTGAACACCACATATACGAAGGATGAGAAGACTGTCGATCGGGCACTGAGGTCGGCGTGGTTCGAAGACCTGGAGGAGATTGGGGAGGCTTACGAGATATCGAGCAGGAAGACTCGAGTGGTGATCAACAGACCGTTTCAGTGTGGCATAGCGGTCTACCAGTTGGCCAAGCTCCGGATGCTGGAGTTCTACTACGATTTCTTGGACAAGTACGTGGATCGCGGAGATTTCGAACTGATACAGATGGACACCGACAGCATGTACTTCGCGCTGTCGGAGAAGACGCTGGCGGCGGTGGTGAGAAAGAATATGAAGAGAAAGTTTAATAAGGAGAAGACCGAGTGGTTGGCGTGGGACGTGTGGAGCAACAGAACTCCGGGACTGTTCAAGCTGGAATTCGAAGGGGATAGAGCCATCGCTCTGTGTAGCAAGTGTTACTACGTGAGCGGTGATGGAAAATCTAAGCACTCGGCCAAGGGGATCTAACGATCTGACTTGGGGAAGGTATAAGAGTGCTCTCGAAGGGGGTAGGGATATGGTGATGAAGACGTACTGTCAACAAAAATTAGGACTCTCGGCGTACTACGACAAGAGGAGAGTGATGGAAGACGGGTTACACACCGAGCCTATAGGATAGGTAAAAAAAAAAAAAGGAACTCTGAGAGAATACTAAAGACTCTGACGATCCGGGGGTAGCTGGGTATCAGAAGGCACCGCAAGAAGTTCTTCGCGAACAAACCCTCGAGATGGCCCATCATCCAAATAGTAGAGCACGGGCTCATCGGGCTTGGTAATAGATCGATCTAGATGATATACATTGAGAGACCACACGGGATCAGTCGCGCGGCGGCTGCCACCTTCGAGCTCTCCCGGTTGATAGAGGTACCGGACGTCAATATCCGATGGAAACTGTTGCTCCTGTAAACCAACGGGTCGCCCGCGCGAGACGGCAGAGGGCTCGCTCGTCACCCTTTTAAACTTGATAGCATCTACGGGCTTCTTACCTATCAATCTGGTCACCTCTCCGTTCAATGCGGAGACCACGGCGGGCAGTCTGGCCACCCACTTGGTCGATCGCGAATGAGGGTCTACAAGTTCTTTAGCGTATTGGTGTCCGAACAGCCTCTCAGCCAGGGTTCGATTGAAGCGCTCCACGATTCCCTGGTCCCGGTGGATGTTGACGCGGCCGCGTCTGACAGAAACTTCGTGCTTAGACAATAGATGAGAGACCGCGCCCATGAACTCGCGGCCGGGATCGACCTGGAGAAGATTCGGCCATTTTAAAAGAGAAGGACTCCTCTTATATATTCGGGAGAGAGCCTCGCCACTCCTAGACTCTTTAGTGGCCAACGGCTCAGCCCCCTTATAACGACTCGCTACGTCAACGATTGTCAGTGCGTACTTGCACGTCTTGCGACCGACGCGATCGTGAGGGAGAAACAGGAGATCCGCTTGGTGAACTTGGTTCGGTACCGGCACGTCGAATTTCGGCCGCGGAATATTTTGAGGCGCGGGTAAATAGATCTGCCAAATGGCCTGCTTCTTGGGCCATTCCTTGACAGCGTTTTCTGAAACCTTGGTCACCGCCGCGAGGTTCTTGATGGCAGCGAGTCCCTTCCAGTAGCCGCGGGGGCTATAGTACGCGTTCGCTAGCTTGCTCGTTAGGCGAACCGATAGTTTGGTATTAAGTTTGCGCGTGTTCATCGTATGCGATGTATTCTAATATATCTGACAATCTCCAACATGCCCTCGCCAGATCGTCCGGTAACTGCGTCGATAATAATAGACCTTTGTTGGAAGTACAATCGCGATTGGGGGTTAAGTTCTGAAGGAACTTGGGAAAATCTAATCCCCCAGGATTGGTGGAGGAATCTAACATCCGCTTTGCGAAAAGGGTGGCCGCTTTTTCGTCCTCCCGCCACGTCTCGAGAGAATCTCGGGCCAGACGAATCATACCCTTTGCACCAGCTATGCGGTGTTTAAGGGCAGATTGTAGCCTACATCAATCATAAGCAAAATAAAGGTTTCGTGCAACTGACATCGTTCTATATATATATATTTATAAAAAAAGTTATTTAAAATAATTAATTTAAAATCTCGATTGAATATAGTAGCCGACGAGACCCACCACACCCATTCCCACGACGATGAACGCGATCTCGCGGTCTTTTTGGGGCTCTGACGGTACATAGAAATCTGAAAGTTGGGGCTCGCGATCCAGCGGCGCGAGATTTTTCTGCGGATATGCAAGCGCGTACTCGCGGTTGGCTTCTTCAACGTTCTGAAAAGTTTGCGCGGCGTGATTTTCACGGCGAAGATGTTCATTGACCCAGTCCAGATGGGCGGTTCGTTTTTTCGACCACGCTTCCTTTGCGCTATTGAGTTGTTCTACAGCTAAATCGTGACGCTTACGCTCCTCATCCACGTTCGAGCTTCTCATTTTAGAGAATATAAAGTTGCTACCGCTGAACGCCAATGCGTTTACAAGCGCACCACCTACTATTACTGCGATTGAAGCCATTTATTTCCATATATTAACTGGTAGAATTCCAGCTTTAACTAGATAATCTCGGGTCCAAACTGCGGCCGCTACATCTAAGGTCGCGAGCCCTACGTCTCTCACAGTAAAGTCCAATTTGGGAGCGGATCCTCCTAGGGCCATCTTTGATAGTCGAGCATACCCGATACTGAAACCCGATATCACCACAGCATGATAAAGCGCATTCACTAACATTTTACCATCTTGTTCAGCCATTATAATTATTGCATATAAAAGGGGTCGCGATCAATGTTTAAATGGGGCGCATCCAATCGCGATTGGTGTTTCGTAACTTTCTTCTGAACACTGGCTGGGTTTTTTTTCGATAATAGGGGGTATTTCCACACGCACAGGGCACCAACAACTGCCAGACCACCACCAACAACCCAACTCCAATTCACGAATGTGGGTTCAATCGGATTCGCCCAACCTCGATTGGGTGTTGAGTGTGCTTCCAATTCGTGAATTGGGGGTGTTGTTGTACTCAACTCTGTCTTCAGATGTTTTGCTGTCTCCGTCCCCGACTGTTTAGCCTCTCGAAGCTCGGCGAGTATTTTATCTTGTTTAACTTTTCGGGTGGCAGCCGCCGCCCGCCCAGCTGCCTGTCTGTTGGGATTTTTTATATGCGGTATGTCATCCAGTGGCGGAGTAACACTCGGGTTCGATTGTGTTGGAGCAATCGGGTTCAACTCCGTCACTCTCGCGGGTGTGTCTTGTGTCATCATTTATGATATTAATATTAGGGCTTATAGTTCGTGGGCATATATGTCAAAATTGACAGTGTTTACCCGTTGTCAACGCGGTTGTCAGCGGAGCTAAGTACATTCCAAACTTGTGATAAATTGAGCAGCAGGCTGTTCTAAGAGTGTGACCTATACAAGGGTCAGTCTCTAGATCGTCAGTCAATCCCGCGGTGTTTGGTATAGGGAGAAGTATACTAACGGCGGTTGCGTACAAATGAATAGCCGCCGATCCGAGAGTTTTTGTCATCTCCGCACCTAACCTAGATTCGTATCGCGCATACATTTTATCGATCTCCGCATCTGACATCTTATCCACCTGAAAAACTAAGAGACGCCTACCGAGATAATGCTCCGATTGTCCCCCAGCAACCAGCGCAGCTAGCTGCTCTCGTCGCGCCGCATTTTCATTTTCATTCGGAGTCGTTGCACTCAACCCAATACCAACCGCCGTTGGAGTTGATTCCGATTGCTCTGTCGGATCATTATCTATGTTGGCAGTCGGAGGTTGGGAGTTGACGTTTCTTCCACTAGCTGATCGAGAAGTTCGTCGCAGTTCATTTTTCTTAAAATTAATTTAACTATTCTAACAACTCTCATCACTTTAACATATTGCCAAGCACACCACCCGATACTTATGATCACCATTATGCTCGCAACAAAGCTCGCAACGGAGCACCAAATTGTTAACATTGTTAACCATTGTTCAGCATTTGTTCAACATTTGTTAAGCATTTGTTCAGCATTGTTCAGCATTGTTCAGGAATTACTAATTTTCTTAAATTAATTGTTAAGCATTTACTCGGAAGTTACTAACGAGCGTTAAGTAATTGCTAATTAATTATAAAATTAATTGATAACTTCGTAAGCAGTTGGTTGATCAGTCTTTAGCAAAAGCTTGGCGTGCTTAGTTTCCGAAAGCATCTGTCGAACCTCCAGGCGCTCCTCGAGCGTTGGGATAAAGTCATTCTCTCGAAGACAGTCATCGAATGAGTCTCGGTCCTTGCAGTGAAAGAGGGCGACCCATTTCGTTTGCTCGCGCAGATCCTTGAGGACGGCGTTGTACTTTTGAGTGGATATCCATACGCTTTGCCTAGCATGGCGGCCAGAAAATACGAGCTCGGAGAGCATGTCCTTCTTTTTGGTCATCGCCGCCTTGGCCGAGCAATCGTCAATCACGTATAGGGTGGGCTCACCCTGGAATTTTTGGTATAAACCACGCAACCAATCGTGAAGCCTATCACCGGGGTCAATAACGTATACCTCGGGGTCGGTCCATATCCACGGGCGCCGCTGATAAGTATCATTGTGCCGCACAGTGGGACACAGGATCACAATATGACGAAAGGCATCGCGGTAGGAGCCCTCGAGCAAGTCTAGGATGAAAACCGTTTTTCCACATCCTGTCTGCCCACATATTATGGCAGAGTGGGCATCTCCAATCGTGAATTGGTATTGATTGTTAATTTTCTTAATTTTTTCAAATTTATTAATTAATAAATCGTTAGAATGATTGCTAATTTTCTTAAAATTAATTAATAAATCGTTAGATTTAGTAGAGTGGTGAGACGTATCGGCCATCTTCGATGTTGAGTTGTGCGTCTGTAATTATATATAAGTACACGTTCAATGGCCCGGCTCCGTCCGCCTCTTTGGTTATCTGGATCGTCACACCCTCGCTAGCGTTCTCAACTTGGCGTCCGCTGCCGTGTATTTGGTCGTCGTCGCTGGCTCGCATGTCTAGCCATAGCGCGTATTTGGTATTCAGAAACTCCGCGAGGGAGACGGCCGAGAGATGCAGGTCTTTGGCAACCGCGGCAACCTCCGGGGAGCGCTTGGAGCCGGCAGCAAACTGCTTTTTTACTTCGTCCCACTGCTGGTGCGCGCGAAGACCCGCGCTATACAGTTGATTGGGTACTCCCTCAATCGTCACCTCTACCTTTGTGATTTTGGGGTTATAGAATCTGTCGGTTTTTCTAACACCGAGCGCGAACCGACCCTCCTCGAACACCATCAGTATACCTTTCATCGAGCGGGCGGGTACGTTGACGTTAATATTCCACAATGTGTCGCCTTTGTCTTTCGTCATCTTGCGATGGCGAAGAACTCTGTCGTAAAGTATGGCAACGCGCCCGGCATACTGGGTTCTGATCAATCGCGCGAGTTCAGGCATCGTGACCATGTCGTACTCCAGCGAAACATTATCGATCGTATACGTCGATAACATGTCGCTGGCTATGATAACTCGGCCGTAGTCGTTGAACGTTAGTTCGTATTCGAGGCGGTCAGCCAAAGCGCTCTGATAGTAGGGCATGTGACTCTCCAGCAACTCAAAGTCGAGCGGGATGTAGAAGCGGTTGCCGTAAGCGCCCGCGACCGCATTGTCACTCGCGTTGTTATCTGCCTTGTTAGCAGACCCGATTCTAAGTTTGGTTACGTTCTTATTTTTGCTGGTGTCAATACCCTGATAGACAGCGTTTTCGCGCTCTTGCGCCGTCATCCATAGGTCCTGATAACAATGGTAGACGTCGCTGTCATCGATCGACATCACCTCATTACCAGAAATCTTTATCATGGTCTTCTTGACAATGGCGCGACCAAGGTTCTGAATGACGGTTCGGTCCTCGTCCGTCGACGTCAGCGAAATAGTGAAAGCGAGGCGAACAGTACCCGGCACAATGACGTCGTTAGCTCCGAGGTTGGGGAAGCGGACCAAGAGCTGCTGGTTCTGGTCGATCGTCGATGGGTTGTTCGAAATAACGACACTCTGTCTCACGCCTTTTGCCCCGAGGGGCTCACGCAGTCTGCGGTATGGATTGAGTTTGCGACCGTATTGACTCGAAGACATAATTTAGTGAATCTATATTAAACCCGTATGGTTTTGTCTTTAATACATAATTAATTTTAAGAAATTAATATGGCTGATTACGATATTGACTTGGATGAAATCGGCAGAGACGATTTCCGCGATGATGATGACATCGATGACTATGACGAAACGACCTTCATAGGGACGCCACCCCAAAATACACCTTTGTTTGTTCCAGGCAAACCACGAAATACGCCTTCGGTTGGTCCAGGCGCATCTTTGTTTGGTCCAGACGCACCAGGAACTTCATCTGCTGGTGCCCCTATGTGGGAGGCCCCACCCGAAACTCCGGCATGGGCGGGCGGTGCCGATATTATTGCGGGGATCTCCAAGAATGAGCTGGCGCCTCTCACGGAAACGGATTCTCTGGTGAAACGGTGGGAGAGTGAGGTGTCTAATCACGGCATCAATGCCACGTTGGAGTTCCGCAGCACTAAAAGAGGAGACCTGTGGGTTAAATGGGGCAAGAGCTGGAAGTTGCTGACGTACAAGAACGACCCGACCCGGTTCCTCACCCCCTCTTCCGTGAACCGATATGGAGCATCCCTCGCTCGAGCTCTCGGAGTGATCGATGATCGGTCGCAGCTGCCTCAACAAATGGTAAAAACCCTACAGTCTACCGACGAAACGCTGGCGAAGACGGCCGCCGCTATAGAGCTCAGCGATGTCCCTCGTATAGCCACCGACGCTATTAACACAGTGGAAACTACGAAATATGACCCACCATTACCTCTTCGCGAACTCCTGGGACTCGATAAGGCTCTGCAAACAACTCGGGGCGAACTGGTCAATAACCTCTCCAAACTCACGGCGCTGGACAAACATATCGCGCTAGAAGAAAGAAAACTTGGGGAAGTCCGTGACGATAGAGAATCTACCGAGCGGATCAACAAACTCCTGCGGTCGTTGCGGGACGAAAGAGAAGCTCGCTTGGAGGCTGCTTCGACTAACCGTGAGACGCTTTCCGGCCAAGTAAGTCGGAGCCGCGAAACAATCTCGAGGGTTCTGCACGAGGACACGACACTCGGTGAGCGTCTTCGCACTCTGTTCAGAGAGAAGGGCGTCACGATAGTAACCATCATCGCAGCTTTCAGCATGATTATATCGACCCTAATTCTATCTATATCGTCTCTATTTGTAGCTGTCAATGCTGGTGCCGCACCAGCACCCGCATCAGCACCAGCACCCGCACCAGCACCCGCGCCATCCGGCGGAGCCAAGGAGTGGATAAAAAAACAACTAAAAGCCCTCGCCAGTCTCCTGGCTAAATTAGCAGGAAAGTTGGCTGCCGCGCTGCCTGGTTTGATAGGAGGTCTCCTCTCCTTCTTGTTATCTATGTTATCAAAAACGGTCGGATGGCTCGCCGAGAATACCTGGGCTTTAATTGTGGCCATCGCCGGTCTCCTACTATTCTTCGCCAGAGAGTTCCTAAAACCAAAGCGTAAATAGTCCGATCGCCACGAGGGCGACGACGAGCGCTAATTTCTCCTCCTCGTGTGTTGTGCTTCCAATCTCGATTGGTGTTTCAACATTGTTGATGGAACTCGATGGTGCATCCAATTTACGAATTGGGGGTACTGGGTTCGATTGTGTCGAGGGAGGTGTATCCATTTTGTGTTTTGGGTGTTTTATGAAATCTTTTTCAAATTTATTTGAATTTACAACTCCGCTCCCAATCATCTTGGATGGGAGCTTGATGATACCCGTGTTCACGTTCCCGTTGCGGCCGATTTTTTGATTGGTGGTTGCGACTACGATCTGATTATTGTAACCGTCAACCGGGTCGTCTCGTAGTATCATATTGCTCGACGACATATAAAGACCTATTCCAAATACATAGTCTACTGGAGTGCGGGCAGTCTGCAAAACGTCTTGATAATTCTGGATCGCCTTCTCCAGATCCACCCTAGCTGAGATGGCGTCCTCTACAAGTGCTAAGAATTGTTTTTGTGCATCAAACGCTGTTCCCCTGCCCAGTATAGAACTGCGAGTTTGCTTCTGTGCGCCGAGGATGGCCCAGACGTACGTGCGAATAGATTCGTTGACGCGAGTAACCCCGGCCTGCGTGAACCCTAGACCCTTATCTAACATAAATGTGGTCCACGCGTTCTGAACCTCAGCAGCCTGATGTATGTAATCGACGTGAGCCCGTTTCGGAGGTAACATTTTACAAGATAACACGCCGCAGTGCCGACCTCCAGACACTTCTGGCCCGAAAGTCATAGTCGCGGGGTCAAAATTCCCGGCGTTCCGACTGACGATGTGGTCACCGGAGTGATCGTGTCTAAAATCAGTCTGCGTCCAATTCCCGGACTGGCCCCGAATGAGAACGTCCCCGAGGCCGGTGCTGGTAGGAAATGCTTTCTGTCTCCAGTCCGCGTCTTTTGAAACGTTAAATTCGTTACACAGTCTTTCAAACGCCATACGGTCGTATGCGTTGGAAATGGGATCCCAGGCGTCGTCTTGAGGTAGAGAAATACCTAGTTTTTTGAGAATCCTCCTAATAGTATAATACGTGTGAAAGTTGTAGAGACTTCGGAGCATGACATTCTTGGATGTTAGATGGTCTTTATGTGAAACTCCACACCCGGCTGTTGCGCACCATACAGCGAAATTTAGCTGGTTCTGCCAAAACTGCATCGGTGTGGCTTTCCACCCGTTTACCGCCTCCATTGTAGTAATCTTGGGCAGCCTATATTTCTCAAACGTGTTAGGGAAATTGGTCGCAAAGCCACTGTCCGGTCTAACCGTTACGGTTGGGTGTACAAGGTTAACAACGTCTTTTTGCGTGTATTTACCACCGACCGCGTACTTTGCATTAGAGTTAAAGCTAAATGCTTTTGTATCCATTGAAAGATATTATTATGTTTGCTACTATCACTAATGTTCAAAAAGGGAGTTGTGAACTTCAAAAATTAATAGACAACTGCTGTGGACAACGCCGGGTAGGCCTTAGATCAATCACGTTCACGGTCGAGTGGAAAAACGTTGAAACGCTCGAGTTTTTCACAACAGAAGTCGAGGACGTCGAGTGTTTCGCATCAGAACACCCTATAGCTGTGCCACATAGAATAGACGTAAATAGAGTCATAATCCACCAAAGGTTATAGTACCTCAGGGTCTTTGGAGTTTCGGAGATCTCCAAGCTTTTGTCGCGGAGAAGATTCCTGGTGTAGTCACTCTCGCAATCTCGAAAGCCACGGGGCTCACGACATTGACCGTTGAGAGGCGCTTAAGGATCTCACCGGGGTTGGGCTCACTGTTAGGATTTAAAATAACATACCCTTACAACGATGACAGAGTGTTTGATCCGGGCGAGCACGTCGGCACGACCCCAGTAAACTTCGCCGTCACGAAAACTCTCGGGGTGCACCTGGATAGGGTGAACACATCATACAACACGGTAGACGGCACTCCCACCACATTACTGAAAACCGTGCCCGCCAGCGACTGTTTCTTTGGTGAGACCCTGACCTTAGACTTCCCACACCCCGAGATGAAAGTTTTGGAAACGGGACACATCCACGAATTTACGGTCTCTATTCTCGATGATCAAGCGAGAAAGTTGAAGAACGATTACCCGATTTCGGTCGTCCTAGAAATTTCAAATTAATTAATTTTAAGAAAATTATTTAGAATTAAACGCATGTTCGAATATATATATTATCAACATTATTGAAAATGAGTATATACGGACCAGGTAGTTCTTCCGATTGGGTGACAAATTCAAAGAATTTGGAACTGACAGAAGGGGGATTCATCCCGACAGAGGGTGACTTTTTAACTACCCAAAAAACAAAGGCCTTGATCAATAGAACTATATCGGTGGCCACGGACGAGATTCACAAGAGTCTACTATCACAACTTAGAGAATATGCCCTGGCTGTGAATACACAAAGTCGTGAAGAAACGCATACGGAACTAAACGAACTAGGTGAAAAAATAACAAAATTTCGAAAAGAGGCTCGGTTGGGAATTGATAAAGTCCGAGAAGACCACCAGGCGGACCTTACGGAGGCTTATGATGCGTTGCGCTTAGAGGACTCTCTCATCGGTGAAGCGACACTTACCGAACTAGACGGGAAAATAACAAAATTTCAAAAAGAGACCAGGTCGGATATTGATAAAGTCTGAGAAGACCGCCAGGCGGCCCTTACGGAGGGTTATGATACGTTGCGCTTAGAGGACTCTCTCATCAGAGAAGCGGCGGTTACCGAACTAGACAAAAAAATAACCAAATTTCGAAAAGAGGCCACGTCGGGTATTGAGAAAGCCCGAGAAGACCACCAGGCGGACCTTACGGAGGCTTATGAGGTGTTGCGCTCAGAGGACTCTCTCATCAGAGAAGCGGCGGTTGCCGAACTAGATAAAAAAATAACCAAATTTCGAAAAGAGACCCGGTCGGGTATTGATAAAGTCCGAGAAGACCACCAGTCGAACCTTGCGGAGGCCCTTGCGGAGGCTTATGATGCGTTGCGCTTAGAGGACTCTCTCAACATTGAAGCGACACTTACTGAACTAGACGAAAAAATAACCAAATTTCGAAAAGAGGCCCGGTTGGGGGTTGAGGGGGTCAGAACGGGTATTGAGAAAGCCCGAGAAGACCACCAGGCGGACCTTACGGAGGCTTATAGGGTGTTGGCTCAGAGGACTCTCTCAGAGAAGCGGCGGTTGATGAACTAGACGGAAAAATAACCGAATTTCAAAAAGAGGCCGGGTCGGGTATTGAGAAAGCCCGAGAAGACCACCAGGCAGCCCTTGCGAAGGCTTATGAGGTGTTGCGCTCAGAGGACTCTCTCATCAGAGAAGCGGCGGTTGCTGAACTAGACGGGAAAATAACCGAATTTCAAAAAGAGGCCCGGTCGGGTGTTGAGAAAGCCCTAGAAGGCCACCAGGCGACCATTACGGAGGCTTATGATGCGTTGCGCTTAGAGGACTCTCTCAGCAGAGAAGCGGCACTTACCGAACTAGACGGAAAGATAACTGAAGTTTCCGATTAACTGAAACATGATCGTATAGCCGCGACCAAAGCTCTTGAGGAGGCCTCTTATAAGATTCGTACTGAGGCATATACCTCAAACAGTGCGCTTGCCGGAATAGTGCGAACAATGAAAACGCTAAAACGTGGCATAACAGTTTGGGCTGAGAAGCGGGGCCCATTGGTTGAGGGGCACTATGAATATTCGTTCGGTGCCAAAGCGAGTAATAAATGTGGGGGATACACTATGACAGCTGCAGGTGAAGTTATCCAAATGGCGGTCTGCTCGGTTAATGCTAGTGGTAAACCTGTGGGTGCGGTCGCGATAAATATTGTAGTAGATGGGGAAGAACGGGGCGTTGGAGTCACTAAAATCTCTGGAGATAGTTCGACGGTGGTTTCGTTCTCCGGTTATGATCGAATTAGACTTTCCAAAGGTAGTGTTATTAACTTTGTTACGAAAATCGGTGACCCAGAGAGTTCTTCCACTATTGTCTCATTGTTAATTGAACTTATTTTGTAAATACTAATATAATGAAAATCATGAACGAATCAACGCTTCCAATTGTCAATACCACTCCATCAACACTGTGTACAATTAACGAGAGAAGTTCAGGTTTTAGGTTGAATAATATCGTCGCTATGCAGGATTTTATTAGAATATACAAATAGAAAAAGAAATGCTAAAAAATATAGACGCGCGGTGAACACGGCTGAAGCATTTAGCATGGCTCTAGCGAGTGTTTCTGTGTTGTGTGGGGCGGGGACAGCTGCAACTATATCCACCATTATAACGGTTCCTGTAGCGGGGATTTTATGTGCGGTGTCGGCCGTTTCTGGGTTATTGTGTATGGTAATTAGGGCGTCGGGTGGAAAACTCGAGAAAAAATGTAGAAAACATGATAGCATATCTGTTCTCGCCAGGTCGAAGAAAAATACCATCGACGTTATGGTGTCCAAAGCGTTGGCCGATAAGAAAATATCAAATTTAGAGTTTGAATCCGTGGTGGAAGAAATGGGGAGATATGAACAATTAAAAAATGATATAAGAATCAAGGCGCGCGCCACCATGCCCACAATTGAGTGTACTGATTGGGATAAATTTAGGGAAAAACTTGGAGATAAAGTCGGAAGAAATGTTACAGCACCATTGTGATATTTTATAAAATAATTATATTGGTGCAGTAAACAGATTTACATGCCTATACAACATGTGTTTTTCACTGAGAATTACGCCGTAATCGCATAACAAATTCAGTCGAGGATTACACTGTAATCGCCTGTGTAAATTGATACACTCGGCTATAAATAACTGTCTGTTTACCCCGGCTATCAATTTACACATGGTTCATAACCCCTGTAATTGAAACATTGTCGTAAATCGATACTTGTACAACACAAGGTAATGTTTATCATAACAGCCTTCGTGGTCGTGTGGGTTAAGGCGATAATGTATAGAGACGAGGGTCGTGGGTTCGAGCCTCGGTGGGAGCTAAATCTTTTTATTTATATCCCTACAAATGTGGTCGCTATGGTAAACAACTGCATGACAACGGCGTTCCTATCCGACCGCTCGAGGTTGATAAATTTGATAAATTCAGATTGCCAGTTTACATACCACCGATAAGGAAAAATACACTCAAAGTATGACAACGGCGTTCCTATAAGACCGCTCGAGGTTGATGAAAAATAATTTCAGATAGCCCGTTTACATACCTTCGATAAGGAAAATACACTCGGCTATAAATTAATTAGTAGTTGTTTTTTTTCAATAATTTTTCAATATCTTTATAAGCGATATCGTAGAAATGTACATTCGTAAACGAATCGTTGGGTTTTAAATTTTTTATATAATACACCTTAGTTTCATATCCGATACGCATTATCCGTCTTAATGTTTGTATTTGCCTCTTGTATAGTTGACATAATTGCCGGTATAATATTGTAAATGTAACGTTTTTATCGGAGCGTAATAAATTACGCTGGCATTTCATATATTCGATATCGCCTAGTGTTCTCATTTTATAGAATTTATATACAGGATTATAACCCCCGTAAGCTTCGTAAACTTCTTCAACACATTCATTAAAAATGTTCAATTCCAATTGTATTGTATTATTCATTTTCTCTAATAATATTGGTACTCGTTTTTTCTGTTCAATTTTATAAAATTAGTTTGATAATGTTTTTTACAGTGTTTTAATGCTGTAGAAACACCGTGACTTATTAGATCGATTCTATCTTTCTAACTGACTTTCCGATTTGAATTATTACTAAACGATAATACTTGCGAGCACGTAATCCCTTGTTAACCATTCGATGAGTAGCCTGAGTGCCACCACATGGTGGACATAGCAGTGACTCGGCTTTGGTCCCTACCCCACAATGTCGACATGGGCGAGGTGAAACGGAACCTCTTCGCATCCATGCACGGTGATGTTTGCAATATTCGTAAATACCGGTGCGAAAACATCTCTCGTGACTACCTGTCTTCAACCATGCACACTTAACTAGAACCATTATGTTGTATATATATACTGAGTATAACATAGGGATTTTTATCTCTAATAGGGTGTATCTTCTCATGTCATAAATATATGGTCTCGCGGTAGTAGTATATAAGAGTCACAAATGATACCATCATGCTGTGGAAGGGGCCGCGCGTAGCCGGTGCCTTCCAGAGGTGATGGTATCATTGTGACTCTTATATACTACTCCGTACGCCCTTCCGTCCGTACGTCCGTCCGTGTACATTTATGTCAACACTTTTATAAGAGTTATTCCAACATGTAATATCGTCAATATTACGATAAAGCATTGCTTCAATACTTGGAAATTTGAATCACCTGAACATTTGCCACACACCCGCGCCACCATTAACACGACCTTCACGTTTGTCACCTTCAAACTACATGTATCACTGAAACACTTAGCCATTTTGTTACGTCGAAAAGTTTGTAAGAGTTTCGCCAACATGTAATATCTTCAATATTACGTAAAGGATTGCTTTAATATTTGGACAGTTCATTCACCTGAATATGTGTGATGCAATCACATCACCAATGACATGACATTTGTGACCTTCAAAATGGTGCTGAAACAATTAGCCATTTTCTTACGTCAACAAATGTATAGGACTTTCTCAAATGACTTTGAAATTTGTGTAAATTAAACAATTTCATTTTTGACACACACTTTCTAGTCCATTATGCCATGGGGGCATATCCATGTTTTACAAACATAATTTCTAGTTGTGCATACGAAACATAATTTCTAGTTGTGTATACATTGAGGTTCCAAATAAATCAATTTATTTATTATTACATGTATTTCCAGATTTCGAATTTGCACCATTAGTGGAGTATCAATGTGTGGGTTCGAATCCCAATTCAACCTATAATTCTTATTTCCGAAAAGTGTCTCATTTTCCAAACACAACATTGCCGTATGTATCTTTAACGGTGTGATAGAATAGCACTGAAACAAATATGATTGCGACATCTGTCATTCGAAAATAAGCTTTACTAGAAGTTGAACTGGTTTACTCGATTAACCCCAGTTAATTCTAAATAAGTTTCAACAAAGCCGTGTAGACACAGGTGACCCTCTCATAACGAGCCGTGTCAGCAGAATCTGCTCTATTTGTAAGTATATTTTAGATTTTATAATAAATACTCGTAAATTGTCTTTCCGTGTGTTGGTGGAGGGTGGGGGGGGGCATGGCCCCTGCATCCTCGTTCTTGGCTTCCTGGTTACGGCCCTGGTGATGTGTCAGGAAAGTTGTATCTTTTTTGTTTGCCTTCCATAATGCAAATATTCTATTTATATTATCACAATACACACTATTGCATTTGATCAAAATCCGAGACTTTGTATTTTATTTTACTTGATATGTATACTATAATATACTGTGATAAACAGGGGAGATACTTCATACATTAAATGAGTTAAACGCCAGTAATCACACGTTGTGCATGTGTGGATGCGTCAATCCATCCGTCTGTCTGTGCATGTCCATGACCAACTGTACAGTTAATCCACCAACAATTTGACATTCCGAAGATTCCTGTCGATAGGATATTAGATTTCTAAAAATTTGTCCATACTGCTATTTTTTCATTGACAATGCTGCTACCTTTGACGATTAACACTTTCACCCCTAAGTAAATGACATGAACTTTTTCATGTTAAGTTTGAGACTTCCATTATGCAGAAAAGAGGGTAATTTTGCCCACAAAAACAAATATGCTCAAGTGGTGCATATCTTGAATGAAACGGCTCATTACGAGTCGGTTAATCAGGATAGATACACCGTTTGCCGGGCCATAACCAGAGGTAAAAACAGATGAGGCGAACCAAGTCCCAATATGGGCGTCAGGGAACATTCTGCCCGCCACCTCCCCGGGGATTTGTTTAATTCTTAGCAACAACAACAGGAGCGGCAAAATAAGTGACGAGGCGACCTCCTCGTCTGCCTCAATCCTGATTACGGTACTGAGAGAACACTAGTGTTGAAATGGTCAAACACATATTTGAGTCGAGAACTTGACTATCAACTTCACTGAGCAAAGGACGACAATAATTAATTCCTGTATAAATATTTAATTCTCCGCTGTGGGGCGGGTGGGGGTGGGGTGTACACAGCAAATTAGATTAAACATAAAATTTGTCGAGGTAAGAATTCGATAGTCAAATAATTGTTTGTCATGTAATATTAGATGTCCATCGGCTGTGCAGGCAAATTCTACTTTAGAATTAGACAAGGATTTATTTCTGAGAGACATGGATTAAATAGCTTTAATTTACCTACTTTTAATATACACATGCGTCTTTTTTTTCAGATGTTTGTCTCTGATTTGTTCAAAAGTTACTATAACATATTTAGACGTGAAACATCACCAGATTTTCGTCAAAACATGATTGGATTTAACATATTGTTGCATGGGCGTGTTTTTTATTGATCATGCGGTGAATTTAAAGTAAAATGTTATACATGTATCTCCATGATGATAAAATGCTCGACGTGCAGGGATTTTTCTGACGCAGCGATATCTGAAAACCAAAGAACTTTTTGTATGGCCTTATACATATACATTGTATATCGTTTATATATATATATATATATCAAGTTTCAGGTCTGTAGCTATTACCGTTTAAAAGTTTTACGAGTTACACTACAAAATAATTCGAAAAGGGGGCGATAATCTATGACCCCGGGGTCGAATAAAAAATCAAAATAAACTTTGCGCATCTATTCATCATAACGAAGCTACATACCAAGTTTCAGGTGTGTAGCTAGTACGGTTTAAAAGTTTTACGACTTACAAGGTTGGTGACGGGCGGGACGGATGGACGGACGGGACGGACGGGACGGACACGGACGGACAAGGGTAAAACTAAATGCCCCCTCCATTATCGTGGTGGCGCATACTATATAATAAGTGCACTAGGGTGATATTACTTGAAGGAGCAGGCTAAGTCACTAAAGGTGCACCATATCTTAAATTAAAACACAATTTATTTCATGTTTAATGTTTCTAATAATAATAATAATCGTTTATTCACTCATGTTAACAATGAATAAGTTGGGATGAACTAGGAATGGCGGCCATTTTTCAAAATGGCCGCCGTCCAAAATTGCTTTCGTTAATAGCTCGGTCTGTCGTACACACAGAGGAATGATTTTGGTGTCTACACCCATGTTTTCAGGGTCTAGGAACATGATAATAATGTTACTAATAAGATAGGGTGATTTTGTTGAGGTAGCCATCTTCAATTTCAAAATGGCCGCCATTTTAGTTGATTTTTTAAAATATTTTGTTAACGAAGCCGATAAATGTCCATGTTCATTGAACATTTGTTGAAGTAACTTTGCAAACCATATTCTTAAGGCTATTAAACATGATTATTGTGTTTCAAACTATATTCTCTGAGGATCTGATGAGTTTGTGTGTGCACAGAGGGTATTCCTAGCCCATGGGCTTTAGTATCATTTATATAACTATTAACTTTTATGTTGCAGGTTGGATACTATGCTGAACGAACACTAAACTAACAATGTACTAACAATGTATTAACAATGAGTGCGCCACCGAAGAAACAGAAATGCGACGAAACTACGATTGTTCTAAATGCGACACATACTGCTGTATTAAATCTGTCAGTTTGACTACACCCTGTTTCGCAATTAGTAGTTTTTCAACTAGAACACAGACATTGGTGTATGCTGCCTGGTGGGCCATCTCCATGGAAATCTGATAGGTCTTCGCCTCCAGTGAATCACTTTTCCAATGCATAGATATGTTCGCATACATTTTGCGACAGGTACCGTGCTATTGGGCTTCACATGCAAACAAATCATACCCTTTAATTCTCGTGAGCAGTTCAAAATAATTTTTCAGTTTCGCGACACATTGTACTCTAACACCTCCACCATATTCAAACTTACTAAGGGGTTCAGTTGTCCACGATTGTCCAACTTTGATTTTCTTTAACCCTTTCTTGCGACAGAATATACAGTCTGGCTTGAATATATGTCTGTCAGATTCACCGGATGATCTTCGCATTGAAGGACGAGAACTTGTGCCAGGGCTATCGGCATCCAATTTTCGCTTGAGGCGACCTAGATTTCCTGTGAACTTTTGGTAGCATTCGCGGTGATACCCATACTTCAGTTCAGACGAGTAACTTGTCGGCACATGTTCGAAAATGTTTGTGAGACGTTGTGATGAATGTGCTGGTTCAGCAAGTCTTTGCTTGCATACATCTAATATTTTCTGAAACCTTCCTTCTGGATCAGGAAGTTCGTCTAGAAGAATTATTGTTTCGGATTTGCAGTTTTCATTATGAATAATGCAAATAGCACATGCTGAATCAGAATCAGTAGTTTCGTCGCATTTCTGTTACTTCGGCGGCGCACTCATTGTTAATGCATTGTTAGTACATTGCTAGTTTAGTGTTAGTTCAGGATAGTATCCAACCTGCAACATAAAAGTTAATAGTTATGTAAATGATACTAAAGCCCATGGGCTAGGAATACCCCCTGTGCACACACACAAACTCACCAGATCCTCAGAGAATATAGTTGGAAACACACTAATCATGTATAATAGCCTTAAAGGCCAAACTGGGATATAAAATCCACCAGATGGCGCTGGGCAGGCTTTTTGATAATTGTATGCAGGCTTCACTTCAGGGACACATTTTCAGATATTTAGAAATACCACTGAACAAATAATTACAATATTTCGCACAGACATAAATAATACAACTATGAAAGGTTTAGAAAAATTTGCATTTAAAAAAACAAATGTAAATGTGCTTTTGAAGTAATACAACTGACAACTGACAACTGATTCAAACTTGCGGGCGGAGCATAGCCGTTACGTATGTAATTCATTCATAGAACTGGGTTCATGACCCGACATTGTAAACAATCCCACGTGTTATCACTAAGATAACGCTAACAGCTGTAACTGCCTGTATGGTGTTTAGATAGTCAACATCAGTCAGTGTGCCAGCCGCACTACTTTGATTTTGGACAGTAATATCAAATTAAATATGTGTCTGGTATACACATAACAAAGTGAATGAAACAAAACCATGGTTTAATAGACCAGCAAGAGAAATATGTCGCCTAGAAACTTGATACAGTGGCTGTGAAAATGCAGTATACATACTAATTATAAACAGTATAAACTCAGGTTAGTATGCACATTCACAAAACAGCATGGATGTGCAGTCTGATCTGGAATTCACATGACTACATGAATTCACAGTTGCTAGCAGCCTTACTTCCTGTATCCTAACACATACCAGTATGGCTATTTCAACACTAGTCTCTAATTAGCTGTCGGCATATATATTATACAGTGTATCTGCAGCCATGCAGTCTAACTGGGATGGGGTTATCTGTGGAATGACATGACACAGTTACACATTTTTATCAAATACCGACTTATTACAAACACATATTCTGAAATATGTGTTACTACATATACTTACAAAATACATCGGAGATAGGAACCTTGTTCAGGTCCAGAAGTACAATATAGGTTTCACTATATGTATGTGACACACTCTAACTAAATGGACACGTTACGACATGCATATCCCCGGATCAACTGGTGCATCCTCGCAGCTCATCAGGATATACATTGTTTAGTTCGGTGGTCATTCATGATGGCTCTAATTAATGATGTAAACTGCATCATGCTGTATTCATGTGCTATCTGAATGTGAGTTAAACTGGTCAAAAACTCAAAAAGCCCAATTTTGTCATTGTGTGGCACATGGAAAGCTGTTTCATTAAATTTATTTTCTTCTATTTCTATAATATCACCAAAATACTCATTGCTTTGATAGTTAGCAGCAAAATACTATATAATTTTTAACACTTTGATTAAATTCCCAATCATTTTCCTGCACAAATAAAACATAAAAATACTATTTAGATGGACTGGTATACACTGTATCATGTGTGTGTTTAATGGGACCACAAGCTTGATAACAAACCTACATACCATATATCTTTATACTGGTCAGTACAGAAACACCTAGACTGGCTATCCAGCAGCCCCCTCACTGTTCTACATTGTGAGCAGACGACAAACATGTGCTGCTGTTTATGTGTTCTATTTATAAAGCCAGTGTATAACTGAAAGGCTAGGGACGCTATCAGTAATTGGATATGCCCCTCCTTCTAAATTCGGTACCAGGGCACCGATTGTTGGGCCTTTAAGAATATCGTTTGCAAAGTTACTTCAACAAATTTCAATGAACATGGACATTTATCGGCTTCGTTAACAAAATATTTAAAAAAATCAACTAAAAATGGTGGCCATTTTGAAATTGAAGATGGCTGCCTCAACAAAATCACCCTATCTTATTAGTAACATTATTATCATGTTCCTAGACCCTGAAAACATGGGTATAGACACCAAAATAATTCCTCTTTGTGTACGACAGACCGAGCTATTAACAAAAGCAATTTTGGACGGCGGCCATTTTGAAAAATAGCTGCCATTCCTAGTTCATCCCAACTTATTCATTGTTAACATGTTGAATATCAATCAGATATGTCTTCTGAACAAATTGATTCCACTCGCGGAGGATCTGGGGGGGGGGGATGCTCGTGGGTATATCTAGTTCATGGACTATTGGAATGTGACAGTAATATACAGAAAAACAGTCATTATTGTGTGTTTTTCTTCTTTTTTTTCATTGATACTGGCTTCCTGATGGACAATTAAGAAGTTCGTGAAAGTGGCGCGACATCGCGACGCTGTTCCAAAATTTAACAAAATTAGGCGTAAGTGTATTGTTTTTTTCATATCGGTATAGTACCAATACACTAGTACTCAGAAAACATTGTTTTTCCTTTCCTCTTGTGTCATAAAGCAAATTTCTTGACTGACCGTTCCAAGCCAGTACCGTTTTGTCTGTCGACCATTCCAGAGTGGCATACATGTTGGTATAGTTTGAGTGATGAGTCTTTATATGTAGAATGGTTAGCTATAACACTATTTAGGGTAATGTTATGTGATTTTATGGACTTTTGTGCTTTTCATTCATTATCTATTAAAATTCTCCATAGTACTGTAGTAGCTCAATTTAAGGCAGAATGTGGACAGTCACATGGTGGAGTTACACAGTTGCTGTGTGACAATCATTTGAAATATTTGCTCCAAACTTGGTACTGTATCAAGGAATAGAACCTAGTTTTGAATAGTGGATATTGTAGAATGATTTGTAGTGAGACTGGTACAAGTATAGGTTAGAGGATACCAAATGGTGCGACATCGCCCAGGGTGTATGCAAAAATAGTCCGGTATAAAAAATAGTGCGGGTGTTTTGAGGTCACAGACACCGTTTGCTTGCAAATCTTGATCCACTACTACACAGTTTCACTTGAGGAACATTTTGGGGTGGCTTTAACACCAGTTTTCAGCATATTTGTAGCATTTAAAAGAAAACACTGAGCCTGTTTGTCACTTGATGTAAACAGAGTTTCCGTGGCCAAATAATGTACACAATATTGGAGGATATAACAAGGTTGGAATTTTCTTTCTTATGAGTAAGTGAACCTATTGTTTAGTTCATGCAGAACCAGTACAGACTGACTGCAGGTCATGTACAAGTGGATCCCACAGCATGCATTCGAATAGTGAAAGTAGGAGAGACTGGCCTTATTGGATGGCATTCGGTTAAATTATATAGTAAAACTATTTGGTGGTGTGTAACCTATATGGCTTAGTACCAGATCGGTCTGCGCATCACGAGTTCCAGTCGTGTGTAAAACGGTGTTTGCAAGTGGGATTTCATAAGTTGCGTATTTTACGATAAATGAGTTACCAATACCATGACATTTCCGCCTCCGAGCGTGGCCGGAGACGGGACTACGGTGTTGCATGCCTGTTTTCCCTTAGCATAAGAGTCACACCGTTGGCCTCATAATGCGAAATCGAAAGATGAGAGCAACGGCTTAACATACAGAGTACATTTAAATGACATTTGTTATACGGAGTTGCTTTCACAGTGTAAAAAACATGGTGTATTACAAATAATAGTACACTCGTGTAATAAATACACATGTTATATTACAATGCTACGGTATGACATGTGAAACAGGTCGAAAGGCTGCATAAACTATGATGACCGTCAGTGGTTACGGAGATCGCAGATAACAACTACAACGACACTCTCTCTTTGATGTTTGATGTATTTGCCATCTGAGATCGACCAACCACTACACAATCATGCCTATGACTATACATTGTATTACATTGTACATATAAGGTGCAATTGAAAAACCGTTGCGACCAACGCAACCGCCGATCAGGGCGGCGTTTCCACCGTCTGATCAGGGGTCACACTGCTCGTCGTTCAATAGTACATGCAACATTAATTAAAAAATACATTCATAATTAGACTGACAAACTTCGCAATATCTTTTAATTCTTTTACATTATGCGTGTTTAGTTTAAACAATATTTATTCGACAGTATATGGTACAATACAAGGTATACAATGACAGGGATATGAAAACAAGCGTGAAGCTTATATGAATTCGTCTCCCACAAGGTGGATGTAAGACACGAATGTGGTACAAGATAGTTAAGTGCACATACAGGCGAATATACATGTTGAAATAGTTTAAGTGGAATAACGTTGTCTTACAATGATGTACTTACATAATGATGATGTACTTACATAATGCGTGTTTGATAGCTGTTCATATTTTAGGGTATTCGGTCTATTGTAATAGTATGGTTTTATATACTTTTTATTGGCATTCTTAAATTCTCTACAGCACATGATGTAATTAAATTCGTCTCCTAAATCCTCTGTACACAAATTACATGTTCTAAGATGTCTTTCTTTTTTAATCCAACGTCCAGTTTCAATAGGTAATTTATGATTTCTAGTCCTGAATGAAAAAATTGATTTATATTCGTTTTCGTTTAATACTAGCATGCATTTTTCAAGGGTCAGAGTCTCCTTAAATACCTTATAATTGTTATCATCGTTTACCTTATGTCTCCATTTTTGAATATATAAGTATTTAAATTTCTGTTTCATATTTAAGATTAGCCATTTCGGATTGGTTATATTTTGTGACGTCCATATGCCTATTTGACCACAGTCAATGAATATTTTTTGAAGATGTTTCAACCATTGGAATTCGGATGTTGAATGATTTTGTATACTCATAAGCATGTGATGAATGCAAGATGAAAGTTTTCGGTTATCAGATTTAATGAGTTTTGTCCAGAATGTAACAATTCTGGTAGATTGGTGCAATAGGACAATGGACAATGTTTTGTAAAATTTCCGAAAATATTTGAAACGAAATCGGCAAAACCATTTACTCCCATTATAATACATCATTAGCATACATTACCCAAACATCCGGTTTTAGCAAATCCGATTTTATGCATGTAATTTAAAAAGAGCCACTAATTTATTGATTGTGTGTATTTTGTGACCTTACAGCAATATTTATATTTTGTTGCTGGCAGTTGTATGATGTACATGACATGATTTTTTTCCGGGGGATACCCTCAAACCACCTGACCCCACAACCCAGACCGCCCTCAAAAGTCTGCCATGACATTATTTTAGGCACAATGCGCCTGAATGAAATATATGTACATGTATATACGGCCATGTACTGTAATATTATTTACCGCATTCAAATAAGGATATAATTGTAATTGAACATACTTTATACCAAATATGCATAGTAGTATAACACTTCAATATAATCATGTTGTAACGCTATTCAAAACATTTACTATGTCTGTACTTGGCAACACGTTTAGTATATTAGCGCTGCTACGCCGATAAGCAAAATTAACACTTATTACTACACATAATTACCATAATGATACACATAACTGTTTGTGTGACTGCAGCATTATTATGCTATGACCATAATGATATATACACTCTGAGTCTCACAATGTTTAGCATGTTCTACTAACATATGTATATCATTTGAGATACATTTCAGTACATGGGTGATTTTGTTACCATGGTATACATATTGAAATATTGAGGATACATGTAAGTGCATGCTATATGATTTTGAAAAAAAATAAATATAGTATAAAATGCAATACAAAATAATGAATTTACATTTCTATCAATACATTATTATTTCTCGATTGTCATGGTAACATGGAATAATTTCAAATATTCACTGAAAACAAATATTTGTGAATTATATGGACAATATGCAATAAATATAATGCCGTGTCTCGAATTTTACTTTTTTCGAAACCTACGTTTTCATAAGCCATGCTCGTATATAGTCATGAAATTGATAACAATAGAGGCAATTTTGAAAAGCTCAGCCATCTCGAAACTGAAAAGATGTTTAGGCCCCAGTTATATTGTCTTAAATCATAGCAATCAATTCTTTCCTGCGAGCTTCATGATGTTTGTCTAGAATACCAATTATATTTCAATCACAAAATCACCCGCTTCCCAGTAACGTAACGTCATCTCACATGTGTTAACGTCAAATTTACGGTGCAGTCCATTGAAATGTGCCATTGGGTTGTATCATTAAAAACGATATTGTCCGAAAAGTAGTAAAGATATAAAATCCAAATTTGCAACATAGCCTCCTGACTTATTGCTGTATGGTGGGTGGCAGGTGCGAGCACGCGATGGGTAATTTAACGATCGGGGTTCATCCTTACCGTAATATATGTGTTCTCGATGTAAATATTCCGTTCTGATTTTAAACACTAATAAACAAACAAACAAACAAACCTTAAGCTATACTACGTAACGCTAAGAACTTCCAATTCTTCACGAAGATAAATTGAAAACTGCGTTAGGTCCTAGACATGTAGACGGTTTTACAAATATATATATGTGTGCATAGTTCAAGACTGAGAAGCGCTGAATGGTACCGGTATATGACGAGATACACGATGGATGCTGTATTTAATCAAATGCATTTTTACGTAAACATTAGTGAATTAGTGAACATATGTGTGGCTGATCATACTAAAGTATTATATAGTATTTGTCGTGATGTCCTGTTCGCTGTTGGTGGCCCATTGTGAATTTACATCAATGAAACAACCTAGGCATATCTGACAAGGGGATGAACTGTCATTTAGAACATAGGTTGTGATATATCAAACTGTTCGTTATAGTCTATAGTTAATGAAACCGCTTGATGCCATTCTGGGTTCCGTGGGCAAAGACCTTAAATTCAAGATGGCGTCCGAGATGGCCACCAAATAAGGATACTCGATTTTTTGTCATAAGTTTGTGCAAATGTTCTGTAAAAATGGTCACAATAGTGGAATTATACTTTGTAAGCCAACCAGGTGAATATGTCATTGTTATTTCAGTGATATATTCGAGCTTATTGGTCATACGACCAGTGTAGATCCATATCAGACTGTGCGGAGATCTGCACAGTTCGCCATTCCATAACTGGTCGCCAGTACCATAAGCCCCATTTCTACATTCGCAGCTAAATATAGTGAATGACTTTAAAAACACACATGGTTATATGTGGCTGTGACTGGAGAAATGGGGTTTATGCGTTTTGCGACCAGTGTAGATCCAGACCAGCATGTGCATCCGCAAAGTCTGATCAGGTTCTGCACTGGTCGCCATTCCATCAATGAAACACCTGTCCTGTTTCTAACAAGAATTTGGAATACTTTATAGTTTAACCTATATATATACCAGTGCGTTGGTAGTGTCGCCGACCGATATTACTGACTGTATTTATTGAAAAACGAAAGTAGACAATCTTTGTATAAGGTATACTGCTCTAATGCTCATGTTTATTACTGTAACATATATGCATGTATACATACGCTACATGTACTCCTGGCTGCACATGCATCTGTAAGGTACAGAGGCGGATCCAGCATTTGGGGAACGTTTTTTTTCTCCTATTTTCGAGCTCCACGGATTTGAGCGAGTATGCTAGGGCAGTTCCGGGTGCCCCCACCCCGACTCCAACTGGAGGTAAACTGTGATCTATGTAAACTCCGTGGCTGAACGGTTGGGGTGGGGGAGGGGGGGTTGCAACCCTGGACCCCCCTCCAGATCCGCCCCTGAGGTACCACATATAGGCCCGTAGCAGGAATTCATTTAGGGGTGGGTGCGTTATCGACGGCGCGAAGGGCTAAACATTTTCTTTTTGCACATCCATGGACAGACCTCGGCAGATTAACTCTTTCACCCACAAGAAACTGGAATGGATTTTGATATGTTAATTTTGCAACCAATCCGGCTCATCTGGGTCTACACTTTTTGCCAATACCACTATACAGGCATGTGGTGTTGAAAGGGTTAAACAGAGGGGAGGGGGGGGGGGGAGCGTACGGACCCGTCGTACCCCTTCTGCGTACGGGCCTGACATCGACTGTCATAGTGATTGTATTTAGATGTCCAACAGTCGTTCAATGTATTGAATGTATTACCATGATTACAGACAGAAACCTCGGGTTAGGATTTAGGTTATTATGTCTCTGCTACAATGTATATGGGAGAGTAGTCAATTATCAACGTTCTGTTCCTGCGAGTATTGAATTGAAATCCACAGATGGAAGACTCGAACCTGTGACATACAAAATGCCTATTACATTACCATTAATTATCACAGGTCCGAGATTTCCACATGTGTTGTAAATTCACTGCTCCTGATTAAATAGCACACTTATGTAGCCTGATAATGTCCCATGTTGCTTGTTAGAAGCATGACGTGTGTTTCATTGATGGAATGGCGAACTGTGCAGATCTCCGCACAGTCTGATATGGATCTACACTGGTCGTATGACCCATAAGCCCCATTTCTCCAGTCAAAACCACATATTTATTTCGCTATGCCATTAGAGAAGGTGCGATATTTCTTCATAATCTGTTTAGCATTACGCGATTTTTCAGCGGTCCCAGTCTTTAAATTGTATACGTAATTAGTCACACGACTTTCTATTTAGTATTCCATCTAAATCTATTATGAACATTCCTCAGTTCAGAAAAAAATATGTTCATTTCTGTATGTGTTTCACAATCCGTCTGTATAATCACATTACATGTTTCAGTTTGCATCAGAGATTATGTTATACAATATAGTACGGTTGATATTATGCTATTATTTGGTTTATAGCTGCCGCGAGTTAAGTACATACAAGTCATCTGTATGGTGTTAAACATTCAAAATATAAGTATGCATACCGAATCATTTTTGTGTGTTTTTCATTCCAGAAAATGATGTATGATTCTTGTATCATTATAATGATTGATTATGTTTTATTTCTGTTTTGGCGCCAGGTACGTGCTTATATAACAACGTAACACATGTACATTTACTTTAAATATGTATTCACCCGTGTAGTTCCTGATCATATCACTCAGACTGGTACGGGTGTAAACCACAGGCATTCGGGGTGTTTCAGCTTTCTTCGGTATTGCTATATATATATGAATAACAATGCTTCTAACCATTGGTCGCACACGACCTCGTATCGTAACAAATTCCGTGAGTTTAATGCTAACGTAACTATTTTGGCGAAACGTGCACATTAAGTATATAAGTATTGTAATATTGCTGAAATAGCATACTTGTGGTGTAAACATGCCGTTAGAGTATTCAGGAGCAACCACACCCCAAATACACCTCCCGTAATCCACTCTTTAACTCTCACTGTTTTATAAAACCGTATATAATGGTGTAGATCTACACATGATTCAGGTAGACCATATCTAGATTGCTCCCCAATCACAGCCAATTACATGAACGCCATAAAAAAAATTACTTCGGATTTCAGACACGGGGTTTGCGCAATGTGACGCGGGAGGGCGGGTTTTTTAAATACAAATGTATATATACTTGTTTTTCAGATATTCGTCTCTGATTGTTGTCAAGTCGTCAGATGCATACCTGTTCTATAAAGTTACTATAACCTCTTTAGACGTGCAACATTGGATTGGATTTTAACATATTTTTGCATGGTAATGTTTTTTACTGATCATGTGGCGACTTTACAATACGGTTTTATTTCTCCATGCATGACGATAAAATACTCGACGCGCAGGGATTTTTCTGACGCGGCGATATCTGAGAACCAAAGTCATTTGTGTGGCCTAAGATTCGGGTGTCCTGGTTTGCGAAACAACTTGATGACACCTTAGATTCCGCGGCAAACGCATCATATTCAAAATGGGATCCAAGACTAAGGATCTTGCATTTGTCTGATACTTTGTGACAATTGATTGAGTAAAAATGTGAAAACATACGTAAATGTAACTTATAAACATCAAAACCAGCTACAAAAGAGCATACTTATATCAACACAATTAATATGTGTGAGGTTCGAACTTCCAACCAAATAAAATAAAAACAAAATATCTGGAAAAATGAAGGGTATTCTGCATCGTCGATACGACGTGTCTATTTGTGAGAATTAATATACACATAGTAACGTACATATGCACGTGAATTATATCATGTATTTGTATATAATTAGTATACCAGAAAACGAGGTTATGTTATAATAATGTAAAGCCACCTACACCCTGGTTGCAGCGCAGGTAGGTTACAGTAAATAACAAATAACAACAGTTCTAACACTCAACAAGTCATGTTTAATAACTTCACTAGTTACTCATCAGGTATCAGTGTTACACGGAGTGCACCCTCTATGCTATAGTTAGGCTTTACTTAACAATAGTATCAATACGTCAGGGTTCCGATTAAATGCACTCTAAGAAACGTTATTGTAGAGTAGGTATTAGTGTAACAATAGACAATGGTTATTATATGGAGTAGCAGTGTGACGGGAAGCGATTCCTTGACAGTTCGAACCAACAGTAAAAGTATGTTTACATTAGTGATGGCGTAGCAACGGTGTCGCAGCAGTAGACGAAAAGTACTTCATATCAAACTCGTAATGTACTACGTTCACCGCAGTGGTAAGTATAATTGTAGATAGGTATGATATATATCTTATGTCCATCCACAAGACGTAATTAGTTATGAAATAATTGGAGATGTCGAGGTTTGGTTCTGTCGAGTAATGGTTCTACATTAGGAGAGCGGTGGAATCGCTTGGCTTGACTGCCAATCGCACTTGTATTTATAACATTCTGCGCAAGATGCGGACAGCTGCATAGAAGCGATCACCAATCAGATTGTCGGTCGCATTTGCGACTAACCAATCTGATTGGCTGAAATATCCTGTGCGGCTGCGCGTCCGCCATCTTGGAAAAGTTTATAAACACAAATGACATAAAACATGGAATGTAAACTAAACAAGGAAGTGACTTTGTGCGGTCAGACTATAATGTGAATCCCAGTGAACAGTGGAACAAATTCACACCAAGAAAGGTATCGAACAGTGTGTAGATCATGGTAGTTGCATCGAAAATAGGGTCAGTCGCATCTGTAACTTCGCGGTTCCCAAACTTGAGGGTCGACATGGAATTTCACTTGGATGCAGTAATACAAGGGTAAGTGGAAACCGGAATTTATCAGAATTGGATTACCCAATGAATTATCTCGATATCGACATATCGGACAACTTATAAAAAGGTAGTAACATGGCTGTGTTGGACAGTTTCTCAGGTCACGTGATCTCACAATTTCATTTTGAACTGCGGAAACCCATGACACTGAGATCACCCGATCAGAGATAGAGCTCATCCCAGCCCTGTCATAGCAGTTTATCAACACTGGTTACTGGGCTTACAATAATATATCTAGTTTTATCTATTTTGGACTCGTCGACTGACTTCTCGCAACTTATTATTGCCGTACATTTATACATTTTGACTCTACTTGCGAGAACGTCCATATGTCCCTTGCGGTATTTCAATTATATAATACTCTATTAATTATCTGACATGCACGTTTGAACTTGAAGGAACAATGCAAGAAGGGGGCTAAGTCCATAAGGGGACTTAGTTCCATTCTTCCACTGACCCTTTCAATTATAGACTGTGTTTATCACTTCCGATCTATGAAGAAGAACATAAATGCTCATTGTAAGAAAATCTCGTTCTGTCAATTACTTTCTATACCGAGTATATCAGTAGACTTATATCAGTCGTATCTTTAACCCATTCAACACTACATACACCATGTACACTGTAGCAGTGTTTTGAAACGGTGTACCGGGCTGATCAGATGAGCCTGTTAACGAGCCGTCTCATCAGTAATTTTCAGATTTCATATTTCTTTCTTATGAATGGACTGGTCTGATAATCACTTTGTAACGATTAGATTGATCCTTAGGGGTTATATGGTTAAACGGAGGCTCATAGCATGGAAAGCTGGCCATCGTTGGGAGGGACAGGTTAGCGACCCGAACACAGCAGGTAAATTATGCGGGAATTTGTACACAATTTGCTTGAACAAATGGTTTATTTCTCAATACGATCGACATACTGCGCAATAAATATTCACGATTAATGATGATCAACGTATACATTCGTGACCTTTACAGCCGAGATGAAATATGCGCGCTTAGGTATGTGGCTGTGACTGGAGAAATGGGGCTTATTGGATGTATGACCAGTGTAGCCCCTGACTAAATAGCTCACTCCTGTAGCCTGAGAACGATATGCATTTCATTGATAGAATAACGAACAGTGCAGATCCTGATCAGACAGTGCGTGACCCATAATCCCAATTTCTCCAGTCACAGCCACATCATGTATATTTGGTCCAGGAATGAGCTTGTAGTATACACCGACCAAAGGAAACAAAATTGATACATGTTGCAATATCCAATTCATACAGTAAATGTGGGTGGGTGGGTGGTAGGCTACGGACATTAACAGAGATTCAATAAATGTAGTGAAAATCGATATTACGGGAATTAGACAGCCAATTAATTCAGGTTACTTGCCAGTAAATCGAGCGTGGCCTTTAGTGTTCCGAAAGTAGTACATAATGAAGAAATAGTGAGAAACAGTTTGCTTGCTTTGTGGTAACTTGTGTGTTTATTGGTATCCTCTAACATATAAGTGTACCAGTCTCACTACAAATCATTCTACAATATCCACTATTCAAAACTAGGTTCTATTCCTTGATACAGTACCAAGTTTGGAGCAAATATTTCAAATCATTGTCACACAGCAGCTGTGTAACTCCACCATGTGGCTGTCCACAGTCTGCCTTAAATTGAGCTACTACAAAACTATGGAGAATTTTAATAGATAATGAATTAAAAGCACAAAAGTCCATAAAAACACATAACATTACCCTAAATAGTGTTATAGCTAACCATTCTACATATAAAGACTCATCACTCAAACTATACCAACATGTATGCCACTCTGGAATGGTCGACATACAAAAGGGTACTGGCTTGGAACGGTCAGTCAATAAATTTGCTTTATGACACAGGAGGAAAGGAAAAACAATGTTTTCTGAGTACTAGTGTATTGGTACTATACCGATATGCGAAAACAATACACTTACACCTAATGTTGGCACATTTTGGAACAGCGTCGCGATGTCGCGTCACTTTCCCGAACTCCTTAATTGTCCATCAGGAAGACAATATCAATGAAAAAGAAAAACGCACTATAATGACTGTTTTGGTGTATATTACTGTCACATTCCAAGCCCAATCACCTACAGGTAATTTACATACACTGGGTTATTATATTTGACAAATAAAGCTAAGAAATCAATATTTTAGAAGATTTTAAAGCCGATAACTGTCCGTCTGCGATACGAAAAGAACAAATGTGTTGCATCGCGGAGTTCGCTCGATTGCTCTTGTCGCAGTAACTTTAAATTATGTTCCCAGAGACATAGCTACAAGAAACATAAACTTCCAACTTCAAATTCTACAAAAAAACATATCTCACATAGGGCCTAGGATCACCTTATAGGTTAGACACCACCAAATAGTTTTACTATATAATTTAACCGAATACCATCCAATAAGGCCAGTCTCTCCTACTTTCACTATTCGTATGGATGCTGTGGGACCCACTTGTACATGACCTGTAGCCAGTCTGTACTGGTTCTGCATGAACTAAACAATAGGTTCACTTACTCCTAAGAAAGAAAAATCCAACCTTGTCATATCCTCCAATATTGTTTACATTTTTTGGCCACGGAAACTCTGTTTACATCACGTGACCAACAGGTTCAGTGTTTTATTTTAAATGCTACAAATATGCTGAAAACTGTTGTTAAAAACACCCCAAAATGTTCCTCCAGTGAAACTGGGTAGTAATGGATCAAGATTTGCAAGCAAACGGTGTCTGTGACCTCAAAACACCTGCACTATTTGTTTATACTGGATTAGTTTTGCATACACCCTGGGCGATTTCGCACCATTTGGTATCCTCTAACCATAAGGTAATTCATTATGGAAATGCTAGTCTGATAGAAAGTATTCCAGTATACACTGTATATGTATTTAAAATAAATCCAGGTGACACAGGTTTCTGGTAAATTATATAGTGGCAATCAATGCTGGAATGTAACCGTCAACGCTGCGAACACAGTCGTCTGGGAAAAATGCTGGACCGTGTTCGTGCATAAAACATATTTCATGGAGTTGGAAGTATGAAGTGTAGTCTTCATCCGACCGCAGGCACAGGTGAAAGACTCGGTCCTAGGTCCGAGTCTTTCACCTGTGACCGCGGGCGGAACATGTGGTGACAGATGTATAGCCACTGCTGCTGCACTCCGCACCGACGTAAACTGTTTCACGTCGATTAGGCGTTGGGTTTCTGACGAATTTCCATTGCTATCCGGTTACATGCAGAAGATACTACATACACACTATTTCGTCTAGCAACCGGCGAAAGAAATGTTCACCGGCTACTAGACGAAAGTTCATGCGTTAGTTCAATGTAGAGCTGAATGACATCTCGTCGGGTAACCGGTGTATTTTTCGATGTGAAATGTCTTAACTCTTAGATCGCTACTCACAACAATTGTCGTCTGCTGTTGCTTTTATATCTTGCCTTATTTCTCAATAAAAAACATGTTTTGACAGCACTTCAGAATCGTTTCCAACGGAAATGATTCTGAAATGCTGTCAAAGCATGTTGTAAATTATTCTAAGGTGCTGTCAAAGTATGTTTTTGATGATAAAAATGGAAAATAGAAAATAAACAGCAGACGACAAAAGAATTAAGATAGCGGTCTAAGGGTTAAGCTGGCGCGAAGTGGAGCACCAGTGATAACTGTTAGTACATGTACAACATGTGACATGCTGGACCAATCGCCCGAATAAAGAGTGTAAAATATCATACAACTAATTCAAATTAATGACAGTGTTGGTTATGTTATGGTAGTTATCAGTTGAAATGCTACTACTAATCAAAGTACTGAAATTACTGAATTATGTTATCTCCACAAAAACTTAGCGATGTGTGGGGTAAGTTAACTATGTAAAACACACCGGTGTAACTTGCAGAGTCAGTACTGAAATATATAGAAAATCGTCCACCCCCTTTTACTGCTAGCTCCGTATACCTAAAGATAATAGTTGCTGTATTCATACGCACGAAATGTCTTGATTGTCTCAGAACAGCTTGCAATAACTATTTAGCCCTACATTTCTGAATTAAATGTTGGATTCAATTGTTTTTATCAATAAAAACATAATTTGACAGCACAATTGAAATTGGAAATGATTCTAAAGTGCTGTAAAACAATGTTTTTATTAAAAGAAAAATATTAGACCTCAGCAGACGAGAATGTTTGCTTCGCTTCCCGCGTTCTAAGGGATAAACAAGTAAAAAGCCACACTACAAGGAACATAGCAAAATAAAAGCTAAACGAGTTTTCAACCATATGCATGCACACATAAAATGTATTTTATATGGAAAATGTCAGCGACACCGTTGACTTACTACGTCAGAATTAATAACTTGTGAAAATTAAAATCGAAGACCACCTGTGCGTTGTCAATGTCCCAGTGAATATGTTACAAACTCGTGTTAACGGTGTATGGTGTATGTACTGTACTAATCACGACGCGGGTACAATGACACAATATTGGATTATTATGGTGGCTGATATGTGCCATTTCACATTTTTGATTTTTCGCCCCGACAAAGACAAATCGAAAAATCGTCAAAAACACTGTTTGGCGAGTTGTCGGGGCGAAAAGACGACAATACGAAATTCTGCAAGTTGAACATGCGAAAAAGGTGTGCGAAAATGCTAAACTTTTTCTCGGCCCTTTATCTCCGCATTTCTTGGCGCATTTTCGAGTAATCGCAATTTCGCCAGACAAATCGTCAAATAGTATTCTTTCGGCGGTTATTCGAGTTGTCGTATTGTCGGGTCGAAAAGTCGAAAATGCGAAATGGTAAAATTCAACCACCGTATATTATACATGTCAAAGAGACCATGTAATGCACTATAGCATATTTTCATAAATGTGAAAGACGGGCATTAAGTACAACATTTCAACGTTTTTGAAAACATTGTCCCGCCATTATTATCTAATAAAACGAAATGTTGACGTCTTACATGCGTGCGTTCATTGTAATTGCTCTTGTGTTATGCTGCATAATGTTTCTATAAAGTTAGAGCACATGTTGCAGACAAATAAATCGCCTGAGGATATAGTTAGTATCTGCTGACCTTATAATTATACTAGAAGACACTTCATGGGATTTTCCATCACCAGTGTGGATTAGAGTTAGAGGTTGTCAGGGCAACGGCGAGTTAAGAATGCTCCATAGCAGCTTCTTCCTATAGCAAGCCTGTTTGGAATATTGTTAACTTTGAAACTGAGCTGTGTAGTGTTATCGTTTTTGCATAGGGTATATATACCTATGTATTGGCATCGCCTCCGACAGTTACCCATGCCCCAGACCCCCCTCGAAGCGATGGTAGGTAGTGATATCTTGGAGTAACCATAACAACAAAATGCATTGTGTTACTCAACGTTTATCTGTCATACGCAACCGCTAATTGAAAATAATATTATGAAAAACTACTTGCACTGCACAATATCAACAACGGATGTTCTACGTACAAAAATACATCGGATTATTTTGTTGCGCGTGATTTGCCCCCATTTGCGGCACAAATCGTGCGGTCATCGCTAAATTTAGTAACAGAGTTAACTCCCCTCCGAATACTCTCCGAAACAAGCGACGCGTTTAACACACAAACTACATCAAGTTTGACCTTCCGACAGCCTATTTTTAAACTCACCCGCCCGACACATGTGCGAAACAAAACTCGCACGTGTAGGTGTAACTGATGTTTAATCCTCATTCTCTCTCTATCGATGGATGTACAGCGGATTTTAGTGACATTCCCGAATTCGGCCTGATTGACATTTGTCTATGGTGGCCAATACACGCCAACATGAGTGTCAATTCTACGTTCAGGGAAGGGGGTCAATAAGTCAGTATTTAAGGTGATAACTTACAGTCAGGGAACAAATTAATGACAATATAACACATCCAGCGTATATTAATTATACCCATATTAATGCAAGTACTGAAATACGACAAATCAAAATCTAACAAGTTTGGGCTTCCATAGTTTTGTCAGCGGTTTCCCCAATGACGTCATTTGTATGTTTTAATATACTCGATCCGGGGCCAACTATTTCATTCAAAAACAGAAGTAAACTTGGCGATGTACCGATAAGGCATTTTCAGGCGCGACACCGCTTCCGTGGCGGAATTATTGTAACTATTGCTCTTCAATCAGTTTTCAATATATCTATAATGATCGTAGATATCTGGAATCTGTATACTTGAATTGATGATGTCTTGTATATGTGTTACCGTATCTTTCTGATATTGCTATGCATAAATTGTAATGTTGTTGAATGTTTTGGTACATACTGTAGCAGTGCATACTGTACTTCAAGTTGTGCCATATCAATAGTTTACCCCTTAACCATTAAAACGCCGAAAAATAAAATTGCCGTCTGCTCATTTTGTATATTTTAATCTCTTTAAAAACCTGTTTTGGCAGCGCAGTAGAATCGTCTCAGTATGTTTTTGAGGAGAAAATATAAAAATATTTAAAACAGCAGACGACAATTGTCGTTTCCAGCGCCTTAAAGGTACATACCCACTCAGTAAGCCCAAAATGTCATTTATAGGAATTAAATAAGTGTATAACTGTGTCACTATTCCACCAGTTCTAAACGTTACAAGTGCCCGCTATACAGATATAATCATTTAGTAATATTTATTTTACTGATAGTGACGCGCGGTGGTATCAGGCTATTTTAAAGTATGATCATTGCACATAATAAAATAAATACAGAGATTAAATAGTAATGTCCGTTAACATTTTAAGCAAACACGGTTATCACCCCTGACATCAGTGTGTAAATGTACGTCTGATATAAAATGTATAATAATGCCAATCAGTATGTGGGATAATGGCGCATGAATGTTTATTTTGCCAGGAAATGTCTCAGATGATGTCTCTGATGCAAAGAACATTTTGTACCTACTGCGTGGGTATGTAACTTAGAGTTAGGTATGTAGAGTTAATGAAACTGCAACACCAACAAGCAATCAATCAATCAATCTAGTTGAATCTTGTAGTACCCTGTGTTCAGTACTTTCAGTACTTTGATTTCTTGTATGTCGCTGCAAAATAGAGGATATTCCATTGTACATTTTGAATAGCGGAAAATAATACACGAGTGTGCGTCGGCTTCCGCGTAAGCAACGAGTGAGGGTAGCGAACGAGTTGCTTGCACGGACGCCGACGGACACGAGTGTATTATTTCCGCTATTCAAACATGTATGATGGAATATCCTATTTATTACACTTCCACAGGCGGAAACATATGCACATTTAGTCTATTTTTGAGATTATAATCAATCAATTGTGATGTGCGCATGAATAGTTATACAATGACGTGTTTTCCCGCGTTTTGACGTTACGTTGTGTGACGTCAAATGTGACGTCTTTTAAAGTTTTTGAAATCCGAATTACGCAGCTGTTTCTATGAACCAGATATATGTGAATGCATGTTTGGAATGTGTTAAATCACATTAACATTCTAGATTAGTCAAGACCCTTTCCAAATAACTTTATTTTGACTGTAATAAAAATTAAACATATTGCATGATAGCTCGTGGTTTCCAAGAAAACAAGCGCGCAATTACGGGTGTTCTCTTCACGGTGTATTATTTGTAAGGAGTTGATTACGTGTTTTCTCTCACAGCGAAACCCGCGCAAATAATTTACAAGAGTGTAATAAAGGAAGCTATTGTTTACATTTTTTGGCCACGGAAACTCTGTTTACATCACGTGACCAACAGGTTCAGTGTTTTATTTTAAATGCTACAAATATGCTGAAAACTGGTGTTAAAAACACCCCAAAATGTTCCTCCAGTGAAACTGGGTAGTAATGGATCAAGATTTGCAAGCAAACGGTGTCTGTGACCTCAAAACACCTGCACTATTTGTTTATACTGGACTAGTTTTGCATACACCCTGGGCGATTTCGCACCATTTGGTATCCTCTAACCATAAGGTAATTCAAATGTGACGTCTTTTAAAGTTTTTGAAATCCGAATTACGCAGCTGTTTCTATGAACCAGATATATGTGAGTGCATGTTTGGAATGTGTTAAATCACATTAACATTCTAGATTAGTCAAGACCCTTTCCAAATAACTTTATTTTGACTGTAATAAAAATTAAACATATTGCATGATAGCTCGTGGTTTCCAAGAAAACAAGCGCGCAATTACGGGTGTTCTCTTCACGGTGTATTATTTGTAAGGAGTTGATTACGTGTTTTCTCTCACAGCGAAACCCGCGCAAATAATTTGCAAGAGTGTAATAAAGGAAGCTATTTCTCATTTATATTTACACGTATGTAGACAACCTATATAACAAGCAAACGTCAACTATGGTAACCCAAGGCGTTGGCGCAAGTGAAAGCCTCGTGGTACATAGGACACATAAAATGCCCATTAACATCTCTTCCCATACCCACCTCTTGCCATACAGTGCCGTTATACATTAATGTTATATAACAACCGGTTGGTGGTGGGGTAATGGGAGCTCGAGCTCAGCCGAATGTTCTACCTGCCCTTGCCTGTTTCTGGCCCCGGCCTGCATTGATGCTGTCTAGATGTGGCAACTCAGTCGACGAAAATAGCACGTGTTTGTACCGACTGTATGGCACCAACGTGTGTGTCGAGTGCCACCAGGGGTGGATTGGTTCTACATGGGATCCGTTTTGCACTGCATCACTGGTGCCAGGTTCTACATAGTTGCCCCCTCTCTTCTTCCCGCCGCCCGTGCACCGGGACACTGCGCAGAATTGTAGGACCGTATTGGACCTCAGGGGCGGATCTGGAGGGGGGTCCGGGGTTGCACCCCCCCCCCCCCCCTCCTCCCCCCACGTTCAGCCACTATAGCGTTTTCAAGGTAGGAAACAGCTTGGGAAAATGTTGTTTCGGACTCGCTCAAACACCACACATTTCGATTTTCTGCTGATCTTCGATTATCTGTCTGGTAATCGATAAATGTCTTAGGTCTTCAAAGTTCAAATATATTCACTTCAATGATATGCTTTAATCATTTCGTTAGTTACGGGCAAATTAGCTACCACAGCCAAAGCGATAATTGTGTGTACGAAAGAATGTCACACATTTTTGTGGGCTGTGGAAGCATACATTACGTGTAAAATCTGGCTGAACTCCCATTATAGTCTCAACATATTGACGTGAATCACTGAAATATACATCAGTAAATCCGATGTTACAATTTGTGACAAATAAGTGTCACTAACCTTGAATGATCTAAAACGTGTGTATATTTTGGATCCGCCTCTGGAACTGAGCAGTGTCCCATTTCGGCACACATTTATACACATCTGACCGTCTTGCACCTACATATATCACATACAACACTTTAAAATGCGGCCCTTTTGGACTTAAGTGTCTTCCCACCCAACCAATTCCCACCTTTAAATATAAGCTAAAGTAAAATTTGTCATAAATTGGTCATCGGACCCTACGGTGTACGAATAGGGTAAAAACTAAATTTACAGGTGCAGAAATCAAAAATATACAGGTGCACCTGTAAATTATAGAAAAATACAGTTTCACCTGTATATATACAGGTGCAGCTGTAATAAATACAGCTGCACCTGTACAAATACAGTTTAGTTTTCACCGCGTTCGTACAGTATATACCATATGGTGTACGAACGGGGTCAAAACTAAACTTACAGGTACAGCTATAAAATATACAGGTGCACCTGCATTTGTTACAGCTGCACCTGTAAATGTATAGCTGCACCTGTAAAATACGTTTATAGCTGCAGCTATAAAAATACAGCTGCAGCTATACATTTACAGCTGCAGCTGTACATTTAACAGTGCAACTATACCTTTACAGTGCAGCTGTAAACAAATACAGGTGCACCTGTATATTTTTATAGCTGCACCTGTAAGTTTAGTTTTGACACCGTTCGTACACCATATGGTGTGGTGTACGAACGGGGTCAAAACTAAATTGTATTTTTACAGATGTAGCTGTATTTTTTACAGGTGCAGCTGTATTTTTACAGGTGCACCCTTACATATAAGCCGAACGAACGTCATCGGACCCTGTCATTCCAATATTGTGTAGCCTACTTTCGCAAATGCATTTCGAATTTAGTTTATACGAGTTAACATTACTTAATTCGAAAGAGAAATGAATCGACATTGTACAGTACACAGCGTGCCGTCTTCATCTTGTATTTAAAAGAAAACAAACATCACTGGAAAGCAAGTTGCGCGTAACTGACGGTGTACTCTAAGTTACTCCCATGACCTCTGCATATAATTACAACCAGAGCGCATATTTCAGTGGATCAGTCAGAGCATTCGGATTAACTGGTTGATGATAAAGAAAAAATATGCCAAGATTGTATAACTTTTTTAAATTGCCTTACAAATAATAAAATAGAAATTAAAATGCAACATGCTTTCAATAAATTCAAACTTGTTATGATAATAAGGCTTTACTTCGTTTGAGACCGGTGTAGATCTACTCGGCTGCGTACCCGTACACTCTGATCAAGATACACACTGTTCGGTATTGAGTTGGATAAATATCCATGGTACTTCTAACGAGAGATTGGGTAATTGTCAGGCGACATAAAAATAATGTGCTGTTAAACTGATCATATGTAGTATTTAAAATGTCAAACATTCATTCAGGTCATTTCTTGTCGATGTAGGTCACAATTATCATACGTTCAAAAGTAAAGGTGTCCCATTCATGACAGTAGCGCAAATCAATCACTTTGCGTGTGTCCTGTATTACTATATATATATACACGGGGCGCCAAGTAGGTCCGAGGTGATTGGCGTGCTATTTTTGGTTTGACCATGTGGATGTCTTCATCAAAACCATATAATGAACATAAGCAGGTATATCCCTCTCAACATTTTTCTCAACATCAGTAATATGGAATCCAAGATGTCAGCCATTCGATATTTTATCAAAATAGTGTTACCTTTCATATGATATGTTTTAAGGTTTAAACAACGTGTTAGGGTCGCCGTTATCATTTTATACTAGTGAATCCAGTCCTATATCATAATAGAAAATAATGTGTCAAAAATATTACAAAATTACGAATTTATTCGCATTTGTCACGTGAAACAAGTGATTTGCAATTGTAGATACATGTAGCCAACGTGGATGCCTGCATTAAAGCAATCAAGAGACGAGGTATAACCATCTAGCCTCGTAGCACAGACTTGTAAATATAGAATCCAAGATGGCCAATATTCCATTTTTAGGACAATCACAGTAACATTTCAATGTGATTTAGATCACATTCACATACAAACATACCAGAGACCGGATCGTGGTATCTTGTCTTTCATACTGTATTTATCATAAGTACCATGTGTATTTATAAGAAATATGTACAAATCCAAGATGGCCACCATTTAATGGATAACATATAGGCTTATGTGTATGCCAATGATATAGCTACATTAACTCTAAACCCAAGGACACCGCATTGCAGTTTGCTTCAGAGAAATATTTATTGTGTCGCTATTTGTTTTAGATATAACATGTATCCCCCATTATGACCGTTCATTTTCCAATACCGGAGGTACTTATATGCTTCCAGTTGCATAAGAGGTGTAGAGTTAATGTTTATCATTGGCGCCTATAATCCGATTGCTAAGGCACAAAATCTATATTCCCTCAGTCTGGTGATGTCATGAACCTCATCATATACGTGTGACCTACAATATTGTATAATACAATATATAGAGACATTTGGCCTCGATGTAAGCATCGTCGCTTAATTCGTCCAAGCAGTGCATTTTCATAAGTATCGACGGACTGCAGTGTATATTCCATCTTTGCCTGTGAATAAGGTTAACGTATGTTATCCCTACTTCATAGAATGTCGTTGACTTCAGGTCAAAATAAAATTCCACTTACTACAATGTAACCTCAAATATGCAAAAATAATCAATATTTGATCTACTCATAAGTCTAACAAATGTACCAACACTAGATATGCACAGAAGCAACTGAAAACAATGTGTTATGTCTGCATATAATGACACATGTGTCAGCTGCAGTTTGTATCGCGTTTACCCACAATATTCTACAGCACATGCTGTAATATATCGCTGATTTTAAATATTAAAACGCATGACAATAATTATGATCAGGACCATTTATGCCGCCGGATTTCAACCAAATCGAACATTTATGGCATCAGATAGGACAAAACATTTCATGAGCTCAAATCAGGCATGTAACGCCCAACAGCAGAGGCAAGCTATCAAACAAGACTGGAACAACAGTCCTCGGATAATGATCCAGTGACTGGTTAATTCGATGCGAAAACGCTGTACAGCACGTGTGGTGGTTGGTGGTGGGCACACCCAATACTAACTTCATCTGACACATGAGACTTTCAGAATGGATAGTGTGTTGACTCTGACGTCAGTATCTGCATACATAACGCATTGTTTTCGTGTTTTTTTATTTACTTAATTTGTATTAACGATTTGATTACATATGTAATGTTGTATATGTTCGCAATTTGAGATCACATTGTAGTATGTGGAACTTTGTTCTGGCTCTCTTAGTATATATTGTTGTTGGGTATACACGTACTGGTGTGCTATGTCTGGCGGTGTTACATCGAATACTGTCATGTGTCGTTGAATAATGGTTATCAAAATATGGTCAGCCACCTCCGTCAGTAGTATACACATTGGTTTTGTCATCGAAAATGGTGAGAGGTAGGGATAATAAATATGATATTCTTGAAGTTTCAATGCAATTTAAAATAGTTGTTTCGTATACATATTCGGTTTCTGTATGCATGAATGTATTCTATACATGTATGTGTCTCATATTGTTACATGAGCAATGTCCTAACCAGATACATATGAATTGAGGTCATTTCGTCAATATGTTTGGTTGTAATATCACGTACTATCAGTCTAGAATGAGTGTTGAAGATCCTAAAGCGAGCCTCTTCGCACTGCCGGTACAGTCCATGGCACAGATAAATATATATAATAAACCCGAAGAAGCAATACACATGCTTTCCGGTAGTCGTGTTCAACACTTATCATTGATCTCGTGACTTTGAATTTTTTTATGAAAACGTTTTTCGTTAATCGTTAATACTCGTGTTTATTACAACGGTAAGAGTTTAAAGCTTCCACGTGTGTGTGCGACCACTGGGCTAGTATATACAGACCCATGCACAACGATTGCTCATCTGTTTACTGTAATGTCTCGTGAATGGTGCCCAATATAAGGTTTTATTGTTTTCATTATTTTTTCTTATAGTGACGCTGGCGATTTCCCATGTATGTTGTACTTACTCGTTAACTGAATGAACACTGTCATTGTGCCCTCAACGTTTACGTTTAGATCCAATATGTTAATCTGAGAAGGTATGTTGCCCGTACGATATGATCTTATAATCTATTCACCCATGTACGCATATATATATATATGATGCATGTGTAGCAGCGTGTCGGTAAAGTGGTTCCACGTGCATATTTTAATGTAGCCTATTTCACCAACATTTCAAAGTATATTTTTCTAGCAAAGTATACTGTGAGGGAGAAAATGGCTGTGATAATGTAATAAAACAGTATAATACAAATTAATAAATTTATCATACAAATTGAAAACTTTGCTAGAAAAATATACTTTGAAATGTTGGTGAAATAGGCTACAGGAAAACATGCACTTTTAATCATCAAATATATGCAGTCGTTAGTTCTATATGAAATAATGCATTTCAGGAAACATAAATGATTTCTCCCTCAAAGTATACTTTGCTAGAAAAGTATACTTTGAAATTTTGGTGAAATCGGCTACTGGTAACATCTGTCAATTGTAGGCGTTCTACAGAACGTTCAAAATAGTTGAAAACTTCAAATGTCAGTTTCAGATGCTCGTTTTAAACCATGAACGTTAACCATTTAGGATTGCCAAACAACAGCGTCTCATGTCGTTACAGAAGCAAGAAAGTTACGTCTATGCATACGTTTTACTTCATTTAGCATCAATTAAACATGATGTGTTTTGTTTTAATTCCATTTATTGTGTTCCGATATAGTGAGTCCTTGTTAAATACAAAGTATTTACATATTCATGCACAACTAAATCGTATATAATTCCTTACGTTCACGAAGAAAGCCCGTGATAGCAGTCGCATTGACTTTGTCTAATTTCTCATCTGCCTAAATACTTAATGCTCTGTAAATTGACATCAGACGATTATATACATGTAGGAAAACAAAATAAAATAACTCTGACTTACTAAAATGATGTCTCTAACAAAATGTAAACAATAGTATTATTTGATAAGAGATTTGAAACTGCGGCGATGATCAATTCAACTAATTACATTTAGATGTTTTCAACAGTCATATTTTGGTAAACAAAATAACAGGTAATACTGGCAGTTTAATGTACTCAAATACATTTCTGAAGACTGAAAATATTGAGCAGCATTATATTTGGCGACCATTTTGAATTTATTTATACAAACTAACTTTATGAAGTTGAAAACATTTCTTGGTGCATCTATGATACATGCATATATTTAATGATCTGTAAATGAACGGTGACACTTATGTAGGAAAACAAAATAAAGGAACGCCGATTTACTACGTTGATGTCGCTACCGAAATATGAAACACTCGTGTTATTTGGTGGCCATTCTGAAAACACGATAATAACACTTTAGCTATATAAAGTTATATATTTCCTATTGACAGTATTTGGTCAAAAGACACACACTAGTGTCAGGCTAATGCACTTACATACGTTAGTGGAGAATAAAAAATATTGAATAACACTATATGTGGCGGCCATTTTGAAATTTTATCGGTAAAGTAACTAATTATGGACACTTGTATGAAGCTGGAAATATGTATTATTACATTGAGGATAATGTTAACTACAATGCTACTTAATTAAAAATTATCCACCCAAGTGGCCATCCCAACTCGAAATGTTGATGATCTTTTCTAACAACAGCCGATGGACTAATATAGTAACAACAACATTCTGCAGAAGGAAATAGCTCTTGTTGTAGCGACCATTATGTATACAGATCAATCTACACATCAGCGCAGGCTGAACAGGGTCTTCACTGTTGTCGTTCAGTCTCACTTGTATGATTTAAACTGAGGTGTAATGGTAACACTGACAAGGTAGTGTCATTATGTGTGTTTGATATTGGAGGAAACCGGAGTACACTCGATAATACTATGTTTCGTACATAGAAACAGTCACCACATGTGTGCAATAAATGAATTTGAAGGCAAATACTATCAACATATTCGTTTTGGCGGCCATTTTGTATTTTAGTTCCAGGCTATTGAGCAAACAAATGAGAGAGCTATACCTGCTGAATTTGTTGTTTAAATGTCACAGAAGGTAATCACACTGTCAGACCAAAAATAGCATGCCGATCACAAATCACCCCAATTTAGCACTTTGGCGCCCCGGGTAATAAGTCAACGTGACAAGCATTTTAATCATATAAGTAAAGTAAAGTAAAGCATTTGACGTGAATGGCATAATCTTTGTGGTAGGTAGAACTGTGATGTTTTGCACGTTTGTGCCACCAAGCGAATCAAAATACGACGTACCGGATGTGCGTTGTTAGCTAGTGTTGATGTTGTTCATTCGGATACTTATACCTGGCAGTACAGCACGGGATTCTGGTAAAGTGGAACCTCTCTAAACCGGACACAGATACATGTTAGTTGTACTTAGTTTTGATATGTGTCATTGTCATTTACCTCCAATAATAATGTGTGTTCATGATCGCAAAGCATACACGCATGTCTTAAAGTAGCCATCTGTCTGTTTTACAGTGGGACCTCTCTAAACCGGACACCCTGGGCGGTCCCCACTGTAATAAGTTTTACACTGACAATGTGTGTATGAATGGACTTCTGATAATTGTTTAAAATAAACAACATATCAGACGTTCTAAAACCGTTTCACATTAAGAGACACGTATCGAACTTGTTTGAAAATGCTTTTCACGAAATACAATTTCGAACAAGCTCGATGTATATTATAAGAATGGATTTCAATTTTAGTTCATCGGTACATAACCTGCGTGTTCAGAACATTCTTATGAGTATGTGATTCCGGATTAGAATAGACACATATGAACATTTCCTACTACACAATGCACATAGAAACAGAGTTATAAACAATTGCTATTAAATCATGTGGGAGAGTGGCAAGCGTAGTACGGTGAGCGCCGTCAGCGACGAGTTTTACCGAATGTACGGCCTCAGTGACGACTATCAGACGACGACGGCGTGGCGACGTCACTGCGACCAGAATCACGTCAATCACACCAACCATGTGACTCACTTGACGCCCGAGACCAATGGTGACGACGGCGCCCACGGAGTAGTTACCGACGACGACGACGACGAGGAGGAAGAGGAGGAGCAGCCCGGCGAGGATTTGTCGAATGTTGACAGGTTCCCATTGAAACGAGGTACGCCTTACGGGAAAGTTGAATTCACACTATGCTGTTGTTTTTTTGTCTCAAAATGACCTCCAACAGTTTAAACTATTCATTGTGTGCTCGACATACTCCTATCCAGTGGTGCTGCACTCCACACCGGCGTAAACTGCTTCATGTCGAAAAGTGCACCGGTTTCCTGACGAGATGCCACTAAACTCGACTTAATTAGTTATCGCAGAAACATAGTTTTAGTGTGGATATTAGAGGTTCATACGTAGGCCCGTCCTATTGGTCATATAATAAGAAACCGCTGACGTCACCACCTTGAATTAGACAACTTTAATTCCGAGAGGCAATAATTTGTCTACTGTCTGTTACGAAACCTGCCCACATTTTACGGCTATATAAGCAATGCAAACAAAATATTTTTTCGATAATATTAAATATTAAAAATTTAAGAATGAGCCTTCTTTTTATTCGTCAAATATTGATTTTATTACGAACAAATATTTCTCTATGGGAATTTAACATGGGGAAAATAAGTGGAGGACATGGAGGAGGAAACATTTGGAAATTGACTCTGAAACATGGCTAGATAGCTTGGAAACGATCTAACTAAGAAAATAAAAGTCAGATTTTGAAAATCGGTCCACTATTTCAGAAATTTGAGAAAAAAAGACCCCATGCTAAATCCCCATAGACATCTTCATTCTGTGATCATGGCTGTGATAATGTAATACATTCAGTATAATAAAAAATAATAAATGTACATGTATCCTTAAATTGAAAATGTCTCCCTTAATGTACTTAGCAAGGTAAGTGTACTCTGCAATTTTGGTGAAATAGGCTACTGATACCCCATGAAACATACCAATGTCTTCTCTGCCACAACTCCTGGGCAAAATTCTAAAAATGTCCTGCCTAATGTGATAAACTGTCTCTGTATTATAAGAAATTGATATGTGCATACATGCAGTACGAATCTATAAACTGTATTATATAAGATGTCTATAAGGTGTATAATATGACAGATACACGCACTAACGTATATCGCACCTACTAGCTGACTGTTCCACGTTTTGCTGCCGACGAACATTTGGCTATTACACACATCAGATCTAAACAATATTTAAATGTAAGTACTTTTTCATCAATAATACAAATTTCAACATCCCCAACTTTTTTTATTTGATGAAATTCCATCAAATAATTATTTTCCTATGGGAATTTCATCATTCGGCTAAAATTGGATTTTTTTTCACTATGGAGCCCGTTTTTGCCCCATGTTAAAATTCCCATAGGAAAATCTTTTTTTCGCAATAAGATCAATATTTGTTGGAATTTCATCAAATACAAAAACATTGGGAGGGTGACTTTTTTAGTATTGATGAAAAAGTACTTACATTTAAATATTTTTTAGAGTTAATTTTTAATGGCTAAAAGTTCGTCGGTATAATCATGATGTCAGCATTGATGAATTGGTCCATGTGTCGTGAACTTTCATGAGAAACTACTCCAGTTTGTTCCGCAATGATAACAAGGGCATCGTTATCACTAAGCTAATCCCCTCGCTAGCAACATTTTAATAAAACAAGTTATTGACAACATAACATATTTGCCCTACGAACAAGGTGAACATAAGTCCCCGGTGACCTTGACCTTCCATAGACACACATTGTGGCCAAATAGGCCGATTATCAAAATCGGGAAGCGGTTCATAAGCTTTTTAAGGAACAAAACAAAGCGTGAACGCATTTGCCTTACAAACAAGGTGAACATAAGCCCTCGGTGACCTCGATCTTGGGTCGTATGCAAAACAAAGCAAAATATATAGACACACATTGTGGCCAAATATTATCAAAATCGGTGAAGTGGTTCATAAGTTACTGAAAAATGAAAGGCAGTACTAACGTACGCACACACGCACGTACATGGACTAACGCTATATCTCCTCGTGCCTATCGACGAAGTGATAAAGAAATGAACATATATACGACCAGTTTAATCAAGACATGAGCTGGTCGGCATTTTGTAATTTGGACTTGGCCTCTGTTAAACGTACATGCCCACTCAGAAGGCACGTAATGTTCTTTATAGGAATTAAATACGTGTATAATTGTGTCACTATTCCACCAGTTCTAAACATTTCGAGTGCCCGCTATACAGATATAATCATTTAGTAATAAGTTATTTTACTGATAGTGACTAAAGGTGGTATCAGGCTATTTTCATATGCAAATGAGGCATGATATGTTTTAATTATTTATACTAATTTAATGCGTCACCTGAAAAAAAAAGTATTTTCGACAGATTATAATTTATGATCATTGAACATCAAAAACTAAATATAGAGATTACATATTAATGTCCGTCAACATTTTAAGGAAACACGGTTATCGCCCCTGATATCAGTGTGTAAAGTGAATAATAATGCCAATCAATACGTGGGTAAATGATGATTGAAATGACATACTCAATCACATTCCCTGAACAATGTATATGATGAAATTCCATCAAATACTGATTTTCCTACGTGATTTTTTTCCGATTTTTCTCTACAGTGCTCTATCAATCTATGACAAATACAATAACAGTGTGCCCCCGCTAGACCGAAGGTCACGGTCACATACTGTGGACATTCAAAACATAAAGGCTCAGGTAAATTCGGTATAATTTCTGTTTCCTTTCACGTAACTGCTTGATACTACGGAGCCCCACAGGGGACGTAGAATTTGTTCCCACGATATAACAATTCGTTCCCTCGAATTAACAATTCGTTCCCACGAAATGACAATTCGTTCCCTCAATTTAACTATTCGTTCTCACGTTCTAACAATTAACCACGGGAACGAATTATTAATTCGTGGGAACGAATTTTGTTATATTGTGGGAACGAATTGTGAATTCGAGGGAACGAATTGTTAAATTGAGGGAACGAACTGTTATTTCGTGGGAACGAATTAATGTTATATTGTGGGAACGAATTGTGAATTCGAGGGAACGAATTGTTAAATTGTGGGAACGAACTGTTATTTCGTGGGAACGAATTAATAAAAAAAAATCCGTGTCCGCTGCGGGGCTTCGTAGCTTGATACGTTACACAGACACTTAAATACATTTGATGGCCCTCCATCATGCTGTGAGAAATACGCTATCATCGCACACAAACCATAAAAACAAGGTCAATGACACACACTTAGTGTAACCAGAAACTTAATGTTCGGGTAAATATATTATAATTTATGTTTTTATTGAAGGAACTGCTTGCTATTTCACACATGAATTTCTTTGATTATCCTCTAATGATCACCACAATGTGACATATCCACGATCGTCCGGCCTTTTATGTTTTCAAATGTGCCCGCGTTTTCTTTGGCTGACAACGGAGGTATCCGTCTGCCGACAGGCCACAGTTTTATTTTTTATTTAAATCAATTGCAATAGTACGGAAGCCCATTAGGGCCACTTCACTTTTTTTTAATTTCCATTTATTCAAGATGTTTTCTTGAATTTTCAAGTTCTTTTCTTGAATTTTCAAGATCTTTTCTTGAAAATTCAAGAAAAGATCTTGAACATTCAAGAAAAGAACTTGAAAATTCAATTAAACACCTTGAAATATTGAATTTTCAAGTTCTTTTCTTGAATTTTCAAGAAAAGATCTTGAAAATTCAAGAAAAGAATTTGAAAATTCAAGAAAGTACATGTATCTTGAAAATTCAAGAAAAGATCTCGAAAATTCAAGAAAAGGTAAAAAAAGTGAAGTGGCCCTAATGGGCTTCCGTACAATAGCGTCTATAATGGAAATGTATGGCTAAAGGTTGTGTAGTATGGTCATTTCACAACGAAAAATAGCGCATGTTTTTATAAATTTCTACAAATGAAATGGGGCGTTTGATAATGTGTTACATGTCATTTATTGAACAGGAAGCGCAAATGCACATCGTGTAGTAAACAATATGAGACGTCATCTGAGACACAGTGCCTTTAACCCATTCCTTTCGGAATAGACCTTTACGGGTATGACATTTTTTAAATATTATATTTTTATTTATTGTCATTTCTGAATGAAAGCATATGTTATGACCACTCATTTGAACCGTCTCGACGAGACGGTTGAACCGTCTCGACGAGACGGTTCAAATGGTGGTCGCGACATATACTTCTGAGCGTATATTTTCCGCAAACATAATGGCGTATCCTCAGCATGAAAAGGATTAAACGGACTACCGTGCGCATTGTCGCGGTGAAATCTGCAGAAAGTTTCAAACATCTGTCCGTTGATCCAGTTCGATGATTTTTAACGAAAAGAAATAAAAGTCTCACATATTCTTTCAGATTATACTATTTTTCAATTTAGAAAATCAATAAAAACTTAGCGGGGTTGCGATCGTGTCGGCGATACCGTATTATAGGTACACGCATACAGGGGCGTAGTTAGATTAGAGAAAAGGGGACGGGTCAATATTTGTGTTAGTCGTTATGTCTCAGGAAAGTTAGAAGCAATCAGGAATATTGTCTGCACAGTCAGTGAAAGAAATCTGTTGGTTATATGTGGCTGTGACTGGAAATATTTTGCGACCAGTGCAGATCCAGATCAGCCTGTGCATCCGCACAGTCTGATCAGGACCTGCACTGATCACCATACCATCAATAACTTGAAAACACCCGGCGTGCGTCTAACAAGCAATATAGATCGTTATCATGCTACAGGAGTGTATGGCACGCCGTTTTACTATTTATTCCAAATCAAGATATCTACTAAACTTTATCAGATATCTTATATACTATATGAGATATCTTATATAGTTTATAAGATATCTTATATAGTTCATAAGATATCTTATATAAAATATATATATAAGATATCTACTAAAGTATATAATATATCTTATATACGATATAAGATTATGATATCTCATATAGTATATAAGATATCTGATACATTTTAGTAGATATCTTATATACTTTAGTAGATATCTTACATAAAATTGTATATAAGATATCTTATAAACTATATAAGATATCTTATATATTTTATGAGATATCTTATATGTTATATTAGATATCTTATATATTTTACTAGATATCTTATATAGTTTAGTAGATATCTTATAAAGGAACTTATATAAGATATCTACTAAACTATATAAGATATCTTATAAAAAGTAGGAAATACTGAGTGCTCCCTTTGATGCCGCACGAAATTGACTAATTTATTAAAATTTGAATTTCAACCAATGACAACTCTACAGAAATAATTCGCAGATATAGCCAGGATAGTGTCTACACTGTTCACACACGCACACGCGCGCACACACACACACACACACACGCACACACACACACACACATATGATCAGGGTCTACACGGGTCACAATGTACATACAATGATCGTACCTGCTGTCATACCTGCTTATTCGGATCTACGCTGGTCATTCACATAGACGGACGAACGGTATACACCCATAGAAGGACAGGGTATACGCTGTTCGTACCTTCTGGCGTTCCCTATGCTGATCAGGGTTTACACTATCGCACCAGTCTCGATCTACACCGTTCATACATATACCCTTGCTAGGGTCTGTACTCACCATTCAGGGTATACGATGGTCGCCTGGGACGGCGGTCTGAGCATCCGGTTGATCATGATCTACACGGTTTACTGTTTCCCACCCTCCACCCTTATATAAGGTGGGAGTACGTTTATTAATGGAGGGCGGAGGAGGGTGGAGGGTGGGAAACAGTGTAGATCATGATGAACCGGATGCTCAGACCGCCGTCCCAGGCGACCATCGTATACCCTGAATAGCGAGTGTAGACCCTAGCAAGGGTATATGTATGAACAGTGTAGAAAATTGCTGCGGCGCTAAATTATTGGGGAGAATGCATTATTTTGTAATTTAATTAAACTTTCCTAAAAATATATAAGATATCTTATATAGTTTAGTAGATATCTTTTTTTTTATTTATATAGTAGTCTACTAAAACTATTTATAGTTATCTTATATAGTTTAGTTATATTCTTATTTAAATAATGAATGTAGTGTATCTTTATACTAAACTATATATGATATCTTAATTATATATAAGATATGTACTAAAATATATAAGATATCTACTAAAGTTTAGTAGATATCTTATATATTTTAATAGATATCGTATATAAAATTGTATATGAGATATCTTATAAACTTTAGTAGATATCTTATATATAAGATATCTTCTAAATTATATAAGATATCTACTAAAGTTTATGAGATATCTTACATACTTTAGTAGATATCTGATATAAAATTTTATATAAGATATCTACTAAAGTATATAAGATATCTTATAAACTTTATGAGATATCTCATATAGTTTATAAGATATCTACTATAGTTTGTAAGATATCTACTAAAGTTTAGTAGATATCTTATATAAGTGTTTTTAATTAAGATATCTTATTTATTTAGTAGATATATTATATAATATATTAGATATCTACTAAAGTTTATGAGATATCTTATTTTGGGAATAAATAGTAAAACGGCGTGCCATAGGAGTGTGATATTTGATCCAGAGCTAATACTAATAATAAATCCATAGTTTGCCTAAGCTCGTCAGTAATCTGGGGGCCGTCTCACTAAACTTCGTACGACTAAAATGTTCGTAAGTGCAAAATGAAATTAGTCTGTAGATTTCACATTAACAATGTTTTCTTGTAAACCATTAATATTGGATTTACATTTATTGAGCATAGGCGGCATATGCAGCCTATGCTCAATACATGCAAATCCATCAATTGAAATTTCCAGACTATCCTAAATGTGTACTTACGAACATTTTAGTCGTACGAAGTTTAGTGAAACGGGCCTCTGGTCCATTTACAGGGAGCCCGATCTGGCTACGCCCCTGTTACAGCAGCTTAAGATCAGACGCTGTATTGTTTGACGTGTTTACATTATGGCTGCCCAGTTAGACATGTAATTGAAAAATACACTTATACCGTGTCATGAAATTACATTTTAGTATTAATAAAGTTCACAGTAAGTTCATACAGTGAAATGGTATAAAATTATTTGTGAATTTACGGACGATGTCAATGTCATGTATATACGATCAGCCTCATTGCATGCCACACATATATCGGTTATCATCTAAATAGCGAATCTATAAGTCGATTGCACGCACGCACACACGCACGCACACACATTGGAGAGAGAGACGACATTGATAGTAACACAGGCTTACATTGATGGTGCATAAGAACCGTGTCAGATAGCGCGCGTGTGACCACTTTGTTCTCGTAGCGGCTCGTAGCTGCCTCATATTTCACACATACGTTCCTCTGATGGTCCTCTATCAAGCTGTTACAAATCCTCGGGCTCAAGGTCACATACTTAATTGCATTCAAAACACGAATTTGCTTGACACTTCACACACACACATTTCTCTAATGGTCCTCTACTGCCCTGTGACAAATCCAAGATCATCCCGTCCCCGCTAAGTCCAGGGTCAAGGTCACATACTTGGTGCGTTCGAAACATTTCCTTGCACGGATCTACTTGATATTTCAGACACGCATTGATATCATGGTCTGCATTCATGCTGTGACAAATCCACGCTTTTCTGGCCCTCTGTGTTTCAAATGTCCCTCGTGTTCAAAGGCTGCCAGCCGGGGCATTCGTGTGGCAACATGCCACATTTATAGTATATTATGAAATCAGAAATGTACTGTCTGTTTCACGAAACCTGCTCAAATTCGGCCATATAAACAATGCAAAAACAGTATTTTTTTTCGATAATAGTACATTTTATTTACTTTTTATTTCGTGAAAATTGGTCAAATATTGATTTTCTTACGAAAAATTGATTTGTCTATGGGAATTTAACATGGGGGGAAAGGAGATGGAGGAGCTGTGGGAGGAGTCAGAAAACGAAAACATTTGGAAATTGACTCAGAAACCTGGCTAGGTAGCTTGGAAATGATCTCACTAAGTAAACAAAAGTTAAATTTTGAAAATCGGTCCATTTTTCTGAAATTCAAAAAATGTCCCCATGCTAAGATGTCTATGGGGATTTAACATGGGGAAATTGTTTTTTCGCAATAAAATCAATATTTGACCAAATTTCACGAAATATAAAGAAGGCTCATTCTTAAATTTTCCTTTAATTTAATATTATCGAAAAAAATATTGTTTTTGAATTGTTTACATAGCCGTACAAATTTGGGCAGCTTTCGTGAAACAGACAGTAGTTTGACAAATATCATATTATTATCATCTCTCGTGTAACATCGAGTGGGAGTGGGTGCCGTTAAGAACTGTCGCTTATATATGCATGCGTGTGTGTTCCTAAACGACAACGGCAGAATAATGAGGGGATATATCCATCAACGAATAGTGTATACAAACATAACTTACAGCACATTAAACCATTAATGGATGCATACATCATCCTGTTTATGGTAGTTTCAAAATACATTTACATGGGTTATCCTAATTTATTTTTGAAATATTCGCACATTAAAAGCGCCGTTATAACATCTCTGTAAAATTAAAAATGGCATTCAATTTAATGTATTAGGTAATAGATGGATACACTTGGCTTCAATGATAATTGCTTTATAAGAGTGATGTGATATATATGAATAGAACATAATATGTGAATATCGTCTTGTTACTGTATACTATATGGTACATTCAGTTGCCTCCGCCATCTTTGTATGTACAAACCATCGTACGTTTGTTTGTTTGTTTGTTTGTTTGTTGATGTCTAACGGCCTATCAACAGCTAAGGTCATTTAAGACCGGGTCAATAGGTTTAGTACTAAATCCCATATATTACCTGTACAAAAGGAGGGAAAATCCCAAAATCAGAACTGAATATTTACAAAAGAATATCTATATATTCAGCCCTGAAATCAGAATAATCCTGATCTGATGCCAGGTACTCGCCAAACCAGAATCACTTGGCCCCTCCCAAAAGCAGTAAGATCAACCAAATAACAATCAATATAACAAATAATATGACAGTAAAACCAATAGAATTTGGTGCAATACATAATGGACAGATATGACTACGACGTGCTATAAATATTATGCCAGAAAACTATACAAAAGATGTGATATCTGAGCATTTCTCCCACCAATCTAAAACTAAAGTTTGCTGTGTAAACGTTTTAATCTGATGCACAGCCTATGTTAGTGTACACGTTACCCATAGGTAAAGCTATATTTACTTGCATAATATATGAGTCACCGGGGACAATACACTCAGGTAACTGCTTACATCATGTCAATGGATTTGATAGCTACTAACAAAGTACAGTAATGGGTATATATGGCATGTGTTGTGTGCTTTGCCAGGTAAATGTAATACACTGTGCGATTTCATGTGTATACAGTCTGATCAGGATCTCGTCATTCTATAATTGAAACGTCCGTCATGCGTCTAACAAGCAATATAGATATATACCAGTTACATGACTGTGATCAAGATATGTTTGTATAGTGATATTAACAAACAGTGTAGATCCAAATGAGCGTTGCGTCTGTAGTGTTGAATGGGCTTTTAAACACCCTCCATTTAGTACATATACGACGTATATAGAGGATCCCAAACGAGTTTTACATTTGCTATTAGACTTATGAAGCGAGTCTCGCACAGTTAATGCACCGAGCCTCTGTGCATACACTTGCTGATGGGTTTCATAAATCTCATATTATCACATCTGACCAAGATCACATGCATGACACATAGGTTGAAGAAACGGACCGAGGTCTATAAATACATTAAATATAAGATAAAGTGTTTACTCCCTCCTATACATATTAATGTGTATAGGAGGGAGTAAAGGATTTTTCTTATTTTTTTCACTTATTTATGCTTTTATGTATATTTAATGTTTTTATAGACCTCTGTCCGTTACTTCAACCTGTGGCATGACATGGAAACGAATCGAATTCGCTGCAAGTGTTTCAAAACATGTTATATCACTTGTATGAAATGGGTTATATAATTATTAAAACATGACATAGATCATCTACTAAGGTTTTCCTTTGATATATATTTCTCGCGAATGAACCCACCAGTATGGACCAATACAAATCCAATGTATGTATTTCCAGGAAATATTGCGAGGGCTCTCGTTGTCAGAGTGTGTCTGATTGCCCACCAGATAGTGACGTCATGGCGCGTGACTGAGGTATACAACGACAACATCTATTGGCTGCTGGTCCTTGCCAATCTAGCGATGATAATTGAGGGCGCCATTGTCATCTTCAAACGAAATGGAATAGATTATGCCTGGTATGTGTTGTAAATGTTTCCGTATATGGTGTATATGCTCATAAGGCAGTTGGCAATCACATAGTTTCTGCATGACATTCAAAAGTCCAAACCGACATGTTCTATGTTTGGCAATTTAATTTACATCAAATCGTATGTCAGCCACATCATATACTCTAGCGCAAGCTCGAAATTAATTTATTAAAAATTCAATATGTGAACTAAATGTATAACTAGTACTAATAATTTGCGCGAATGTGTCCTCTTATGTATAACTGATACATGCCTTATGTTATTATAGGTGGTGTCCGTGTTTTTTCGTGTACCTGTCGAGCACGATCCCATTGATATGGCTACTGCAGCTTAACGAATACGACAATTTCGTCGCCGACAGCCAATCACCTGCTACTTCTGGTACTACAAACGTACTCACAACAACAACAACACCAATGGCATCCACAGTGCTTATGAACACGACGTTTGCATCGGTTACCACAGCGAATACAAGCCGTATTGTAGGAGGAAATACTATCATGGCGAACAATGTGACACTGGTATCAACGTTGACGTTGGAATCTAACGCAACAACTGGTATTTCAACAACATTGAATTACACAACGTCAATGTTGAACACGTCTACGATTCCGACAACCATAAAGGCAGGTAGTCTTTTCACACACTTTCGAATTTCTACTTTCATAAATTTGTTAATTTTGAACCTCTTCATACTGGACAACCATGACATGCAATGGTGCTTAACGCACATACTATTTCACTGTAGATTTTAAAACGTACAGATTGTCAGGCAACCTACTTCTACAGTTGCATTTTCATACTTGGTATACTAAATTAAAAACCATCATGTGATGGCAGTGCATAACGCCAGAATATACTTGCTACATATGCATCCAATCTATCCAGAGTTATCCACCTTTTTTATAGTCCGAAAAACCTGTGTTAATGAAAGTTGTCAAACGGGGAGATTATCTGTGTCTTACATAAATGATTATCTAGTTTTAACACGTCAGTTCTCACTCTATATTCAGGCTCCACTGGACGAACAGTTAAAGCTCAACAGTGAGGTATGGCTGATCATAATCGAAGAAACGCTTGTCTACCTGCTGGTATTCGGCCGCTGGGTGTTGCCGCGCGGTGACATCTCGCGAGAGTTTCTCGCCGACCTGTTGCTCGAGTTCCTGGCCATTGCCTCCGATATCATGGAGTTGCTGGCTGTGTTTGACGAGGCCCCCGTGCGATCAAACCTTCGGGTGACTTACTGGATCATGGCCATCTGGTCGGCCAGCTTCATCCAGTTCATCCCGATGCTTATGCACAAGCGGATGTTCCGGCGTATTCGGAGCCCTCGGTTGACGTGTATTGCGAAATATTTCGGTCAGCGTTTCATCGAAGTGACAGTGACCTTAATGGGAATATTTCTACAAGACGGTCCATTCCTGGTGCTTCGGCTGTACATTATGATTGAGGTGAAAATCATCACCTACAGTTTGGTGTTCTTCGTTCTGAAGAACATTGTCACGTTAATGCTGCTGTTCTATCGACTCTTCATGCTCTGTTACCGCATGCCGTGCTGCAGACGGACAATGTATAAGGAGAAGACACTCGAAAAGATAAATGCCCATGCATACAGCAATAGCGAAGCATAATTAGACAAAATGATATAATATGAGCCGCGAATCACTATTATTCTCTCATGCCGAGTTGACACAGAAAAGTATATAAACTGTTTTCCTATGACGTACATGCATATGGTCCCCGGTAGCTGTTCGATCACAGCTCTTCACCACTACACCGTCGTATGTGAAGTTGTCATTACTTGCCGGAAGAGGTGGTTTTTCCCGGGTACTCCGGTTTCCACACCATTCATCTCACGGGGTAATGTAGCTAAGACCGGAATTGGCCGCCCGCATTACTCTAAAGTTTTGGACCATGACAGGCGGTATGGTGCGTGACCATTTCCTTATCAATTTCACGAAACTATAAACTGGCAGAACAGCTGTCAGCTTGATACATGCACACACACGCCACTCAATACTATATGGGCAATTACTATACCGCCGTGTATTATCTTCTCTTTTTCTTTCGTCTTCAGAATATGTGAAATACATTGTCATCTAACCAAATAACAACAGATAAACACCGCACCTGAACTTGAATAATAGCAACTCGTATATAAGGATAAGCCGCGAAACGACAATAGCTGGGCCCGAAAACATATTACATCATACTTTGCATAACCCAATATCGATCATTCCCTGCCTGATATGTTTTGCCCTGACCAACCGTCAAATATCATCATCATATAGGATAACACTGTTACGACTGAGTCTCCATATATCACATGCACTCACATTAAGCCTTTTTCACGGTCCTACATACCGGCTTCGTGCGATAGGAGAATGAACTAGCTAGGTTAAATTAACCGCCTCATTGCCTCCTTCATTTAATGCACATATTAGTAAATTCGGAAACAAACGGGCCAATGGTCATTGGCTTGCCATTTTTGGGCCCGGGTTTGGAAGGTCCTCGAACCAATTCCTACCCTTAAATATAAGATAAAAAACAAAACAAAACGTACACGCATACCAATCAACGACAGCAATGCAATGATTATTTCGTTTTGTTATGTACATGTAACATAGTTAAGGACGGAAAACAATGAATGTTTTAGAACAGTGATATTCCAAAATGTTAGTTTCATCGACGATATCTTCTACCGGCGATGCACACGTATGTGCTGGCTTTATATTAAGTCAACACAGAACTTATACGATTGATTTTATGTCACATAACCCGTCTTCTAATCATTTTAAATACATTAATTGTATTGCAAACCCGCCTTATTATCATGGTTGTAATTAGCATGTTTATATAAATTAGAATGTTCTCATGAAATATTTTTGAATATTCATATAGAAACTCATATATTTTACTCGCATATTAATAAAGTATTAAACTATTTACATTATTAATAAGAAATATGTCCTTGTTGAATTCTCCCTAGTTATTTTAGCGGGTGGATAAACAAACCGACTGTAACTTTATAATCTCTCGAACTACGCACATCAAGTTGAAGTATAATTGCTCATACTATCACGTTATGCAATTCTCCATGACATGTAAAAGTTTCATCTCCGAGTTGTAGAATTACCATTGTGGCAGTAAAGCAAATGTCGAACAATTCTGCAGTAACCTGGGGCCGTTTCACTAAACTTTGTACGACTAAAATGTTCGTAAGTACAAAATTAAGATAGTCTGTAAATTCCACATTAACAACGTTTTCTTGCAAACAATTATCGGATTTACATTTAGCCTATGCTCAATAAATGTAAATCCATCAATTGACATTTCCAGACGATCATAAATTTGCACTTACGAACATTTCAGTCTTAAGAAGTTTAGGAAACGGGCCCCTGGGGCCCGGTTCACTTAACTTCTTACGACTAAAATCTTCGTAAGCACAAATTTAGGATCGTCTAGAAATTTCAATCAATGGATTTACATTTATTGAGCATAGGCTGCTTATGCAGCCTATGCTCATTAAATGTAAATCCAATAATTGCCGACAAGAAAACAGTGTTGTTGTGCAATTTATACATTATCATAAGTGTGCACTTACGAACATTTTAGTCGTACGACGTTTAGTGAAACGGCCCCCAGGAGCCCACTCATCTAACGTTTCGATAAGAAGTCTTTTTCAAGGAATTAATTTCTACTAAACGCTAAGTGGCATCAGATTTAGATTTCACAATGTTTATGTTTATGTTAAACTGATTACTGCAGAATTTTTCAACATATCGTAGTAGTGCGGAAAGCTTGGTAAAGCAGGAGATCATGATAACAAAAATGCCGGAATTCATTGCATACCAGGAAGATTCAACAAGTAAACTGTCATGTCAACTTTCTTAGAACCAAAACATTTCTAGGCAGTGGATGTGCTATAATGTACAAACTCACATGTCTTATTTGATATTGACCTACATACGTTTGTCACGCCAGGGTGACACCGGGCTAGTCTACTGAAGGGACGGAACACCAAGCACGTTGTGGACAGAGACAACAAGGTATATTTTTACAAGGATGATGTATTTACATAAATGATAAGCACAAATAATAGATGAATATGTCAGTACGGACAACGTCCCCTAGCAGCCACCGCCACAGGTCCTTGCACAACCAAGGCACATCCACGATTCTGGAACAGGTAGGTAAAGTCAAAAGTAAACGTCATCATGATCTGGATCAATATCCAATGTTAGAGATCAGCTAAACAACTCCGGCTTCCGCCATGATGGGAGTGACGTTATACTAACGTCGTAAAGTTACTGGTACTTATGAGATACAGAGCCTACTTGGGCGGATGGGGTCCATAACGCATCGGTGAACGTCCCTATCGATTCATCACGTACTTTGACGGAATGACGTCACCGGAATATGCCCCCACTCGATTACGCCCTTGGTCCACGCGGAGCAGAGTCCCACTATTACACGGTGTCGTGTCGTGGACTCCAGAATAAATAAATAAATCTGTGTTGCGTGCTGAATTTACGCAGAAACAAAGTAGGGACGTGCCGTCGCTCGTTGCTGACTGGCTGGCTGCCTGGCTGGTGTCCTGGCTGGTGTACTGGCTGGGACTACAAAACACCAACGGTGTTGTTACCAGAATGTAACATGTTATAGTCTCAATAATAGTCACAGTAGTGCACATGAAATCAATATCCTGATTGCATGGCAATATTAAACATCAACATATATTACAATGATGAAACATGATAAATTGCAATGTACACAAAGATAGTGAAATTTTCACTAATTGGAAGAAGGGGGCTGATGGAATTCATAAGTCGGAAAATGCGATATAACACATTAATGAAGTTGAACAGCCAATATATCTAGTGTACCCAACGATATATCTCTTCACAGCCGTACATGTGAATACAGACGTCATTCAGTTATTTACCATTAGTAAACAAACATTTGATTGCGACAGGCCTTACCTTGATCAGACTGCCCGTGGCCAACTGCGCTAACTTAATAAAGAGCAACTGTGCCAAGTATTCTCCTGTGCAGACTCACAGTATTACATTACATTACATTACTAATAATAAACACTGTATACTCTAATCAGACTGTAGGATTCCACAGGCTGACCTAAAGCATCAGTGATTGAAACAAATTATACTTCACATCATGTCCTTATTGCAGTTTACTGATGTATAAATCAGTGCATTTAGGAGCAGAACTGTCTGATCTGGTCCATCCTGGTCGCAATAGCATTTACAATATTTACAACACACTGCGAACGTAATATGACTTAATAAAATGAATGTACAGACGACTGGGTTAGGAGTTTACATGTGTTTCCCCATAGAGTAATGAAAGTCGTCCAGAAAATTAAATTGTGACATGTTAAAATTGGCAATATTCTCATGTATTGTACAGGTCGCAGACTGATATTGGATTGAACCGTACTATAAAATGCATAGCTAATGATAGTGAACATTTCAATCAAGTTCGCCCTTCGTTTTACAAATACAATAAATTGCTAATGCAATGAGTCAGAGTGACATGCAACAAAAACACATGAGAATAATATGCCATTACAATACTCACGGAATGCTCCCACATGCCAGTCATGTAATCGTTATCATTTACACGTAAACACGACGAATTAATGAATCACTAATATTTGATTAAGGGAGATAATCTACAACAGCGGATACATGCCATACGGCTTTCATTGACCAAGCGTTTGGTCGAAACGGGGCCAAATAACTCAGTTAAATTAAATAATGCAGTACTATCGAGGATACGATAACACTGCGTAGAATTGCCGATCTTGGCAAGATTCAGACTTAAATGGCAGCATTAGAAAGTAACAACAACATATGTACTCACCAATTCCCAGTGAAAACTTGCGCTCCAATGTCACAATAATGTAATTGAATGTCCGACTGATAGTATATGGTGCTACAACGAATATATACCCCCACCCTAGTGCATGACTATCCCATGTAGTCTGCTTGTCAATGTAAAACTTATGTGCCAACATTTGGCTTACAATTTTACGTAAGTGGACTAATGATCTGACAGTCAGTCTAGCTCATGAGATATCTGGTGAATTAATCTGAAATACTTCAGTCATAAATAGGTATGACCTACTAGGTAATTAGGCTAGCATCTAAGTCTGCATAAACAGTGTAGATCACGCAGATATGACCAGTACAAAATCCAATACTGGTGGCCCGTGCGCGGTTTCGCATAAAGCGCTATTCTCTCCAGCGGTGTATTCCACGGGCCATATTTCACACACCATACCTATTCGATCGTCCTGTACTAGAATATTCGATTACTGCTCTAGACTATGTAACCCGTGTTACAATTAATGGATGATAAAGAAAATAGTCGGCTACGATTCGTGACAACGTTATCTGCCACATTTCCAAAGTTTCATTATTAATGTTGTTCTCTTTAGATTATTATCAATCCGCAATTTGTCAGGGCCCGGTTGCTCAAAACCTCTGTTAGCTTAACAGACTGTTAAATCCTTAGCAATGCTAATGATGTAACAGTCTGTCAAGCTAACAGAAGCTTTGAGCAACCGGGCCCAGTTTGTTCAATATTGGTGGAGTTGCGATTTTGACCAGGGCCCAGTTGCTCAAAATCTCGTTTAGCTTAACAGACTGTTAAATCCTTAGCAATGCTAAGGATTTAACAGTATGTTAAGCTAACAGAAGCTTTCAGCAACCGGGCCCAGTTTGTTCAATATTGGTGGAGTTGCGATTTTGACCAGGGCCTGGTTGCTCAAAACCTTTGTTAGCTTAACAGACTGTTAAATCCTAAGCAATGCTAAGGATTTAACAGTATGTTAAGCTAACAGAAGCTTTGAGCAACCGGGCCCAGTTTGTTCAATATTGGTGGAGTTGCGATTTTGACCAGGGCCCGGTTGCTCAAGACCTCTGTTAGCTTAACAGTCTGTTAAATCCTTAGCAATGCTAAGGATTTAACAGTCTGTTAAGCTAACAGAAGCTTTGAGCAACCGGGCCCAGTTTGCTCAAAACCTGTTAGCTTAACAAACTGTTCAATCCTTTTAAACAATATTTTATTCATCCAATACAAGTGATAAATGAATGATACATGATAACTAATGGGATTTGACCGAAAGCAGAACTTATCGTGGTCATCTCCCAACAGAAGCTTTGAGTAACCGGGCCCAGTATGCTACTATAGACTATATGTCTGAAACATGTATTAAAGGTATAAATTAGGCTGCGGTTTGGTGTGTATGTTTAGTATGTTTAAGTGATGTTCCAAAAATGAATCAAAACTGTTTATTCGGCTCATATTTAAAGGTGGGAATTGGCTCAGACACCTTCCATACCCTTCCATATCAAAACTGCAACTGACGCCATTATTTATAGAAACGGCCAGACACGTTTTGACAAACACTCATTCAATTAGCGCATGCATTTTAGTTTTTCGATCATTCAAGTTATTTTTGTTTTAGCACCACATGGTTAGTAACCAAGCTACAAATATGAAACCTTTGTATTTCAGATACTCTAAAGTACTATTTGGAGAAATTATACTTATATTATTATGCAAATCTTTTGAAATATGATGTATTACCTGTGGAAGCCCGTCAGTGCCTCGTGTGATTTTTTTATTTTCATTTATTCATGATAGGATCATGAATCTTCGAATTTTCAAGATCTTTTTTTTTAATTGTCTTTATTTTCAAGATAATATAAGTTTTCAATATCTTTTCTTGAATTTAAGATCTTGAAATTTCAATAAGAGATCTTGATAATTCAAGAAAATATAATGAATACTGTATAACCTGTGAATAAAGGCCAGTCATGGGAAGTGAACAATCTGGCCTTTGTTCACAGGTGGTCTTTATTCGAAGGGTCATTTATATAGTAATTGTGTCATTGGGACAACAAAACTGTGGCCTTTACAGCCAGGTGACTGCTATTCGGAGGTGGTCTTTAGCACAGGTTCGACTGTATTCATAATATTATCTTGAAAAATCAAGAAAAGATAATGAAAATTCCAGAAAACGCCTTGACAAATTCAAGAATATGTAAGTATACGCATGATATTATCTTGGATAAATTGAAATAGAAATATCAATTGTGACCGTAATCGGCTTCCGTTATTACCTGTCAGGTTGATCTATATACGGGGTATCAAGCCATATGAGGAATATGAAATGCTTATAGACCAACAAACAAGACGACACTAAATTATACCCGAACGTATAGTCTGGATATTTCGTCTCTTCGTTGCTACGCCATGCATAGACGAATATTAAGAACATTACTGTTCGTTTCTACGTAGCGTAGAAGCGAAGGAACGAAATTTACGCGGCGAAGGAACAAGAGACGAATCAATGACCACTCAAATTAAACTTTAGTGTCACGTGACGTCTATACGTCGCTATGGATGCATAACGACGTAAAACGTGCTTTGTATTTCAAAGACGTTGTCAAAACGACATTGAAATATTTATTTCTGCAAATATTATTTCCGAGTGGAATAGAATGTAAATTTTTCACCGAATGCTCAGGAATGGATTTGCGACAAACATGAGGTGGACATGAATCCAAAGGAGGTGAGTTTCTATAATGATTTAAAAGTCATATTTTATATCGTAAATTTGATATTTGTGTAGAAAAAAATTACACTGCATTATATTTTCCGTTTCTGAAGAAAGGCCAGTAGATTTCATCAAAATTGCAACGTATACTTATCTATTTGGGGGAGTAATCACTTATAATTCCCAAAAGGCGTTATTTAATATAGAACTAACGACTGCATATATTTGATGATTAAAAGTATGCAGAATTATTATACTGAGTGTATTACATTATCACAGCCAAAATGGCTGTGATAATGTAATAAATTCAGTTTAATAAAAATTAATAAATTTATCCTAAAAATTGAAAATTCCTCCCTCAAAGTATACTTTGCTAGAAAAGTATACTTTGCGATGTTGATGAAATCGGCGTCTGTACTTTTATGTTCCGTTTGGCCGCTAGCTGAATCATATACTCCTATCAAAGGGGTATGGTCACCGTCATAATGGAAAAAGATTGTGGTTTAAAGAGCAAGATGCATTAGCAATAGCGAGTAGCGTATAATGTCGGACCTGATCAGAGTCCGGATCGGGTGCTATCTCCATCATAGTATCGCCGTTTTTGGCCTCCGATATTATATAAGAAAACCGCAGTAGTTTATGCAAATGACGCTGAACCTTGACACAAGATTCAGAGCTCATGCGGAATTCCACATGAGCTTTGACTATTGTTAACATGGTTCGACCTCATTTGCAGAAAATATGATTTATTTTCGACATCGAATATCATTAGTTCTTTATTCCTAGTTTGTGTCACTCAAACGGTGAGCAGGATCCACAATTGCTGCAATTTATGCGTAGTATGGTTATGTCGGTGAAAACAATGGAACATAGTCAACCCGTTGACGTGAATAGAATCGAGCAGATGAAAGTGAAACAGACAGAAAACTGGTTACAAATGTGTTATTTCAGCCTAAGGCTGTCTACCCCAGCCAGTGGTGTCTGCTGCTACGTTGGGCGTTGATGTCCCGAGAGCAGTCGGCATCATCGCCGCGCTGTTTGTCATCTGCTGCCCGCCCTGGTAACCGGAGACGCGGACGCCGTAGCTCACAGTTTCTTTGACAACGTGGATTGGCGAGGTGAGACAGACTTTAACCCACTCAATAATAAATTTACACTTTGCTGTCTACTTTTACCAGAGCACATGGTTATAGGAGGATACCCGTCCAAATAAATACAAAACGACTTCACCACTGGGAAATCCCACATGAGATCGCTAAATATATACAATTACGAAGACATTGAAAAAATAATTGCAGAAATAATAGGTGGCAGACGATTTCACTTGAGTTTTACCAGAGCGATCTACGTCCAAATCAAGACAAAACGACTTCAGCACGTGGTGTATTATTACACATCGAAATTCTCCCAAAGTCGGCAGATTTTATTTGCAAAACATAATCACTGAACCTGCTATATTTACTATTCGTCGTAAGAAATGAGTATTTAAATTTAATAGTAGTAGTAGTAGTATAATTTATTATAGTGACACATGTGAACAAGCATACTTACATACCTATATTTACATACATTTTGTTCGCTTAAGGCATATTGGTATGATATGTTGCTCAGCACCCAGCCATATGAATGGCTTACGAGTCACTTCTTTCATTATAATGAGTAATGAAAATCTGTAATATGACGGTAATTAACCCATTCCATATCATATACACAGTATTACGACACATTCCAATGTGTAACTGCACATGTCTTGACCGCCCATGTGAACCATCCGAAATGGACGGTCCAATGCACGATCACAACATGTTGCGGCGGTCGACCTGGAATGAAATAAAGCAATAAGGTATATATGTGTATATGATATGAGATGAGTCAATATGACGAGTGTATAGTGTTTAATACATTAAACTTGGGTTGTATACTATTTCTCATAATGTTTCTTGGTTTTCTGTACCAAAGTGTATTTTAATTTCAGAATTCATAATCCATTTCATGCCAGACACAGAACACGACACTTACATTGTGCATGTGATTTACGTGTATAATATGACTTTTAATCGGCCACTGTGACCGTCCCGCCAAAGGATTATTAGTTTTAGTTGGAATGAAGAACGCGACATTCGCTGAAATTAGCAATGACATTTAAGGATTATTTTCACCTGTCACGGATCTCCGGAACAACGATACATCGGTCCCAATTACAGAATCAAAGAACGGTACTGAAAGTACTGAAATATGTGATCTCCACAAAAACTGATTACTTGCGGAACAAGAGACTGAAAGTTGCATATTTCCTCAATCATCATCCAGAGGCAAATGTACTGTGATGGTGCAAACGCATTCCCATCCATACGTTTTTTATAGAATAAATTACTGTTTGAAACTCCCAGAAAAGATATTGTACGAACCTGGCGGCTAACTGGTCACTGCCACCTAACTGTGACAACTAACTATAATAGCTGCTGTATTCATACGCACAAAACGTCTTGATTCGTATTTTTCACAAATTAACTGATAAAATGAGCACAAAACTGTGAAAACTATAGAGAATAGTATATGTAGAGTTTCAGATACAAAGCAAGACAGACCAAAACGCCAAAAGATAGTTGGCACAGGGCACTATTTTCTTGGCCTTACTCGCCATTTAGGCGTAGCACGACAATATGGCTGCCACATTAGAAATTTACGTGACATAATATTCTATCTCAAAGAAGATAACATATAAAAAGGCTAAGTCTCCCAACACGGTTGGCTCCGATTGGTTGATTTCAGTTAGACTCATTAGGTTCCCGAAACTATATATACCCATACTAGGCCGTCAGCCAGAAATGGAAACCCTACCCCCTGGGGGATATTTTGCAGTCATATGCCGTATGTCTGCGCTCTGTAACCCACTGGATGAATATTTGGCACCGCTTAGAAGTATACCACTTTTCACAATCGTTAAAAAGTCCACTTTTTTTGTCTTCATCATTTGAAACAACTGGCATTACGGAATCAAACTACGATTTCCTATACTATAGAATAATTTCCTTTGAAGCAGTTTTGCAGCTGGCTGTAAGATGTAACAGTTTTGTAGCGGGTTGTAGTCTAAAATTAGAATAAAGGCTGTTTCCAGCGGTTAATGTAACATTCATGAGATCAAGATACTGAGACGAGGTTATCTCTAGAATGGGTTGAATGTAAACAATATTTATATATACCTTAGTTAAATGTTAACACACAAAATAGTTACAATGGCTAAATCATTTCAGGAAAAAAGAAATGTAGGTCACATGTTATAATGTCAGTTCCTTACTTCATGCTCTGGTGGCAGTACTTTCAGTACTTTGATTTATTTCATATTGCCCAGGAAAACATATTTTGCCTGACAATTAGAATCGTATTCAAAAGCGCAAAGCCGATATACCCCGATTTCCCAGTATGTGTACAGAACATATAGAAAATATACCAGTTTGAGTTAAGGAAGTTACTACAGTATGTATCAACATAGGCCCAGGTCACCCTGAGAACCCGCACTATCTGATCAAAGCATACGTTCTTCACCATTCATGAATATGACAGTGTTTCCCGAAGTCCAACTTATAAGCTATATGATACGACACGGTGTCATTGAAAGTATCATTACTGCCATCAGTAAAACGGTTATATCTTAATGTAGTCTTGCCGAACTACCAACGGACCCGGAGAGTATATACAATGACTTTTGGTGATTTTGCATCTTCAGGGCCTATACTATTGGAATCCGACGGATGACACTATGTCACCATTGAGCATTTTACATAATCCAATATGGCGTCCAAGATGGCTGCCCAAAACAACAAAACTAGATATATATGGCTGTGACTAGAGTAATGGAGCTTATGGATTGTACGACGAGTGTAGATCCAGACCAGCCTGTGCATCCGCGTAGTCTGATCATAATCTGCATCGTTCGCCATTACATCAATGAAACACCCGTACTGCTTTGAACAATCAATATATATAGCTACCAGGCTGCATGAGTGTGTTATCGAATCAGGATCAACACTGGTCACAAATGCCACGACCAAATTTCTTCGGTCTTCATATTTTAATTTCAATGTAAAACATTTAATGGAGATCAAGGTACATTCTCACCCGCCTGTATACGGATAGCAGGAGCCGGGCCCGAGTAACCATTCAGCGTTTAGTTAACTTTTCAACGAAGTTTTCATATTACCATGCTAAACATGAATGTATACGTTGGACAGTCACACTACCTCAGCATTCGCTCTGGCGGTGTTGAGCTTGCCTATGTCTTCAATTTCTATTATAAATACCAATGTTGCGCACCATGATAAAGTGGTCTGCGTTTTAGCTAAGTCACTTCTGATCGGTACTGTCCAGCGTAAGTGAGGCGTTCAAACACCACATACGCTTCCATCATGGTGCGACGCATTCATTTTGATATACACATTTTTTTTTTTTGGTTTGTTCATACAATGTTACCTTATTTCACCAACTAACTTGTTCCTTAGCCATATTGTAAAACTGACCTTCTGCAGGAGAAGAATTCACATAAGTGTAAAAGCTTGTTTTCTAATCCTGTTCTCAATTGTATGTATGTATATATCACTTGCCACAACTTGAAATAAATATTGTTTGAACTAAATTTCTTCGGTCACAGCCGCATATGACTATGTATGTACAAGAGAATCAGTATGTACAATTGATACAAATGTTGTAGGTACGTTTGGTCATATTGCGACCAAACTGTAGTCTAATGGTGTCTGTTCAATTTACAGCTGTGTTCAGCCGTCCTACTTATATCTTGGAAAGCGATCGCGACACACACAATGTATGCTTCTCATCGTCTTCATCGGATGCCGCAGATGGTCAGATGGAAGAAGTAATATCAACATAAGACAGAGACATCTCCCCATTTGACGTCAGGGAATCAAGCCCAAAAATTGCAACAAACAGTAGATTAGTTCGTAATATATACGACACTCTGTTGGATGATGAAATACTTTCACCATCGTCCCGGCCTGATGACCATAATGAAATCATGCCATACGCAGAAGTGGTTCCAGAGAGGAGCATAATTCATGACATATTTGAATTATTCTCAGATGAGAGTATTTCGTCATCGTCATCTGATAAAATCGGGTACGACAGAAGTGGCTTAAGTACCATCCCAGAGGAAGATGTTGCTGATCTCTCTATTTGCTCGCCACTCCGCGATGATCAACGTAACATGCCTCCACCGGCGTCAGCTTTCGTTGATAACAACATCGAACCTGCTGCTACAGCATGGGTCAACAACAACACTGAAGAGGAGCCACGTATTCCAGAGGACTGCCAACATGGCGAAACCATGGCCAGCACAGACAGGAATATAATCCATGATAGTTTCGACTCATTCTCAGATGAGAGTATTTCGTTATCGTCATCTGATATAATCGTGTCGGACAGAAGTGGCATAAGTACCATCCCGGAGGAAGACGAGGAAGACAGTTCCATTTGCTCGCCATTCCACGATGACGAACATTGCATACCTCAGACAGCATCAGTTATTGACAATAACGACACTGAACCAAAACTCCCGTCTGAAAATACAGAAAGTAGCAATCCTATTCCAGAATCATCATTGGTTGACAACAATGGAATCGAATGCTTATCTGCAGAGGAACCAGATATCTCCCAACCTGATGAAGCAGTGTCCCGCAAAGAAATAGCCACGGGTAGTACCATAATCCAGGACATTTTCGACTCATTCTCGGATGAGAGCATTTCGTTATCGTCATCAGATATAATCGACAGAAACGGCTTAAGTACCATCCCAGAGGAAGACGAGGAAGACGTTTCCGTTTGCTCGCCATTCCACGATGATGAACATAGCACGCATTCGGCAGCATCAGCCATTGTCAGCAACAAAATCGAAACCGAACTATCGCCTGAATACGAAGATTATAATGCCAGTATCCCAACATCAGCGAAGATCAAGGACAACACCCAAACAGAACTACCGTCTGAAAATGAACCAAGCAATTCGGAAATCTCTCACCATGAAGACATCCCTCCAGGCATTGAAATCACCACAAGCAGAAACTTAATTCAGGACATATTTGACACATTTTCTGATGATAGTTGTTCATTATCGTCACCAGATGTAAGCCTACCAAATGACACTGGACAGAGTCCCGTCACGGATGACAATGAGGATGACACTTCCTCGTGTTCCTTATTTGACGAAGACGAATCGTACATTCTGCCGCCGGCACCAACGATGTCCAACAGCGAGGTTGAGTTTCCTCTAACCGACACGGGAGATCTGGAGCAGCTCGGCGCCGGCCAATACGAAATAGTCTACAAGGGCCGCTGTATCCACCAGAACACCCCGGTCGTGTGTAAGGAGCTGACCAAGCGGCCGGCGGTCGGCGACCGGATGCACGAGGCGAAACTCCTGTTCTATTTGTTGCCGACGGCAGTTGTGCCGGAAACGCTCGGCGTGATCTGCGATGTACGAGGAACCGGACATAACGGCATCATCCAAAGGTTCATACCCGGATTGACAACTCTGAGTGAATACCTGGACTCTCCTGACGAAACACCGGACAAAGCCGTGTTGCTGGATATTCTACTGAATACTACACGTGCTGTCGCCAAACTCCACAAATACAGCGTGATGCATAATGACATAAAGACAGATAACATCCTCGTCCATGAACGTTCTGCCAGAGTAGTAATGATCGATTTTGGTCTGGCGACATATACGACTGGAGTTGGACTAGTGTCACACGGAGATGCAACAATGCACCCTCACGTAGCGCCGGAGAGCTTTATTACAGAAACCACGTACAAGTCCGACATATATTCCCTTGGCTACATACTCTGGCGAGTGAACAAACTGCTTCATTGCAGTACAATAGGCCGACTGGTGCGCATGTGCAGTAACAGTATGTACCAGCCCGTCCATTGAAAACATAATTCACATACTAAACACCATAAAATATTATAGAATGATGGAACACATACACACCCCACACACACATACACACACCATCTGTCGTTGACGATATTTATATGTCTGAGCTAAGGGATCATACCGCCGCACCTGAAGCTACTCAGTCAACAACAACCAATTTGGTGACAGACGACAACTCTGACCGTTCAAGTACTAAAAAGCCCAACAGTCCTACTGATATTACAGTCACAGAGATTAGTAATTTGATAGAAGAGTTCGCAGCGGACGTGTTTTCCGTTACACCGCCGACGCCGTCCTGCTAGGACAGGAGCCACTGACTTCATATCATCACCTTCATATGAATAGGGGTGAGGGGAGGGTGTCGGTGGTGGTGGTGGAGAACACATATTGATATTTTGTATAAACATGGAAATATATCTGAAATGTAGGTGACGGAAATTGACAGTATCCATACAGGCCATCACTGCAGATGCAAAGCCTCATTTTCGAATCCTGCTAAAACAGTGTTATCCAATGACTGTATCCCGGGAATATCGTGGTTCGACTTGGAATACGTTGCTGACTGTATATAATACCAAACATTTGGGACATATTACTCCAGATGAGATACTGAGTACACTGCGTATATGTGTGCGAAAATAACGATCCGCTACTCACAGTCAGTGCACATGTAAAAACAATAGCATGCCAACTATGACATCCTGCCAATATGCTGAAACGGTGTATATATATACATTCTTGTAAATAACATGCATTAACTATATCCATAAGCCAAGTATTATGACAAACAATTATATTCTGAGATCCTGTATTTGTGTTCTTGTAATTTCCCCGCTGACAATAGCTTTGTGTACACTAGTCAATGAATTGATATTTATGTTACAGATTGATCGACTACAAACCGACTACTAATCCAAGTGCTATGTCTGTAGCGTATGGTGTCTTACAAGTCGCCCTGCGTCACAGACAAAACATTCGGGTTAACCAACTACATACTCCAAAAGTTTTATAAACACCTGTCCAATGTTGTATCAGTCTGGTGTTATAACAATTGTGTATATACGGGCCATTTAATCAGAAAATGTGTACTACCAACCGGCTGTAAGAAACCACTTTAAAGGTACATGCCCACTCAGTAGGCTCAAAATGTTCTTTATATCAGAAACATCATCCGAGACATTTTCTGGCAAAATAAACATTCATTCACCATTACCCCACCTATTGATTGGCAGTATTATACATTTTATATCAGACGTAAATTACCACGTTGATATCATGGACGATAACCGTGTTTCCTTAAAATGTTAACGGACATTATTATTTATTCTCTGTATTTATTTTTTGATGTGCAATGATCATACTTTATAATCTGTCGAAAATATTATTTTTGTTCAGGTGTATAAACTGATAATTAGTATAAATAATTAACAAGAGTTGTCAGAGGACAACGAAGCGCCCCCGGTGGCAGCAAAGGAACCGATGGCACATTTGAACGTGCATCTGCCACAGCGCAGTAGTGGACCCTTGGGGCAATGCGTGTGTGAAATATGAAGCAAATCAAAGCAAGGAAACAGAAAATATAGGCCATTATTTACCCGAGCGACTGAGCGTTAAGGTTTCGAGATGCACACAGTATGTGACCTTCACCCTGGGCTTAGAAGGGGTGGCACGGATGTGGATTTGCCACAGCGCAGTAAAGGACCCTTGGAGCAATGCGTGTGTGAAATATGAAGCAAATCCAAGCAAGGAAACAGAAAACATAGGCCATTATTTACCCGAGCAACGGAGCGTTAAGGTTTCGAGATGCACAAAGTATGTGACCTTGTCCCTGGGCTTAGAAGGGGCGGCACGGACGTGGATTTGCCGCAGCGCAGTAGAGGACCCTTGGAGCAATGCGTGTGTGAAATATGAAGCAAATCCAAGCATATAGGCCATTATAATTTTTGAAGACAGACGGACGGACGGACAGACAGACAGACAGACGGACGCCTACAACGCCGAGGGTATGCCATAAGCACGGCTTCCTTCGGAAGGCGCGCTAAAAAATAGCATGCCTCATTTGCATATGAAAATAGCCTCATACCACCGCGAATCACTATCAGTAAAATAATTACTACTAAATGATTATTTCCGTATAGCGAGCACTCATAATGTTTAGACCGTGTGGAATAGTGACACAATTATACACTTATTTAATTCTTATAAAGAACATTTTGTGCCTACTGAGTGGGCATGCACCTTTAAATTTGCGAACATACTTTAAACAAAAAGTTGGCATACAACCGCTTTAATCCATGCACAGTTACATTGACATAAGTGTGCATTTGACTAGTTATACATGCACATGTACATGTAGATGCAATAGTTAGCAAATCATCTCATGTACACTGGTCCTCATGCAGTTACACAGCTGGGACACAGGGGGCCGTTTCACTAAACTTCTTACGACTAAGATGTTCGTAAGCGCAAATTTAGAATCGTCTGCAAATTTCAATTGATGGATTTACATTTATTGAACATAGGCTGCACAATACATGTAAATCCAACAATTATTTACATGAACACGTTGTTAATGTGAAATTTACAGACTATCATAAGTTTGCACTTACGAACATTTTAGTCGTAGGAAGTTTAGTGAAACGGCCCCCAGGTTCTTGAAGAACGGTTAATATGTCGGTATTTTATGGGTTACTTCGGTATATGGTGATTTGGGTGCATTGTTACCAACACGTCACCTAGCTCATGCGAGTTACACGTTTAAGTACGAATTTACGTGTGACAGTATAAAATGGGTCAGAAAGTTCGGAACGGTGAATATGTAGATAATTGACGATTTATGTCGTGTGTGATGAATGAGCATTAGTAGTTGCACAAAACTATGTAAATTACACAAAACCAACGAAATCCACTCAAATGTACCCAACAGTCACCAAAATACCCATATGACACCAACATAATGATAGTCCTGCCGAAATTTGGCCATTTTGGGCCGAACCCGGACTTGGCGTATATACACTCTGTCATCCTTGAGCATTTTCCAAAATTCAAGATGGCGTCTAAGATGGCTGCCAAACAAAACCAGGTATTTGCCGCTCAGTAATGTAAATATATTGTTTTTCTTTTTCTTGTATTACACATTGCTTTAAATCAAATCATTAACACGTCATAGTGTGTGCTTTGTATCCAAAATAGCTTGAAATATACAAATAAGCTTTGAAAAGTAATTGCGTTCATTACACACACGTTTCAGTTTCATATTGCGGTTTGCATAATGCCTTTGATTACTAATCATTCAACTATATAATATTTCAATGATTTCCAAGATGGACGCCAAAAATAATTTGTTCTATCAAAATATGATTAATTTCCGTTTAACACTTCTCTACCATACACACTTTTAATGAAATAAATCATGCATTCATGTTTCGTTTCTGTACACTCTCTACCACATCACAAATGTATTGTCTAAATTTCATCCAATATGGCCGCCATGACATTAAACAAACTGGTGTTACACACTCGCGTACAAATGTAATGTTGTATAGTGCTTGAATTGAATACCAATGTGTAGTATTTACTGTTGAATGGTTTAAACGTGTGTATAATACTTATTTACTAGTACCCTTTATAAACTGTCTTCTAAAGGAATGGTTTACTTTCTGAAAATGCAGCCAACGATCCATGAACATTACTATAAAATAGTAGCATCATTAAATGTATGCACACTGGAAAAAATCCCAAGGCATGCATAGAATAAGATACATATTTCTTTATATGTGGGAAATGTCAAGAAACGCGTTGAATGAAGGCCTGCATTGTAAAGCAGCATCCATCAGAGATTCGTTCATCCAACAACTGACAATACCGTCTCACCTGGGTGAAACATGGACACAAATTTAAGACATATGATATTCAGTTATAATTTCAAACGTACCGCCTGTAAGTTGCATATGAACCAGAGTGCAGTGGTGGTGGGGTCCCAAAATGCTTTAAGTAGACGGTGGTAACAGGTCCGTTGTCAATTATCTGCGAAATTGAACTTCCGAAATAATAGTGGAAAGTAGTGGGCTTGGAATATATTTTGTTTAGTGCTAGTAGTCAGATGTTTTGTGCCTGATTCGAATACCATGATCATGATCCGGTGTCACGTTTTCACCCGCCCCTCGCCCCTCCCCACGCGTTTCACCCCCCCCCCCCCCTCGCCCCCCCCCCCCCCCCCCCCCCCCCCCCCCTCCCCCCCCCCCCCGCACCCCCGAAATGTGTATTAGTTGGAGGCTGTTTTGCCGTTTGTGTTATCTGATGCTGACGCATTCCTTACATTTATTTCATATGTTATATCTATTTCTAGAGTGATTATTATATTTTTCTATAACATTTTAGTAACAGTAGTCATATAGTATTGGTGTCTGTTGAAGACTCTGTGCTTAACACTGTACATTTTCTTGTCTTTCATGGTATTAAATGGTTAATTTTGTTAACTTAAATTTGCTGATTGTGCTGGATTGGTATTAAACGATCTAGCCACATATTTATTTAGTACGTTTGTCGATACATGTATGTCCATTTGGTTGCATCATTCCAATGTTAATGTTGACAACGCCGTTCATATGCATAAGCCGTAGAATGACAGAGAGAACATGCCCGAAGGTATATGCCATCATGCGATTATTATACACAATAAACGCAGATGTAGCATAATTGTTCTTTTAACTACATTTTAAATATTAAATGTGTTCATATATACAGTACCAGCTGTCATAGATGGTCTATTACATATCCATATGTTAATATTCGGATATGTTACATCTAAACGCCACCTAGCAGCGTTTGAAGGTGACACACGTGTCAGTCATTTATCACAAATATACACGCTACTCCTGATATTGAATAGCTTAACCTTAATCAATAATGTGACATTTTGTTGAGCCAGGGTAATCTGATATTATTAATGGTACACTCGCAATTGATTGTTATAGGGCCAAGCATTCATATATAATTACTGTGTGGCAACACACTTGATTGCATAGATAATTTTCACCCACTACCTGTCCCATATATCCTACTGCTTGCTGATCATCTTGGAGACTATTTGCAGAACACACACTTTAATTTGGGTTAATAATGTGAATTGCTGAAGGAAGTGTATACATACGAGCATATTGCACTTCCATTGAGACGTTGCTGTATACACACTATATTCTGCAAGTTATGGCGTCCAATTTCAACGACAAATACGGTGGTTTAAATACATTTCGTTACCACCATTGTTAAGGCATGTGTTACTTGCTGTACACAATATATCACAGATTTAGTTCTAAGAGTAACATACAATGTATATTATTATTATTAATACTATTATTAGTATTATTTGCGTCAGGCATTTTGGTCGCCACCTTGAAGTATACAAAGTTATAAAGTAGATGCAAAAGCACCACACTCCTATTGCAAGCTGTGTTTGGCAGAACAAAATTAAATTTAAACTACTCGCATATTCTTCCACAAATTACTTTCGCGGCCATTTTCAACACCAATTAATTTGCGCATGGGTGAATAATTGATAATTAAATACATTATACGAAACACAAAATGGGACTCAATACCGATTGCAATCACACATTGAATTTGCAACGCTGCTCTGAACCATTATAAGAAATTAGGAACGGTATTGGCGGCCATCTTGAATTTCATTTGTATTTTAAAGCATACGTCTAACGTATACAGTACTTGTAATATATTAATACACATAATATATGACAGAAATCTGTATTGATTTCAGACTATTGAGGATCAACCACCGGCTTGTGTTGTTTTTGGCAGCCATCTTGTATTATGGACAATTCTCAAGGGTGACAGAGTGTCATCCGTCGGTTTCCAATAATATAGGTCCTGAAGATGCAAAATCATCAAAAATACATTGTGTATACGCCAAGTCCTGGTCCCGTGGAAGTTCGGCAGGACTATGGCCATCTGTTCAAACACCTCTGAGCTGAGATAGGATTTGTCAATTGCTTGCAGTGAGTGAATGGGAGTCGGTAGGGAGCAATGTCATATGTGGCTGTGACTGGAAAAATGGAACCTATGGGCTTTGTGACCTCAGTAGATCCAGATCTGCCGCAATGCATCCGCAGTCTGCTCAAGATATGCACTGTTCGCCATTCCATTGGTGAAACACCCGATGTTTTTTCTAACAAGCAATGTATCGTTAGCAGGTTACACGAGTGTGCTATTTGATCAGGAGCTGCACTAGTCACAATCCCATGAGCCCCATTTTCCAGTCACATACACATGATGGTGCCAAGACACCGGGGCGATGTATCACCAGCGTGTTCCTTGTTAAAGAAGATATGTTTGCAGGCTATATCAGATGACAAATGATTTGTAAAATGCAAATATTTACCTAATTTTATTTGGTAATGTTGTGAAATCATCACGTGATACCTGATACTGTATTTTGGGTTATATAATTATCATACAACAGTTGATGACCGACATATATGTGTGACAGTGTTAATGGGTTTATTGGTACTGTCCACACATCAAGTGTACTCCCCCCAAAAATCAAAGGGTACAGGTTAATCACCGAACATACGAAATCTACATTGCAAACGTGGTTTTGTAACACTTGTTAGTTTGTGTCACGAACAGTGCCAGCGTAACCACATCCCATGACGCTAACGCATTAATACGATAAACATTGGCAAAATGTACTCAACTATCATCAATGATCTGGAAATCAACAACATCATTGGAAGAAAGGACGGGAGACCCTCTACAGCTGCAATGAACGTCACTATGCATTAAGAAATCAAACTTGTAAGAAAACGTCATGTGATCCATAATAATCGTAAACATGACTAAATTAACAAAAATAGACAAACACACATTGTAAGTGCGATTATATTGCACTTGTTCATTTCTGTCACGACCTAGCTAGGCAAGCATAGACATTGTCCATGTTTACACGAAGAAGAATGGGTGCAGCGGAACCTCAGTAAACGAAAAAAAAAAAAAAAAAAACAACAACAAACAAACAGCAGACGATAACAAAAATTCAGCATTTTACACATTAGGGATAAGTAAAACTTACTTCCAGTAGAAGACAATTAATTCAGTACCAAAACAGGCAGGAATATACCATAATGTTTCTGTGTGATCAGTGAAGGCCCATACCAGCCTACGCATACGGACGGTCTGGTCAGGATCTGCATTGTACGCTATTTAAAGAAACACATGCAATGCGTCTATATAAGCAGTAAATATAATTAGAGATCACTATCTGACATGCTACAGACCAGCCTGGGGGCCGTTTCACTAAATTTCGTACGACTAAAATGTTCGTAAGTGCAAAATTATGATAGTCTGTAAATTTCACATTAACAATGTTTTCCTGAAAACAATTATTGGATTTACATTTATTGAGCATATGCTGCATAGGCAGCCTATGCTCAATGCATGCAAATCCACCAATTCAAATTTCCAGACGATCCTAAATTTGCACTTTCGAACATTTTAGTCGTACAAAGTTTATTGAAACGGCCCCCTGAATGAAACGTCCATTAATTATGCACCCCAAAGAACAATGGAGTCGTAATAATACTACATCATGTATGTATATATTGAGACAAGTAATGTGATTGTGTACGTAAGAAGGTGTGCAATATCTCATGAAACTTATAAATTTACAACATTTATGATAGTTTCCGTAAATGATGTCGAAAGTTGACGAAATGTTCAGAGCATTCCGCATATGCTATGAAGATTTCGTAACCTGTCTACTGTTGATACAATGTCCCTATGGGAATTTAAATGTGTTAAATGGAGCTGGATAGTGACATGGAGGGTTGAAAGTCTATGCAATTTGGAAAGTGACTCTAAAGCCTGTCTCGATAGCTTGGACATGATGTAACTATAAGAACAGTTATGTTTTGAAAGTCAGTCCACAAATTCAAAAAGTGTCTCTCATGTTAACATCCTATAAACAAGTGTAGGCTAGTTTTAACTATACAATCAGTATCTGACTAATTTTGACATTTTGTAGGGCTGGTCACACCCTAGTACAGAATGTGCGTGCGTTGTGACCGTCAGAACAACCAGTACAGTACAGTACAGTACAGTACAGTACAGTGTGCAGTTTCTTTGCGCTCATCTTGACTAAAATCCATATTGCGCAGTTTAGGCTACGATCTACATCATTCGAATGATTAGCTATTCATTACAAGCATCTCAAAGATGGCGAATGCCGCGGCGGAAAATGAATTAAATATTTTGCCCCATATTTATGACATCATTAAAAGGTATTTATCGTTTGTGACCAATTTAAATACGTATTGTGTATCTTATTTTTGATTTTTTGAATGTGACAAACCTACACCGATATCGGATTGTGTGACTTTAATGATTTGCAACGGGTTTTCGCGGGCGATGAAAGTTTCGGACCATAGCCATTTCGGACCTACTGTCTGTTTCACACAAACCTAGATGTGTATGGTGATTTAACATTGGGAAATTTGTTTTTCGCAATAAAATCAATATTGAACTAAATTTCACAAAATAAAACGAAGGTTCATTCTTAAATTTTGACAATATTTAATATTATCCCAAAAATATAGTTTTTTAATTATTTATATAACAGCCGTAACATTTGGGCAGGTTTCGAGAAACAGACAGTCATTCAGTCACTGAAGTTGGCATACTGCCATTAGCATCTGCTAAATGATTCGACTGCTACTCACAACAATTGTTGTCTGCTGTTGCTTTATAGTTTGCCTTCTTTCTAAATAAAAAACATGGTTTTACAGCACATGCGAATCCATTGGAAATGATTTTAAAGACTGTCAAAGCATGTTTTTGATGAGAGAAAAGGAAAATAGAAAATAAACAGCAGATGACAATACTTAATTTAGCAGTGTAATGGTTAAGTACATGTGAGGTTAACGGGTAGCAGGTCAAAACGCCCCCAAGTCAAAACGCCCGCATTTTGGTCAAAACGCCCCCATCTTTGGTCAAAACATCCCCATCTTTGGTCAAAACACCCCCAAAAAACACCCCCATAATTTTATTTTTGTTAAATACGATTTTATTTTGTCATTATTATTTGTATTTGTACAGTAATTCAGTGGACATGAATTAGCCTTTTTAGCATGATAAACAAGTCCGTTTTTTCAATAAACATGACCTGTTTGATTGTGGTTTAGTCAAATTGGGGGCGTTTTGACTAGGGGGCGTTTTGACTTTGGTGAATGACAACAAAACATAATTGGTTCATCATGTACTTTTTATTTCATTATAATTCAAATATATATATAATGTAGTACATAATACTTATGTAATACATAATACTACTGTTAATACATGATAAAATTAATGCAGGATGGTGGTGGAATAAGGCCAGTGTGTGGTGGAAATAGGTACCATATAAAATGAGAGATTAATTTTTGCAAAAGTAATCAATTAACCTTCTTACCAATGGTACCTATTTCCACCTCACAGTGGTATTATGCCAACACCACCCACCAAGCGCCAACACACACACGCACCCGCACACATGTTATAGTTCTAGTTTTAGCACAATAGTTACAGAAAAAAATTAAGTGTTTATAGCAATATTTTCATAAAAAGAAGATCGTCATAATGTAGTCAATTCATATTTTGTTTTCTCAGTCATCAACAGGTGCAACAGTGACGCGTTTTTTTTAAATTTCTATATTCAATCAGACTAGACTTGCAAATCCCATGCCACAAGTATATACCACTAATCAATATATTTAATACTGATTAATTAATTGTGAATTAATGCATGTGTCTATAGTAATGAATGCATGACTGCGAATATATGTATAACGGGATAAAAGTGGTTAAATAAGTGTGAACAGAGGTACCTATCAACGGGATAATAACACAGAACACGCACAAACACACACACGCCAATACATAATTACATCATTTAATCTTTTAATCATCCTTTAATCATGCTAATAGAAATACAATAACAAAATCAACTGATGTATTATGCAATAATTAACATTGAACACTCAAAATACACTCAAAAATACACATACGCAAAGAAAACACAAATTTACACATGAAGAAATAATTCAGAAATTATACAATAATATCGTCGCCATAATTGCATAAATGAAAATAGTATAGTAAAACACCCATAAAAACCACCAGAATAAGGTAATTATTTGACAATAAACATTTGAAGATGGGGGCGTTTTGACCAAATAGGGGGTGTTTTTACCAAAATGGGGGTGTTTTGACTAATTGATGGGGGTGTTTTGACTAGGGGGCGTTTTGACTGTAAATCAGGTTAACGCCATCAGGCTCAGCAATACTTAATTAGGTTGAACTCCTTCTGAGTTATTGTCCCATTTGCAAATGTCATACAGTCCGTTTTTCAGCCTATTTTTATTCAAGCTCTAGCGAGAATTTTATCTTCTTCATCACAGTATTGAACGAGACTCTAGAGATGTAAACCAGATGATGACAGAATTCCGCAACCAACTCCTGAAGGCCAGAGAATGCATTGAGAAGATGTCTGGCATCCAGTACAGTCGACAAGATCAGCTCAAACAGATAGACATCCTGCAGCAGCAGCTGACCACTAAAACACAGCTGATACAGAAATACAAGTCCATGGGAAGTTTTGACGTCTCGTCATCATTTGCACAATAGACAATGAAAATAACTCCTTCCATTACTGTTTGCCACTGTTAGAGATTACCAATAATGTGTAATTAACTATTAATGCAATCTTATGTAAGGAAATAGTAGCAAAAATTATGACAGAAACCATACATATTTGCTATATGTACATGTAGGAACCTCACAGAACAAATACAATTTGGCAACTCAGCTTGCTGGACGTGAAAGAGACACATTATAGTTCTAGAAGTTGGTTGTTGCTGTCAGAATGAGTGGAGAAGAAGACGACATCCATCCAATCTTCACCCAGGACCCGGAGGATTGGATGCAGTATGTTTACAAACAGGTATATTGGTGACGGCCTGACGAAGGGGCTATAAGCTTAAACACTACAGATCTTGAAATCCTAATGTTTATGAATGGTGACCCAGATAAGCCGGCTCGAAATTGACCATCTCATCAGGATCTGCACTGTTTGTGAAAATTTTATCTTTTACAAATTTATCCATTCCTAATGAATGGAATACTCTGAAACCTAGCATAGATATCTATTCCAATAATGTAGGCCTAATGGTGAAAGTGTTAACCAAATGTATGTGGGCAGTTGGCCCTTAAGACTTGTCACTAGACGTGTTATTGATTGAAACTTTCATATCAATTATTGAAACTAAAATATTGACGATACATCAATTATTAGATAAAACTATAAAAGTTACACTTACAAGACTGTATGTGGACTATTTAACTTGATGAAATATTATTCATGTATTATAAAAAATATCATTCAAACATTTAGTACCACCATACTTCCATATACATTATATATCTAGAGACATATTTTCTTCCGTTTCAGATTTTAAACAAATAATGGAACAATAAAATAACGTTATACAAAGTACAAAATCATTACCATACCACCACATTTTGTGGTATCGATATTTCAAAATGTGTATTTTTTCTATCAATGACACCTCTATGTGTCGCTAGTGTAGATCATGAACATGGATATACGAGTCAACTGACTGACCAACTCTTATTCATAGGCAGACACAATGTTAAATTGGCTGTTCGAGTGTAGGCCGTGATCAGACTGCAATTGTGCTGGCTGATCTGTAGTTATGCTGGTCGGTAGTTCTGTATGCATTTCCTAACCTTGTCTGATAAACGTGACATCTAATTATCAGGCTGGATTAATTCATATGCTTGATCCATCATTTCATGCTGACGGGCCACATTTTCTTGTTTTAATTATTACCGTTATCACATCATAGTACATGTTTTGATGTTACATGTATTATTTTGCAGGTGAGCATAGTAACAGATGATGGTGTGGAGCATGTGGGTCTGGTATACACGGTGGATCCTGTATCCAAGTCGTACGTTCTCCTCAACTTCGCAGACGACACGACAGCGAAGATGAAGATTATCCTGGGCCACGCCGTCTCCTCTATCACGGTGATCAGCACAAACACAGAGCCTTACAAGCAGGTATTGGTCGATTACAGGCAGACTAGTCCTTTACATTCTGAAGATACACAATTTTGCTGACGGAAAAATTAATTTATTTCTCAGTAGCCGATTTAACCAAAATTGCTAAGCATACTTATCTAGCTAATTATACTTTGAGGGAGTAATAATTTATTTTTCCCAAAATGAATTATTTGATATAGAACTAACGACTGCATAAATTTTATGATTAAAAGTATGCAGAATTATTATACTGAATTTATTACATTATCACAGCTGTGATAAAGTAAGAAAATTCAGTATAATAAAAATTAATAAATTTATCATTAAATTGAAAAATTCCACCCTCAAAGTGTACTTAGCAAGATAAGTATACTTTGCAATTTTGGTGAAATAGGCTACAGAAGTACATGTGGTGGCTACCAGTTGAACCGTCTTGTCGAGTGGACACAACATGTACTTCTGATGAGAAACAAATAAAATTAGAAGTCAAAAAATTTCACTATTTATATACACATAAAAATGTATTCCGAATGCACTGGGTTAAAATGTTGCAGATAAGCCATAAATACCAAATTAAAAATGTTAAAAACCTTGTAAAAATCAGCAGTTAATACCAAAAAGTAATTAAAATAAGAAATTGCATCGTTAAACGAAGCTTATCCCCTCCCTGGCAGCATTGATAGTAAAAAAAACAACAAGAAAAACACACATGTCCTTGGGCGGTACTGATAGCCTTGACAATAAAGACAAAGAAAATAACTTGACATTTTTGCCTTACAAATTTGCCGAACATAAGTCCTCGGTGACCTTGGACAGTCGGACGTGGCTCCAGGGATTCCGCTGGCGATCGCCACTTTCGCAATTGGCGATAAAAATAAACAATTGGCGATAAAAAATTACAATTTTTTTGAAGTGGCGATTTTTTTATTTTCCCCAGCGGAATCCCTGTGGGTCATATACAAAACAAAGCACCATCCCTAGACACACATCGTGGCCAAATATTATAAAAATCAGTGAAGCAGTTCACAAATTATTGAAGTGTTACTAATGTACATACATGGACTAACATCCCCTCTGCCTATCGGCGAGGGGATAATTACCAGTACCTTAATGTAAAAAGTCTTGTGAAGAAAATCTCACACAACTAGAACCTAAAATTTCCTATATGCTTACCATCAAAAGATAGCCTGGTGTTCTTTATTTACAATTTCAATCTTTGGTCTTTCGGATGAGGCTTGAAACCGAGGTCCTGTCGTTATACGTGTCTGTGACTGGAGAAATGGATCTTATGGGTTTTGCGACCAGGGCAGGTCTAGATCAGCTTGTGCATCTGCAGCCTGATCAGGATCTGCACCGTTGACCATTTCATCAATGAAACACCCATCATGCTCTTCTAACAAGCAATATAGATCGTTATCAGGCTACGAGAGGGTGCTATTTGATTACGAGCTATATTGGTAAAAAAATTTCTATAAGCCACATATGACCATAGCTGTTTCTGGGACATCAAACCCGATCACGTTCGCTTATCCCATATACCAACAGCGCCTCGACCGTATGTTCCGACCGGCTGGGGAGATCAACATGTCAGAGGAGGAACTGCGGGAGAGAAAGTCGCTCCTGCAGTCGTGGCTGCTGAAGAATCGCCTGCCCGTGGAGGTGACCGGGAGCAATGAGGAAATGTTGACGATCGCGAATGCCCTCATCATACAGCCGCCATACCGGGCCGAGGACTGTAGCTGCACAAATGAGATCATTCTTGGCAAGGTGCAGGGACTGATCACAAGTATGCCAACAGATCACGACACCTGGTGATAACACTGTCATAGCTGAATCTCTGCAATGGACCATTCCATGTTAGGTATCAGACTGTTCCATTAGTTTGGAAAGCGACAAGTTTGTACATATTCAGATAAATTCTACAAACTGTACAGATTCCGATGAGACTGCTTGTTATGAGCCTTCTCATCAGGATCTACAATGTTTGCCAATATTGGGATAGACATAGGAAAGGGTTAATGTATATTAGATACAAACCAACATGAATTCTTGGCAAGGTGCAGGGACTGATCACAAATATGCACGCAGATCACCGCCCATGGTCAGAGCTCCAGATAAGGTGCATATTGGCGTATTTTACGCACTTAGTGTAGCATAATACGCACTGATTATTAAAAGCACGAGTACAAAAAGTGAAAATACGCAGTCATTTTCAAATTGAGCAGTGAAAATACATGTACTGTAATAGTTGAAATTTACTTAGTTGAGCTGCAAAAACTGATTGCGTTTTGCAGCTCAAATAAGTGAATTTTTAAATGTGTTTTATGTTTTTATCATGTTTTCCCTATTTAATAAGGAAGAAAATCAATAATACATTTGTAAAAGTAAAATACACATTACATTTGAAATCTGGGGTTATAATACTCTTTAGATACAAAACTTATCTGGAGCTCTGCATGGTGTTAGTGTATATTAAATAGCGTGTCACGCTGAGGACCACTTGCATCGAGACAATTCTCGGCACGATGCAGGGACTGATCATAAACATGCCAACAGATTGTGACGTGTGGTGTTCTGTATATATGTCTGCGACTAGAGAAATCCAGCTTATGGCATTTGTGACTAGTGCAGATCCAGACCAGTCTGCACAGCCTTAGTCTGCACTGGTCGTCCAACATGAATCTGTTGTGTTTTCATTAATGCCCACTTTTTTGTTGAGCTTTCGGAAAGCGAGACATAGTGATCACAATGACGTCCGTGCGTCCGAAATCTGCGTTAAAGTTTTTAAAAATACCATCAAATGCCTCGGCGGGCTCGACATGCGGGCCGTGGCCATCTGGTCTTATTTGATGTTGTAATACTTGAATGGTACTTTGAAAATCAGAAGATCCGACACATTGCAGCACACATGTAAAATTTAATTCCACATATTCTCAGAAGCATTTATGGAAAATAAAAACAAGAAAACACGAGTCTTGTTTTGTCAATGGATATCGTCAATTGATATTTTCTTAACTGAAATAAAATTGCTATCATTCATTAGCGTTCGTAATCCTTCCCATGCTGAATCTTACCATGCTGAAATTTTTGTTATCTTCTCTGTTTACTTTCCATTTTCGTATCAAACGTGGTTTGACTACACTTCTCATTTGCAATGGTTTGGTTGTTTGTTTCTTCGGGTTTAATAGCCCATCAACAGCAAAGGTCATTTACGGCCGGGTCAATGGGTTTAGTACTAAATCCCAAATATTACCTGTACATGTAGAAATGGGGGGAAAATCCCAAAATCAGAACTGAATATTTACAATAAAAAAACTATATATTCAGCCCTGAAATCAGAATAATCCTGATCTGATGACAGGTCCTCACCACACCAGTCATTTGCAATGGAAATGATTCTAAAGGACTTTCAAACCATATTTTTAGTGTCAGAGAAAGAAGACCAAATATAAAACCGCAGATGATAATTTGTGTTTCCCCGCATTCCAAAGCTAGTGGTGCTTGAGCGAGTCCGAAACTACGACATTTTCCCAAGCTCTTTCCTACCTTGAAAACGCTATAGTGTCTATTGTACGGAAATTGGTGGGTGGGGTAACGGTTCACAAATGAACCATTTATCAGGTCCTAGGTCAGTCTTCCACCTGTGGACTGTCAGCCATACAATGTCGGATATAAGATTGCAATAATACAATTAATATGTTCAACAATTAATATCAGGATATAAGATGGTTGGGAGACAGGTTCCTGGTTTTTGCAGAATTGTTGAACATATTAATTGTATTATTGCGGAAAGATTACTATCAGGATATAAGATGGTTGGGAGAAATTATTACCCATACAATTTCATTTGTCATCATGTTTTATTTAATAGCTATAACTGGTACATAAGGAATTGTAGGACATACTAATTTTTGTCGTCTGCTGTTTATTTTACATTTTGATCATCAAAAACATACTTTGACAGTACTTTAGAATAATTTACAACATGCTTTGACAGCACTTCAGAATCATTTCCATTGGAAATGATTCTGAAGTGCTGTCAAACCATGTTTTATTGAGAAATAAGGCAATATATAAAAGCAACAGCAGACGACAATTGTTGTGTGTAGCGGTCTAAGGGTTAACTCACACACGCATGCTACATGTAACATTGGCATCAGGATAATAGTATGGTGTGTGCTTTAATCATACATGTATATATGATCCATGGCCCGAAAAATCCAGCTCGTTTCATTTCAGCAATTGGACTGATATCATTTATTAGCTGTATAGCATTATACTAACAATGCTGAATGGCGAGTTCTGAAATCATCTGGTTTGTGATGGAGATTCACTTCTGTGGTTTCGACTGGCAACTGGGCCAGCTGTGAGTGGTATCACCAAGCCACAGCAGAGTTTAACGATGGAGCTCCCAATAGGTTCAGGTTTGGTTTCCACAGGCCACAGCAGTTTCGACTGGCGACTGGGATCACCGAACCAATAGTTCCCAATAGGTTCAGGTCTGTGGTTTCATCTCGCTGTAGAACAGGAATGAAATGTGGTCCGCGGCTTCCTGAAGATACCACTCCTGCAATACAGCGTTTCAAAATGGACCTTATAATATTTGTGCAGATGCTTATCATGCGGTCATGCACTTCAAATTGGCAAACATGTTCATTGAGTGGTTGAGGAGTGAACTCGCAACCTCTGGTATTGAAGTCCAATGTCAGGCCCAGGCTACGGCCCATCTCTCATTTGAGACAAGCCTGTGACTTCGTACCTATTGAAGAAGATGTGCGATATCTCCTGAAAAATAATTACGATATTTGATATTTTCTGTAAATGATGTCGAAAGTTGACAAAATATTGAGATCAAATACAGAATAGAATATTTCGTCAACTGTCAGTTTCTGTAAATATTTTTATTGAAAAAATAGCTCATCTTGTGAACAAAACCACCTGGCTTGTTTCACTTGTTAGTCGACTAGCCAGCCTTATATGCTTAATAGTGAACCTAATGTTGAGTACCGCAAGGTTTTAAGTTGGAAATGACTGGAAAACCTAATTAAAGGCACTGAATGACCTACATGTATATATTACATTTTCAAGTTAAAACCATGCGGTACTCAACATTCCTAGGTTCACTATTTGGCTAGTATACTATGTGGTCAGTGTACGACACTTGTAAAGCATGACAATAATTTAGTTTCTTTGCTGGGTGGCCCTGTATGGAATTAGCCTCATGGAGTATTGCTATTGATTCAGAGAATAGACAGCGTTTATTAACCCTTTTACCCCTAAGTAAATGGAATGGATTTTGATATGTTAATTTTGCAACCAATCCTACCATCACAAAATAACTAGTCCATTTATGAAAAGGGGTATTTTTGTTTCCAAATACATGTAAATGAAAATTACTTGTAAAAAGTGCTCTGACATCTGGATCTACACCGTTTGCCAGTACCACTATACAAGTTTGTAGTGTTGAAAGGGTTAAAACCAACAGACAACAAATTTTAATTCAGTAGTATATTAAAGGGTTAAGTGGATGTTTAATAGATACCTAGTTGTCTGACCGAGTTGCAAAACAGGGGCCCGTTTCACTAAACTTCTTGTGATAAAAAGGTTTGTACAAAGATTTGTTATTAATTGGCTTTTCACATTAACGTGCTTAACTAATGTTACCATTGTGCACCTACATGAACACATCATTACATGTGAACACGTGCACTAAAGATTTTCCAACATTCGCTCTCGGTGTAAATGTTATTCTAAAATAAATGTTTGCACATACAAACTTCTTAGCCTTTGGAAGTTTAGTGAAACAGATCAGATGTTTGACAATACAGGTTACTCACTGGGCAGTTGTGAACACGAGATCCCGAGTAATGCTTCCAGTCCATCAGTTCATCCATCCCCAGGTTTCTCTTCTGTAGGAGATACATTTCCCCATTCATGGCGTTATGACAGAAGTAAATTTTAACCTCACATTGGGAATGGGGTATTTGGGTAGGTCACGGGAGGAAATTATGAATGGTATTCCAAAAAATGCAAATCTTACCGATCAACACAGAAGATACTGTAACTAGAAAATTGTTTGCAAAACAAAATACATGTACCACCGCGGGTGAGCCATCAATAGCAAAATCAATATCAGAGCTCCAGATAAGATGCGTATTGGCGTATTTTATGCACTTATTTTAGCTGAAAATGCATTGATTATCAACAGTGGGAGTACAAAATACTCACAGCAATGTGAAAATATGCATTGATTTTCAAATTGAGTAGTGGAAATACTGTAATAAAGTTGAATATGTACTTTAATAGTCGAGCTGCAAAAAGCAAACACTGTTTGTACTTATATAATAAGTGTACATGTGAAGTATCGCGAAGATTGGATAGAAGGTATTCAAGTTACCGCACAGAAATGAAAATTGTCTACCGACGAAAGGACAGGGGAAACACTACATGCCCCTCCCTCACGACAACAATCATTGCGGTGGCATAATAATCAGAAATCATGTGGCTGTGATCAAATAGCACACTACCGTAGCCTGCTAATGATCTATAGTGCTTGTTAGAATCATGGCGGGTGTTTCATTGATGGAATATCGAATGGTGCAGATCCTGATCAGCTATGCTGATCTGGGACTACACTGGTCGCAAAAATACATAAGCCCCATTTCTCCAGTCACAGCCACACATGAGTTCAGTGGGTGAGCCGACACGTACCTGTGCAAATTTTCCAGCCCCGAGCTGACATGGTCGTGAAGTCGTCTGCTTCACTCCGTCTGCTTGGTCAGACTGGTTCTCTCCACAGTCACAGTTGAGCAAATCGTGTGTATCGCAGTCTGTCGTCATGTTAATGGAAAACAGATCCTGAAATGTGTTATTGAAAAGTATTAGACTATGTTCCATACCCCCAGCTACCACCTGGACCGACCAATGAATGAATGTCCTTGTATTGAAGGTGGGATGGTGCATTTCACGCAGAATGACGCATGATGGTGATAATAAACAAGAGGGCCATGATGGCCCTAATTCGCTCACCTGACTCCATGAACACCAGAGGAGAATGTGACATTGAGTTCATATGTGTTTTAAAAAAATTGTGTTATTTTTAGATGGCGGTCATCTTGGATTAAGCGATGACTCATGTTACCAAATCTGAAAATGCTTCACCCAAGGATCTTAACTTACTATGAAGTTTGGCCAGCATCGGCCATGTGGTTCCTGAGAAAAAGACTTTCAAAATCTCGAATAAATGGACCTTTTGGAGGCCATCATGGATGACATAATCATCCGATTCTGACAAATATTGCACCAGAGCAATCGCCTCATCGATACCTTCAATTTGATATATGACATGACCATATTTGGTCAAAAATAAAATTTGACCCCACGGGCCACGCCCATTTTTGACCCCGGGGTCACCATTTTAACACCTTTGAAAGAGCATTCTACGTCGATCATTCCTACCAAGTTTCGTGAAAATCCGGCTGGCGGTTAATGAGAAGAAGATTTTTTACGAATTTGTGCTATTTTTAGACGGCGGCCATCTTGGATTAGCGACGACCTCCGTTTTAACAAATCTGAAAAGGCTTCACCCATGGACCATAACTGTGAAGTTTGGCCACCATGGGCCAAGCTGTTCGTGTGAAGAAGAATTTTGAAATCTCTAATAAAAGAACGACCTTTTGACCTTTCGGTGGCCATCTTGGATGACATGACCATCCAATTACGACAAAAAATGTACCAGAGCGATCGCCTCGTTGATACCTTCGATTTGATATAGACATGACCATATTCGGTTAAAAATAAAATTTGACCCCAATTTGACCCCATGGGCCACGCCCATTTTTGACCCCGGGGTCAGTATTTTAACAACTTTTAAAGAGCATTGTACATCGATCATTCCTACCAAGTTTTGTCGAAATCCGGTTGGCGGTTCTTGAGAAGAAGATTTTTGAAGAATTTGTGCTATTTTTAGACAGCGGCCATCTTGGATTACGTGATGACGTCATTTTAACAATTTTGTAATCCCCCTACCTAAGGACCATGACCATGAAGTTTGGTAACAATAGGCCCAATGGTTACCGAGGAGAAGACGTTTGAAAATGTTCACGGACGACGACGGACGACGGACGCCGGACGACGACGGACACATTGTGGTAACAATAGCTCACATGAGCTTTGCTCAGGTGAGCTAAAAAAAAAGACATCAGCCAAATATGAAAACATTCTATGAAAGGTAACAGAAATTAGAAGACATTTATGAAATGTTAAGTTGAGATGAAAATATACAAGTGAATGCTCTTGAGGTGCAGGTGGGGTATGGAATTTTAGTACCCTGCTATCTACGTGTCTATAATTGATATGTAAGTAACAACACATTTAACCCTTACAATGCTGAATTTTGTCGTCTTCTCTTTATTTTTAATTTCCAGTTTTGTGAAGAAAAACATGGACTGGCAGCACCTTAGTGTTGCCAAACCATGTTTTTCTTCGGAAAAATTGAAACAACAGCGATGACAATTTTCATCTCCCGCATTCTATTAAAGGATATATGGCTCTACTTGGTTCACGCTGCACCTTACTTTTCTCATGGGTGTCCATTAAAGCTCCACTTTCTTGAGTGAAAAGAAAATATGAAACGACAGCAGATGACAATTTTCGTCTCCCTCATTCTAGTAAAGGGTATATGTGGCTGTGACTGGGGCAATTGGGTTTATGGGTTTTGCGACCACTGTAGATCCAGATCAGCATGCGCATCACAAGTCTGATCAGGATCTGCACTGTTCGCCATTCCATCAATAAAACACCTGTTATGCTTCCAACAAAAATATAGATGGCTATCAGGCTACAGGGGTGTGCTATTTGATCAGGAGCTACACTGGTCACAAATCCAATAATCCCCATTTCTCCAGTCACAGCCATATATGGCTATACACTATTCACCTTTAAGTCTTCAAGCGAGAACTGCACCTCCGTTTTCTCGTGTGAGTCCATTACGGCCCCACTTAGGCCCTGCTTGCTGATCTGTCTCTGAAACACCTTCTCCTCTATACAGCCCTGTTCAAGAGATTTTAACAAGTAACGGACATGTTGGGTTTTTTTAAACTAGAAAATGTGCTGGTAGAACATGGACCTACCGCTTTGACAGCAACGAGGCAAAATTCTAAGTCCAAAAGGGGGAGATTGTCCATGGCCTGGTGTTGAATAAAACTAGAAAATGTGTTCATAGAATACAGGTTGCCCCACATATTGCTTTGATTGTAAACAATGAAAAATTCCAAGTTCAAAAGGAGGAGATAATCCATGGCTCAGTGTCGAAGCAAAAATAGAAATTCACTTTGTGCACCTACATACCATAAAGAAGCTACATATCAAGCCTCCAGCTATTACGATTTAGAAGTTTTAAAAGTTACAATGCAAAATGGTGAAATTCTAAGTCGAAAAGGGGGCGATAATCCATGACCGGGGGCGATAATCCATGACCCGGGGGTTGAATATAAAATGAAAATAAACTTTGCGCATCTACTCATCATAAGGAAGCTACACACCAAGTCTGTAGCTATTACGGTTTAATAGTTTTACGAGTTACAAGGCAACATTGGGAAATTCTCAGTCAAAAAGGGGGAGATAATCCATGACCCGGGGTCGAATAAAAAATCGAAATAACCTTTGTGCATCTACTCATCATAAGGAAGCTTCATGCCAAGTTTCAGGTCTGTAGCTAATACGGTTTTACGAGTTACAAGGTTGGTGACTGAAGGATGGAGGGGGGGACGGACGGACAAGGGTAACACTAAATGCCCCCTCAACTATCGTGGTGGGGCATAACAACGAAGTTAACTTTGTGCATCTACACACCATAACGAAGCTACATACCAAGTATCATATCTCCAGCTAAGCTATTACCGTTTACAAGGCAAAATTGTGAAATTCCAATTCCAAAAGGGTGAGATAATCCATGACATGGGGATCAAATAAAAAATCGAAAATTAAGTTTCCACCATAAGGAAGCTACATACCAAGGATAAAGCCTACAGCAATTATGGTTACTACTACTATTTCTGAAATTGACATTTGGGCTACTAATAATTTCTGAAAATATTTTGAAAAGTATTGTCTTTTTTCATTTTATCTGTCCATTTTGGCTACTCATTTCAAAATCGTTGCGCCAACCTAGCACAAGGAAGCTGATACCAAGTTTCATGTCTCTATATATTATGGTTTAAACGTTTTACAAGGTTTGGATGCGACGAACGGATCAGGGTAACACTGAATGCCACACTTCCCACCCCACCCACTCACGCCATTTTCGTGGTTTGGCATAAAAATGACATGTGGACACCGGAGGCCCAATTTTCTCCAAACGCAACCATATATCAGCACAGCAAACCAAAGAGCTCCTACCGATGTGATTGATTGTTTTTTTTACGTCCGTTGAAACACATAATTGTGGCAAACGTATGAGCTCCTACCATAGTGTTAGATCATAGTTTTAAATCCATTCAACTCATAAGCACAGCAACCAAATGAGCCCCTACTGTAGTGCTAATTTGAGGTTTAACCCTTGCTAATGTTGTCGTTTGCTGGAAATGTTTCATTTTCAATATTTCTCCACAAAAAACCTGTGTTTACAGCGCATGAGAATCGTCTACACAGGAGACGATTCTCATGTGCTATCAAAACAGGTTTTTTGTTAAGAATTAAGACAAAAATGAAAAACAGCAGACGACAATTTCCGTCTCCCGCGTAGTGAAGGTTAAGTCCATTCAACACACACAACAGGTGACATATGGGATTAACCCGGCCTGAAATGACTGTAGCTGTTGACAGCCCGCTGAACACCATTAAATCAAGTCAACCATTCAACACATGAGCGTGACACTGAGCCCCTACCTACCGTAGTGAGGAACCTATAGATGTGCACAGGTTTCTTCTGTCCGTCACGCCATACGCGTGCCATCGCCTGTAGGTCTGTAGCGGGGTTCCAGTCTATATCGTACAGCACAAGGCGAGATGCACCAATCAGGTTCAACCCCACACCGCCAGCTTTGGAACTCAGCAGGAAGATAGCTGCATTATATATTGTAATAGTGGTAATTGCCGCATGTAAATATGTAGCCATACCTTCACAAGAAATGGTGTAGGAGAACAATGTACTGGAACTTAACTGGAATCTACAGTAATTGTGGTAATTTTCACATGGTTTTTATATTGGCTATGTTTGGGTACTGCACATATACACTAAAATAACTAGAGAAAGCGAACAGGGCTCACATATACCCCCTGTGGCCGCATAAGTAATTTGACCTTGACCTTGGACATGAAGGCCGCATGGGTGTGGTATGGAATGAAAATATGGATGATGAAGGAAGTATATGAAGTTTGAAGTCTCGGTGAGTATTGTAACCATTTCTGCGACAAACGTAAACTTACACTCGATGAGTATTGTAACCATTTCTGTGATCAACGTAAACTTACACTTGGGTGAGTATTGTATCCATTTCTGTGATCAACGTAAACTTACACTTGGGTGAGTGTATCCATTTCTGATGATCAACGTAACTAAACTTACACTTGGGGGTGAGTATTGTATCATTTCTGTGATCAACGTAAACTTACACTAGTATTGATTCTGTATGTATCATTGTTCCTCTGTGATCACGTTTAACATTGAACCATTTCGTGAAGTATGTATCCATTTCTGTGATCAACGTAAACTTACACTTGGGTGAGTATTGTAACCATTTCTGTGATCAACGTAAACTTACACTCGATGAGTATTGTAACCATTTCTGTGATCAACGTAAACTTACACTTGGGTGAGATTGATGTAACGTAACTTCTTTGGGTGTTGAACTCAACGTAAACTTACACTTGGGTGAGTATTGTATCCATTTCTGTGATCAACGTAAACTTACACTTGGGTGAGTATTGTAACCATTTCTGTGATCAACGTAAACTTACACTTGGGTGAGTATTGTATCCATTTCTGTGATTTCTGTCAACGCCTTACAATTCGATCACTTACACTCGATGAGTATTGTATCCATTTCTGTGATCAACGTAAACTTACACTTGGGTGAGTATTGTAACCATTTCTGTGATCAACGTAAACTTACACTTGGGTGAGTATTGTATCCATTTCTGTGATCAACGTAAACTTACACTTGGGTGAGTATTGTATCCATTTCTGTGATCAACGTAAACTTACACTTGGGTGAGTTGTAACCATTTCTGTGATCAACGTAAAATTACCATTGGGGTGAGTATTGTACCATTTCTGTGATCAACGTAAACTACACTTGGGTTGATTGAGTATTGTACACTTTCTGTGATTTCAACGTAAACTTACACTTGGGGTGTATTGTATCCATTGTGATCAACGTAAACTTACATTCGATGAGTATTGTAACCATTTCTGTGATCAACGTAAACTTACACTTGGGTGAGTATTGTAACCATTTCTGTGATCAACGTAAACTTACACTTGGGTGAGTATTGTAACCATTTCTGTGATCAACGTAAACTTTCATTGCGAGTATTGTAACCATTTCTGTGATCAACGTAAACTTACACTTGGGTGAGTATTGTATCCATTTCTGTGATCAACGTAAACTTACACTTGGGTGAGTATTGTATCCATTTCTGTGATCAACGTAAACTTACACTCGATGAGTATTGTAACCATTTCTGTGATAACTAACTTGGCTTTGGGGTGAGTTTTGTATCAAATTTCTGTGATCAACGTAAACTTACATTCGATGTGTATTGTAACCATTTCTGTGATCAACTAAATTACATTGGGTGTGTATTGTCAACTGTGATCAACGTAAACTTACTTGGGTGAGTATTGTAACCATTTCTGTGATCAACGTAAACTTACACTTGGGTGAGTATTGTAACCATTTCTGTGATCAACGTAAACTTACACTTGGGTGAGTATTGTATCCATTTCTGTGATCAACGTTAAACTATTGTCCACTAACGAGAGTATTGTAACCATTTCTGTGATCAACGTAAACTTACACTTGGGTGAGTATTGTATCCATTTCTGTGATCAACGTAAACTTACACTTGGGTGGTATTGTATCCATTTTGTGATCAACGTAAACTTACATCGATGAGTATTGTAACTGTGATCAACGTAAACTTTACTTGGGTGAGTATTGTATCATTTCTGTACAACGTAAACTTACATTCGTGAGTATTGTAACTGTGATCAACGTTACACTTGGGTGTATTGTAACATTTCTGTGATCAAGTTACACTTGGGTGAGTATTGTAACCATTTCTGTGATCAACGTAAACTAAACTGCTAACACTGCGCTGAGTATTGTAAACCATTTCTGTGATCAACGTAAAACTTACACTGGGTGAGTATTGTAACCATTGTGATCAACGTAAACTTCACTGGGTGTATAAACCATTTCTGTGATCAACGTAAACTTACACTTGGGTGAGTATTGTATCCATTTCTGTGATCAACGTAAACTTACACTCGATGAGTATTGTAACCATTTCTGTGATCAACGTAAACTTACACTTGGGTGAGTATTGTAACCATTTCTGTGATCAACGTAAACTTACACTCGATAGTAATTTGTAAACCATTTCTGTGATCAACGTAAATTTACACTTGGGTGATATATGTAACCATTTCGTGATCAACGTAAAATCTACAACTGGTGAGTATTGTAATCCATTTCTGTGAACACTAAACTTAACCACTTGTGTGAGTATTGTAACCATTTCTGTGAGCAACGTAAACTTAACACTTGGTGAGTATTGTATCCATTTTCTGCGACCAAACGTAAAACTTAACACTCGATGAGTAATTGTATCCCATTTCTGTGATGCAACGAAACTTACACTAGGGTGAGTATTGTAATCCATTTTCTGTATACAACGGTAAACTTACACTTGGGTGAGTATTGTAACCATTTCTGTGATCAACGTAAACTTAACACTTGGGTAGAATTGTATCCATTTCCTTGTTATCAACGTAAACTTACACACGATTGAGTATTGTAAACCATTTCTGTGAATCAACGAAACTTACACCTTGGTATATTGTAACCATTTCTGTGGATCAACGTAAACTTACACTTGGGCGAGTAATTGTAACCATTTTCTGTGATCACGTAAACTTACACTTGGGAGAGTATTGGTATCCCATTTCTGTGATCAACCGTTAAAACTAACCATTTCGATGTTGGGGGAGTATTGTAACCATTTCTGTGATCAAACGTAAACTTACACAAGGGTGAGTATTTGTAACCATTTCTGTGATCAAACGAAAACTTACCCTGGGAGAGTATTGTAACCATTTCTGTGAAATTCAACGGTAAGACTTACAACTTGCGCGTTGTATTGAAACAAATTCTGTTGGATACAACGGTAAACAAATTTCACTTGGGTGAGTATAGTCCTTTCCATTATCAAATTCTTGTTGGATTCCAACGTAAACTTTAAACACTTGGGTGAGAATTTGTATCCATTTCTGATCAACGTTAAACTTACACTCGATGAGATTGTAAACCATTTCTGTTGATCAACGAAAACTTACACTTGGGGTGAGTATTGGTATCCATTTCTGTGATCAAACGTAAATTAACATTCGATGAGTAATGTAACCATTTTCAGGAGTTCAAACGAAAAAACTTTCACTTGGGTATTATTGTAACCAATTTTATGTGATCAAACGAAACTTACACTTGGGTGGAGTATGTAACCATTTTCCTGTGAATCAACGGAAACTTACCACTTCAGATTTGAAGTATTGTAAACAACCATTCTTTCTTGAATCAACGTAAACATAAACAACATGGGTGAGTATTGTAACCATTTCTGTGATCCAACGTTAAAATTTACATTGGGGTGATATTGTAACCATTTCGTGATCAACAAGTAAACATACACTTGGGTGCAGTATTGTAACCATAAACGTGATCAACGTAAAAAAAAAAACCTTACACTTGGGTGAGTATTGTACCTTTTTGGTGGTCAACGTACTTACACTTGGGTTGAGTATTGTAACCATTTTCTTGTGGAAACAATACTTACACGTGGGTGAGTATTGTAACCATTTCTGTGATCAACGTAAACTTACACTTGGGTGAGTATTGTATCCATTTCTGTGATCAACGTAAACTTACATTCGGTGAGTATTGTACCCTTTTGTGATCAACGTAAATTTACACTTGGGTGAGTATGTAACCCATTTCTGTGATCAACGTAAACTTACACTCGATGAGTATTGTAACCATTTCTGTGATCAACGTAAACTTACACTTGGGTGAGTATTGTAACCATTTCTGTGATCAACGTAAACTTACACGGTGGAGTGTAACCATTTCTGTGTTCACGTAAACTTACACTTGGGGTGAAGTATTGTAACCATTTTGTGATCAACGAAACCTTAACACTTGGGTGGAGTTGTAACCATTTCTGTGATCAACGTAAACTTACACTTGGGATGAGTATTGTAACCATTTCTGGTGAATCAACATACTTAACACTTTGGGTGAGTATTGTAACCATTTCTGTGTCAACTAAACTTACACTTGGGTGAGTATTGTAACCATTTCTGTGATCAACGTAAACTTACACTTGGGCGAGTATTGTAACCATTTCTGTGATCAACGTAAACTTACACTTGGGTGAGTATTGTATCCATTTCTGTGATCAACGTAAACTTACACTGGGTGAGTATTGTAACCATTTCTGTGATCAACGTAAACTTACACTTGGGTGAGTATTGTATCCATTTCTGTGATCAACGTAAACTTACATTCGATGAGTATTGTAACCATTTCTGTGTCAACGAAAATTACACCGTGAGTATTGTAAACCATTTTCTTTTGTGATCAACGTAAACTTACACTTGGGGTGAGTATTGTAACTTTCTGTATCACCGTAAAACTTACACGGGCGAGTATTTGTAACCATTTTGTGATCAACGTAAACTTACACTTGGGTGAGTATTGTAACCATTTTCTGTATCAACGTAAAACTTACACTTGGGTGAGTATTGTAATCCAATTTTCTGTGAATCAACGTAAACTTACACTTTGGGGTGAGTATTGTAACCATTTCTGTGATCAACGTAAACTTACACTGGGTGAGTATTGTATCCCAATTTTTCTGTGATCAACGTTAAAACTTACACTTGGGTGAGTATTGTACCATTTCTGTGAATCAACGTAAACTTACACTTGGAGGGTGAGTATTGTAAACCATTTTCTGTGATCAACGTAAAACTTACACTTTGGGTGTGAGTATTGTAACCATTTCTGTGATCAACGTAAACTTAACATTTGGGTGAGTATTGTAACCTTTTCCTGTGATCAACGTAAACTTACACTTGGGTGAGTATTGTATCCATTTCTGTGACAACGTAAACCTTACACTTGGGTGATATTGTACCTTTTCAGTGATCAACGTAAATACTTCCTTGTGAGTATTTAAAACATTTCTGTGATCAACGTAAACTAACACTTGGGTGAGTTTTGTATCCTTTTCCCTGCGACCAACGTAAATTACACTTGGGTGAGTATTCTGTAATCCATTTCTTTCTGCGTACAACGGGGTAAAACTACACTCGACGAACTATGTATACATTTCTATTTCTTTGTGAACCAAACGTAAACTTAACTTGGTGGTGGAGTATTGCTAACCATTTCTGCGACCAACGTAAACTTAACACTTGGGTGAGTATTGTATCCATTTCTGCAAACCAAACGTAAACTTCAATTTGATATATTGTAACCATTTCTGCGACCAACGTAAACTTACACTTGGGTGAGTATTGTATCCATTTCTGCGACCAACGTAAACTTACACTTGATGAGTATTGTAACCATTTCTGCGACCAACGTAAACTTACACTTGGGTGAGTATTGTATCCATTTCTGCGACCAACGTAAACTTACACTCGATGAGTATTGTAACCATTTCTGCGACCAACGTAAACTTACATTCGGGTGAGTAATTGCTGTTGTAGCGCTGCACAAGTTCCTGCCGTTTGCCGGTGGGCGTCTGTCCGTCCAGACGGAGGTACTGGTAGGCCCTCTGGTCACACAGGCGCTGGAGCAGGTCCAACGTCTGTAACACCATACACGGCATACAGTCGACTTTGTATGTAAAGTGGCTAATAGGAAATCAGTAACACTGAAAGGAGATTTATCCCTCAAAAACTTCAATGCAAATTTCTATGTAATTTGACTTTGACCATGAGCTCAAGGGCCCCGCCTGGGTGGACTACAGAATGAAAATATGGTTGATGACAAATAAGTCTCCCGCGTAGTGGGAGTTTCATGCCAATTTAACATGCGGTAACTGAGATAGTTGGCAACAACAGAAAGTTTTAATGCAAATTTGTCATTTGACCTTGAGCATGGGACCGTATGGTACCGAAATGATATAGTTATAGACCTCAAAAATAGGTTACCAAACTTGGAAAGTCATGAGTAACTTCCCATTAGAGCCACTTCCGGGGCATCAACGGCATTAGAACAATTTGTATTAATACAAAATATCGACGTTTTGCGTTTACATACCAATACAATACATTTATAGAGCCACGTGACGTCACGCGATGTTGTTGATTGGTTAAAGTTCGTTTGACGTCATTAATTTCCATGAGGTTGTCAATAACGGCACGCTATTGACCGACAACGTCCCTGTTCCAGGAATTGCGACAAATTAACGTAAAACAATATTATTCTTTATTTAACGCCATATTTAGTTTATTTTCATTTTTTAAACTATAAGAAAATGCGGTGTAAATATAAGTAATAAAACCATGGGCTGTTGCATTTACTGGGGTTTTACAATACATTTGGTCTGTTTAAAATTTGCGAGGAGTCCTTTGGACTCCACACACTGTAAACATACCAAATGTTTCGGACTCCACGCACTTTAAACAGGCCAAATGTCTTGTACACCTCAGTAAACGCAACAGCCCATGGTTTTATTCCTTAAATAATACATTTCAGTAAAAATAAATAATTGCACAAAGGTAGATTAGTGCACTTCACAATTTTGTTGCTAAGCAACTGTGAGTGGCATAACATTACTGGTGTATACCTTGGTGTGGTTTGATACAACAACAATTTTCTCCCGGTGTTTGCCTGTATGCAACTGGTGGAGGAGACAACTGAGCACGGACAGTTTGCCAGACTGGGCCGCCAGGTCTACATCTGCAGGACTGTCGGTCGGGAACAACTTGTATAGGCCCCGGTACACAGACTCCTGACAAGGGTAGAACAATACACGCAATGAACATAAACATCATCATTTGTCGGGTTAAATATGCAGAGAATACCAGGCTAGTATATTTGGATATCAGGTTCATCAGGGACTTAGTAAATGTGTATTACCAACAAATCCCTGGTTTCTGAGCTGAGCATAATGAACTTACAGATTACCAGGGCCCTTTTGCTCAAAACCTCATAAAAATTGCAAAGTATACTTAACTAGCAAATTATACTTTGAGGGAGTAATCATTTATTTTACCCGAAATGCATTATTTCATACAGAACTAACGACTGCATATATTATTATTTTCTGAATGGCTGTGATAATGTAATAAATTCAGTATAATAAAAATAAATAAATTTCTCCTTAAATTGAAAATTTCTCCCTCAAAGTATACTTTGCTAGATATAAAGAATACTTTGCAATTTTGATGAAATCGACTACTGATCGCTTAATATTCCCTTATGCTATTAGGTTGTTAGAAACGAGGCCCAGGCTAGTGTCTTTTGATATTACTGCAGACTTATCTGGCAAGGCTAGGAAATGTGTAGGATTCCTCCCATTTCCAAGCTGAGCCTGATAAACTTGAAATTAAAAGACACTATCATTATTATCTATCTATTTATCAGGTAGATTCTTATGCAACAGAATGTGCAAATAGGACATGGTTTTCGTCATTACACTGTCGTGAATCGGTAATATCACGAGATGACTTCAACCAATGAAACAAAAGCACAGTAGTTAATAGTAGCATACCGTCATTTACGAATATGGAGCGTGTAGTGAGGGAGCTGACGGGGGACAAAACAGTCAAATGTGCCAATTATAACACAAACAATAGTTCAAAGGGAATTCGGTAATCTATTTATAAAACTTGTCTTTCACGAGCCAACCAGTAGCCTATTTCACGAAAATTGCAAAGTATACTTTTCTAGCAAAGTATACTTTGAGGGAGTAATCATTTATTTTTCCCGAAATGCATTATGTCGTATAGAACTAACGACTGCATATATACTCAAGTGAACAAGTCTTGTCCCCTTTTATAATTTCATATTTTGAGATGAATTAATGGCGTATAATTACAGAGCTCCGCGGAGCAAAATGTACCGCCTGGCGCAGTTTGATAGTATATATGGAGCTTGTAATAACCTTGGGGCTAGTGAGCACCATGGGCTTTCTGTAGAATGATGCGGGATGTTGTTACAAATGCATGTATGGAATATTAAAGCATAAACTGAGCGTTAACTTTTCCAAACACGGAAATTTCTAATTCAGTGACCTTGACCTTTGGGGTTTGCGGGCACCATGGGCTTTCTGTAGAATGATGCAGGATGTTGTTACAAATGCATGTATGGAATATTAAAGCATAAACTGAGCGTTAACTTTTCCAAACACGGAAATTTCTAAGTCAGTGACCTTGACCTTTGGCGTTAGCGGACATCATGGGCTTTCTGTAGAATAATGCGGGATGTTGTTACAAATGCATGTATGGAATATTAAAGCATAAACTAAGCGTTAACTTTTCCAAACGAATATTAAAGCATAAACTGAGCGTTAACTTTTCCAAACACGGAAATTTCTAAGTCAGTGACCTTGACCTTTGGCGTTAGCGGGCATCATGGGCTTTCTGTAGAATTATGCGGGATGTTGTTACAAAAAAATGTATGGAATATCAAAGCATAAACTGAGCGTTAACTTTTCCAACACGGAAATTTCTAAGTCAGTGACCTTGACCTTTGGGGTTAGCGGGCACCATGGGCTTTCTGTAGAATGATGCAGGATGTTGTTACAAATGTATGTAAGGAATATTAAAGCATAAACTGAGCATTAACGTTTCCAAACAGTAAGTCAGCGACCTTGACCTTTGGGGTTAGCGGGCACCATGGGCTTTCTGGAGAATGATGGGGGATGTTGTTACAAATGCATGTATGGAATATTAAAGCATTCCATTGAGGGAAACAGAAGTTACAATGAATTAACCCGAGCGTTAAGTTTTAGAAACAGAGCTAAACGCAAAAACTTAACGTTGAATGCATGTGAAAAGTAGGTCAATCAACCATGAAAACTAGGTCAAGGTCACATGGGCTCCCTCTGTGTGAGATGGTTACACCACAGTGTTGATGTATACCGAAGCATTCCATCAAGGGAAACAGAAGTTGTAATACATTAAACCGAGCGTTAACTTTTCCAAACACGGATATTTCTAAGTCAGTGACCTTGACCTTTGGGGTTAGCGGGCACAATGGGATTTGTGTAGAATGATGCGAGATGTTGTTACAAATGCATGTATGGAATATTAAAGCATTCCATTGAGGGAAACAGAAGTTTCAATGAATTAACCTGAGCGCTAAGTTTTAGAAACAGAGCTAAACGCAAAAACTTAACGTTGAATGCATGTGAAAAGTATGTCAATGAACCATGAAAAGTAGGTGAAGGTCACATGTGTTCCCTCTGTGTGAGATGGTTACACCACAGTGTTGATGTATACCAAGTATGGAGGTCATAGGAGTTATAGTTTTCTGGAAACTGAGCTAAACGCAAAAACTTAACGTGAAATGTTGACGCCGCCGCCGCCGACAACGACGCCGACGCCGACGGAAAAGCTATGCCTATGTCCCGCTTCTGCTAAAGCAGGCGGGACAATAAAATTATACACAAAAGATCGCACGGGATATCTATTTGCGATGCCCGGGTTTTATTGAATTAATTCACCTGTAACGGCACGTTTTATCGTTTTGGCATGTACGAGGTGCTCGTGCAGTATTCATTTCGATATTATTGTCCATTACGAAGCATACAAGTCTGCCAAGTAAGAAAAACACGAAAAAACTCTAGGAGAATACGCGCTGTATGCAGCATTTCAGACGTAACTTGATTAACGTCATGCCGACGTCAGGAGAAAATTTAAAAGAACGCGCAATAGGCATGTTGGATGCTGGGGCCCGACAAATTGATGTCGCACGTCATTTTGGAGTCCATCCGAAGACAATTCGACGATTGAGGGTGAAATTCCGGCGAACAGGCTCCGTCAAACACTTGCCACGCAGCGGGAGACCGGCTGAGGGATATTGGCGTCAGAGGGCGGAGACCATACGTTGGGCCTATCCTATCACGACAGAATCAGAACAATCGCATTGTTTGGGCCAGAAATCATCTGCGATGGACTCGGAGAGACTGGAATAATGTTTTTTTCTCCGACGAATTCAGATTCAACTTGTCAACACACGACGGTAGGACGCGCGTATATCGACGCAAGAACGAACGTTACGCCGATTGTTGTATGTTAGAGAAAGACAGGTACGCCGGTGGATCGAAGATGTTTTGGGGCGGCATAAGTTTTCACCACAAGACGCGTTTGGTGCCAATTGAAGGGAATTTGAACGCAGCCAAATACAGAGATGTTGTACTGGCGCCGGTTGTTGTTCCGTTGTTTGACGTTAACCGTAACATGATGTTTCAGCAAGACAATGCCATAAGCCACACTGCTAACGCAACTACACAGTTCTTGGAAAGACATAACGTGAATTTTCTTAAATGGCCAGTGAGAAGTCTGGATCTAAATCCTATCGAGCATCTATGGGACAAAGTCAAACGTAAATTACGTCAACATCAGCCGAGAAACGTCAACGAACTTCAAGTGGCCGTTTTGGACGAGTGGGCCAACATTCCGCAAGTAACAATTCGTGACCTTATCGACTCTATGAGGAGACGGTGTAACGCAGTGATTCGGCCTAATGGGGGACATACACGGTACTGACTTTTGCGAATTTGGTATGTCGACGTGTTCATTTGCATATCTGATATGGCATACACACGATTTTCATATCATAATGAATTTCATACAATTACCTTCGTTAATGAATACATTTCATATTAAAGTTGTGTTTTCTTTGTTTTCACCCACGATAAACCTACAAGCCGCAATCTAGTAGAGGGGACAAGACTTTTTCACTTGAGTATATTTGATGATTAAAAGTATGCAGAATTATTATACTGAATTTATTACATTATCACAGCCAAATTGGCTGTGATAATGTAATAAATTCAGTATAATAAAAATTAATAAATTTGTCCTAAAATTGAAAATTTCTCCCTCAAAGTATACTTTGCAATGTTGGTGAAATAGATTACTGGTCAAAAACACAACAGCAGGAGTGTGCTTAGATCAGTAGCCGATTTCATCAACATGGCAAAGTATACTTTTCTAGCAAAGTATACTTTGAGGGAGACATTTCAATTTAAAGGTACATGCCCACGCAGTAGGCACAGAATATTCTTTATAGGAATTAAATAAGTGTATAATTATGTCACTATTCCACCAGTTCTAAAAATTACAAGTGCCCGCTATACAAATATAATCATTTATTAATTATCAATTTACTGTTAGCGACGCGTGGCGGTCTATTTTGATAATGTGCGGGGACGACGACTTTCACATCACGGCTTGCGGTGCGCATGCGCAGTATACTACGCTACGCGCGCCAGTAGACTTCCCAATATGTAAACAAAAATATCAACATGTCGAAACGTCCAGGACGGAAATTGTATGAAACGGCGTCGGCCAAAACAAAAAGGCGAAATGTCTGAGGGACAGGCAGTACAGAGCGAGAGTGGTTAATATTGGCGACCAAATCACCAAATGGAAAGAGTTACGTGGAGATTTACATTTGGACTCGAACAGAGATTTTTCTTCTCAACTTCCGATACTTCACTGCGCATGTCAAAGATGTGATATGATTGACCGTGTCACGTGACGCGTATTGGTAAAAATAGCACGAGGTCGGAAAATACCCTTTCTGGTCGCAGAATATAAAATGCGATTTAACACCAATTAACATGCGCCGTAATTAAAAATAACTTGTTAGTGGGTAGACAAATGGCTCATATAAGGCATGACAGAAAATGAAAAGTAGTACAGTGTAACCTGCTGCGTGGGCATGTACCTTTAAGGATAAATTTATTATTTTTTATTATACTGAATTTATTACATTATCACAGCCATTTTGGCTGTGATAATGTAATAAATTCAGTATAATAATTCTGCATACTTTTAATCATCAAATATGTGCAGTGATTAGTTCTATATGAAATAATGCATTTCTGGAAAAATAAATGATTACTCCCTCAAAGTATACTTTGCTAGAAAAGTATACTTTGCAATGTTGGTGAAATAGGCTACAGGAGCCAACCTGTCTATCACAATTTCCCAATCCCTGATTTCCAATACAGTAGAACCTCTCTAAACCGGACACCATGGGGACCTCATTGTGTTTCATTTAGATGGGTTTTACTGTAATTTATTTAATTATCGTGTCTGTTCATGATTGAAAATGGCATAATTACGGGGAAATCTCTCTAAACCGGACACCCTCAGGACTTCATTGTGTATAATTTAGATGGGTTTCACTGTAATTCCATAATTACAGTGGAATCTCTCTGAACCCGACACCCCGAGGACCTCATTGTGTTTAATTTAGATGGGTTTCACTGTAATTTATTTCATTGTCGTGCCTGTTCATGATTGAAAATTGAGTGCTTAATCACAATGGAATCTCTCAGGGTGTCCGGTTTAGAGAGCTTCCACTGTACACATTTTGCACAAGCTCACCTCGTCACCTCCATTCTGCTCGGCCTTTACTGACTTCTGGTATACGAGGTCTGGATGGTTACAGATCTGCTTGAGGGCGGCTATACAGATGAGGTGGGGGGCACCGCTGAGTCGGCCCGACAGACACGTGCGGATCAACTGGGACCGCAACAACTGGTGGTACAGCTTCAGTTGGAGTGGCGTTGGCCGACAGAACACAACTATCTCATCTGTGGACAGATACAAGAGCTGTGAGGGAATGACATAGCTGGACTATTTGTGGTATTTTTTTAACACTTTACAGAAGCTAATTTAGAGGTACATTTCTAAAATATTTTAGAATCTGATGATGCTGTGTGAGTGTGGTTTAGCGCTCTAGAAAAGTTTTTTTATCTAAAGAGTATTATACCCCCAGATTTCAAATTCGTATTTTACTTTTACAAATGTGTTATTGATTTTCTTCCTTATTAAAAAGGGAACAAATGATACATAAAATAATTTTCTCACTTATTTGAGCTGCGAAAAGCAAACACTGTTTGCATTTTGTAGCTCAACTAAGTAATTTTTTTTAAATTTATTACAGTATTTTCACTACTTAATTTAAAAAATCAATGCATATTTTCACATTGCTGTGAGTATTTTGTACTCCCACTGTTGATAATCAATGCATATTTTCACATTGCTGTGAGTATTTTGTACTCCCACTGTTGATAATCAATGCATATTTTCACATTGCTGTGAGTATTTTGTACTCCCACTGTGATAATCATGCTATTTTCACATTGCTGTGAGTATTGTACTCACTCGTTGATATCAATGCGTATATTTTCACATTGCTGTGAGTATTGTACTCCCATCACTGTTGATAATCAATGCGTAAATTCACACATTGCTTGTGAGTATTTTGTACCCCACACTAGTTTGATAATCAATGCATATTTTTTCACATTGCTCGTGAGTATCTTTTGTACTTCCCACCTGGTTGATTAATCAATGTGCGTATGTTGCAACATTGCTGTGAGTATTTTGTAACTCCCACTGTTGATAATCTAATGCAATATTTTACACTATTGCTGTGAGTATTTTTGTAACTCCCACTGTTGATAAATCAATGCATATTTTTTTCACATTGCTGTGAGTATTTTGTACTCCCAATCCCCCTGGTTGATAGAATCAATTGCAATTTATTTTTCACATTGGCTGGTAGTATTTTGTACTCTCCCACTGTTGATAATCCAAATGCGTATGTTCACAATTGCTGTAGATATTTTTGTACTCCCACTGTTGATAATCAATGCATATTTTCACATTGCTGTTGAGTAGTTTTGTACTCTCCCACTGTTGATAAATCCAATGCATATTTTTTCACATTGCCTGTGAGTATGTTTTTGTACTCCCACTGTTGATCAATCAATGCTATTTTCACATTGCTGAGTATTTTGTACTCCCACTGTTTTGAATATCAATGCAATATTTTCACATTGCTGTGAGTATTTTGTAGTCTGCACTGTTGATAAACCATGCAATATTTTTTTCACATTGCTGTGAGTATTTGTAACTTTTCCTCACTGTTGATTAATCAATGCTTATTTCACATTGCTGTGAGTATTTTGTACTCCCACTGTTGATAATCAATGCATATTTTCACATTGCTGTGAGTATTTTGTACTCTCTCTGTTGATAATCAATACGTATGTTCACATTGCTGTGAGTATTTTGTACTCCCACTGTTGATAATCAGTGCGTATTCAGCTAAATAAGTGCGTAAAATACGCCAATACACAAATCTGGAGCTCTCACAATTGCCTAAAACCTGACAAAACTAGGATGGTTGCCTTTGTGGACCCAGACCAGCCTGTGCATGTGTGCAGAGTAGGCAGGGTCTTCAGTGTTTGTCATTAATCACGCAGCCATACATCAAGTATCCAGCAGACAACGCAGATTACTATCTCAAACTCAACAAACTGACGTTTTTGTGATATCATGGCCCAAATAGGGGCCAAACGAGAACCAAGGATAATGCAATGAGATGACTGAAGAAACTGAGATAGGGGAATCCCAATTGAGCTGTGTGATAATGTCTCCGGTGAGTTTCTGCCGAGCCTGAGACGATATTGAAACACTGGACTGGGATTCCCCGCCTAAATCGATACCTTGTCATTGATTACTTTTCTCAGACATCTTCTGGAATGTTGCAAAATGGGAAAAAAAGAAGTTTCTGCACTGGAACATCAACATTGTTTACACAGACAAAACAATGTCATTAGTTACCTAACGTTATTCTCATTGCCATGCGGCCTGGGACAGGCATTTGCTCTATTTTTATGTTAAAAACATCTTTAGACATTATAAAGTTCAATTCTTTTTTTGCATTTCCACTGTTAATTATCCAATACCAGCACACATGTAAACAACATGCAAAATTACAACCTACATGTACTTCACTTCATTTTGAGAGCCAATGACCTGGGATTGTCGAGAGAAAACCTAGCGACTGCCAGGGATTGTCGAATACTAGCTTGTGGGTCCTGAAACTGAACAACAAACTGTGGCCTATCAGCACACAAATGACTCAGTTGGCAGATTGGAGAAACTGCAGCAAATATTTTAACCAGATATACAGATGGACGGATGAACATACTGCCCAAACACAATATGAGACACGCCACGTGATTTTGTACCTTCGGACATCTGCGTAATTTCATTACAAAATTTACAGTATTTTTCATAAATAAATTTTTCATAAATAAAGTCAAAAGTTGACATATTTAATAAAATTCCGCATGTACTCTGAAACCTTTGTACTTTTGACGCCATTTATGGAAAATGTATTTCATGAAATTACGTAGATGTCCGAAGGTACAAAATCACACGGCGTGTCTCAATTGCATCCTAGTTCTACCGAGACCGGGGGCAGAAAAAGTATGGAGCCAAAAAACCGTGGGATACGCTTGTCCCATGGGTGCGATATACACATGCATAACTCACTTTTCGGGGGCAGGTATTTATTGTTGATCTCCTGTGTCCTCCGTAGCAGGAACATCTGGGTAATGCGGGCCAGCTCCGCCCCCCTCTCCTCCCCCAGGGACACTTCAGCTGGACTGGCCCTCGGCTGTCTCGCTGCCACTATAGGGTCTTCGTACACACGCTTGAAGGCCGCACTCGAACCTGTACATTCATCACGTGAAATATGTGGGTGTGACTGGAGAAATGGGGCTTATGCGACCAATGTAGGTCCAGATCAGCCTGTGTATATTTGGTTTTCCAGACCAACGGTTGTCGTGGAAAAGAGACTTTTGTTTCATAATGTAATGGGTTTCAATGTCATTTCTCAGCTATCGGCCCACCTATATCTGGCCGTGACTGGAGAAATGTGGCTCATGGGTTTTGTGACCAGTGTAGATCCAGATCAGCCTGTCCACAGTCTGATCAGGATCTACACTGTTCGCCATTTCGGTCATGCTTCTAACAAGAAACAGATTGTTATCAGGTTACAGGGGTGTGCTATTTGACTGGGAGCTACACTGGTCACAAATCCCATAAACCACATTTCTCCAGTCACAGCCATATGATTAATTTCAGTGCTAGTGCCTGATCCGAGGCTGTGACCGGAGAAATGGGGATTATCACAGCTGTTGTTCTAGTACTTGATCTGTGGCTGGAGAAATAGGATTTATGATATTTGTGACCAGCTTGGCTCCTGTAGCCGATTTCATCAACATTGCAAAGTATACTTTCTAGCAAAGTATACTTTGAGGGAGTAATCATTTATTTTTCCCGAAATGCATTATTTCATATAGAACTAACGACAGCATATATTTGATGATTAAATGTATGCAGATTTATTATACTGAATTTATTACATTATCACAGCCAAAATGGCTGTGATAATGTAATAAATTCAGTATAATAAAAATTAATAAATTTATCCTAAAATGGAAAATTTCTCCCTCAAAGTATACTTTGCTAGATAAGTATACTTTGCAATGTTGGTGAAATAGGCTCCTGATCTGTGGCTGGAGAAATGGGGCTTAAGTTATTTGTGGCCAGTCTAGCTCCTGATCCGCTAAAACACTCCTGCAGCCTTATAAGGATCAATACTTATTACTCACTGACTGAATGGCAAACAGTGCTGTCCCTGATCAGACTGTATGGATATGTAGGCTTGTCCGGGACTACACTGGTTGCTTATTCCTAAGGCGCCATTTCTCCAGTGCATGGATAAACCACCCTAATGATAGAAGTTACACAACTTTTCATCCCATTATGAACGAAAACTGAAAAACACCGGATCTGAAAAATACATTTTGGTTAGACATATGACAAGACATGAGAAACAGATAAAAGATCATTTTGTAACCCTGAACATTGTTTGATCAACTTACATACAATTTGTCGCATATACATCTGTATAGTTTTCTATTCTGCAGCATAAAGCATCACATTTCCCGCACCATATATGGTGTATGACTTAGAATAACTTCTGGGACATTTCTGATTTTAGAATTGACAGAATCTCAATACAAACTTAACTCTTACAATGCTGATTTTTTTTTAAATTCTTGTTTTATCAAGAAAAAACATAGTTTGACAGCACTTTATAATCATTTCCATGTTTTCATTGATAATTAGAAAATGTGTTCATAGAACACGAATGCCCCACATATCACTTTGATAATAAACGAGGCAAAATTCCAAGTCCAAAAGGGGAGATATTCCATGACCTGGATGTCGAATCAACAATCAAAATAAACTTTGTGCATCTACTCATCATAAGGTAGCTACATACCAAGTTCAAGTCTGTAGCTATTACGATTTAAAAGTTGTACGAGTTACAAGGCAAAATTGCCAAATTCTACGTCGAAAAAGGGGAGATAATCCATGACCGGGGGTCGAATCAAAAATTGAAATAAACTGTGCGCATCTACTCATCATAAGGAAGCTACATACCGAGTTTCAAGTTTTAAACGTTTTACGAATCACAAGGTTGGTGATGGACGGACAGACGGACGGACGGACGTACCAACATTTTGGGTTTACGGGCTATTTGCTATATAAAAGATCAAAGGACTAGCCCCTAAACTTCAAAAGGTTTTATGGGCTAACTGAATAAGTTCAAAGAAGTTCAAAGGATTAGACTCCTCCCCCTAGCCCCTAAACCCCCTAATGTTTGCCCGGACTGACGGACGTGACAAGGGTAACACTAAATGCCCCCTCCACTATCGAGGTGGAGCATAAAAATGACAAAATATGAAACAACAGCAGACGACTCTGCCAAACCTAATGCCAATGACACCCGTGAAGAAGTTCTATGGTAACTTAATCATGATTTTCCAAGTTTGGCACTGTAATAACCCTAAGTATTCGGACACCATTTGCTTTGGGAAACCCCTGTAAAATAGGTATTTACCAAAACAAATTGTACACAATACATAGTGATGAACCAGTACAACTAACCCTAAATGTTAGGACAATCTTTGTTGTGGGAAACAACATGTTTATACAGTCTACATTCGTTTACTCAAAGTCCAGGGGGCCGTTTCACTAAACTTTGTGCAAAATTATGATAGTCTGTAAATTTCACATTAACAAGGTTTTCTTGTAAACAATTATGTGATTTACATTTATTGAGCATAGGCTGCATATGCAGCCTATGCTCAATAAATTTAAATCCATCAATTGAAATTTCCAGCCGATCCTAAATTTGCACTTACGAACATTTTAGTCGTACAAAGTTTAGTGAAACGACCTCCTGAGGAGGGACAAATAAATCAGTTAATGACAATTTGTGTAAACAAGTTATTATATAGGAAAACAAGTATAGAGTCGAGCACCAGTATCTCGAATATCAGTATGTGTTTCCCCAGAATATTAGGGTTATTACGGTAATCTATTTATAGAACTGGTGTATACCTAGGACGCCCGGGTTACAGAACTCAACGATGGCGTAAAATTCCTGGAGATCGTTCTGTACTGGCGTGCCCGTCAACACCACCCGCCTTTGGCTGGCCAGGCTTGCCAGCAGCTGAAATACGATCAAAAAATTTGTCGTCTGCTGGTTATCTTTGATTTCCATTTTTCTTGTCAGCAAGAAAAGTGACGGTGAATGGGTTTAACGTCCCAGCAACAGGAATGGTCATATACAGATGGGACCACAGTTGAAAGTCTCATCTAACAAACCAGTGGGATGGAAACACTGTGTGTCCCAGCAACAGCTACGGTCATATGGAGGCGCGACCACAAATTAAAGTCTCATCCGACAGACTAGCTCACGGTATTGAAGTCCAATGTCATATCCCCTAGGCCACAGCCCATCCCTTCATCAACAAGAAAATATGGCCTGTCAGCACACAAATGCGCGGCGACAGATTGGAGAAACTCTGTCAAACTTCTAAACCGAACCCACGTACACACATATGGACAGACACACAGTCTAAACACAATATCCCTCTTGGCTCTACCGGGGGCATAACAAATTCTTTGACAGCATGTTAGAATAATTTCTTATGTGCTGGCAAACACTGTTTTTATTCAGAACGAAGACAAAATATAAAACAATCTTTGTTTCTCGTATTATTGCACGGATGCGGCGAAATCCTTTGATCTCCGCAGTGTGCTAACTGCTGGAGATCACTGTCTGGACCTGTCTGGCCCACTTCCCCCGTGTGTTAATTCACGGAGACACACTGTCTAGCGTGCGCTATATGCTTGAGATTAATGCCTATTCTACATGTCAGGATAACCTGCGCATGCGCAAACATCAGCAATCAATTAAGTAGAGCAATATCGGTGTGTAACCTTTAACCAGTCATGCCCTGATAACATGACCCATTCATGATTGACAGGCTACAAGTGACTGGGCGACTTTCGGATCGATACCCCGAATATGAAGTTATATGGCGCTGTGTTACGAAAATACAAAAATACTATTAATTAGTGCTATGAAAATGCCAATAACACTAACAGCTCGTGGAGTGATATAATTGTTATAGAACCACGAACACCGTAGTCACTGATAAAAGCAGCGCATGTGTGCTTGCTGTGTTGGTTATACACTGATTGCATGCAAACGTAGTAATCCAGCTTCGGTAAGATTGTGAACCAGATGACAGACGCCTGCTATATTTTTGTCATTTTTAACTGGTCACGTGACCGCAGGGTATTGAGGACATGTCTGCGGAAATGTAAATAAAAGTGGGGTACCCAAGAGGAATGGCTGGAATTAAATTGTGTAATTATAGTATTTGTATTAAACTCACAATAAATTCGACAAAATATATAATTTTATCTCAGGCTTTCGACGTATCCGTGCAATAAATTAGTTAGATAATGTCGTCTCGTTGAATATGGTTAGTTAACAGCGCGTGGGGGAATTTAAGGCGGCCGAAATACGTCTCGCCTACCGGCTCGACGATTTCCGGCCCCCTAAATTTCCCCCATGCGCTGTTAACTAACCATATTCAACTCGAACACATTATCTAACTTATACTTATAAGGGTAAACAGGCTGTCGGCTGAGAAAATGGAACGTACAATGTATGCGAGTCTCAGCATCAGCTGCCGATTGATATAAAGGCCAGTATCACATGTGTAGATCTTGGGCATGAAGCCCTGAACAGAATGTTTGCATATACATGGCTGTGACTGGAGAATAGGGTCTTATGGGTTTTGTGACCAGTGTAGATCCAGATCAGCCTGTGCATCCGCACAGTCTGATCAGGACCTGCACTGTTCACCATTCCATCAATGAAACACCTGTCATGCTTCTAACAAGCAATATAGATCGTTATTAGGTGAAAGGAGTGTTATTTGATCAGGAGTTGCACTGGTCACAAATAACAAAAGTCCAATGTCTCCAGTCACAGCCACACACATGTACATACCATCAAAGCTTTGTAAGATAAAAGGTTTGGACGATGATTTTAGCAACTTACTCCTCTCATTAATGTGGTCGACTAATGCTATCATTTTCCACCTATATGTAGAGCTCCAGTTAAGGTGCGTAATTTGACCAACTTGGGGTGAAATTTTGTGATTTCTTCATCAAAAATGGCAAGTTGGGAGTCCTTTAGAATCGTCTCATTGAGACGATTCTAAAGCACTCCCAACTTGCCATTTTTGATGGAGAAATAAGAAATTTACCTTCAAATTACGCACCTTAACTGGAGCTCTGTATATGTACACACAATTCAATTTGAACACTGCATCTAAAGATTGCCAGCATCAGTTGTACAAAGTTTCATGAAACGGGCCCCTGGTAGCAAGGTTTATCAGGGATTGTGCTGGCCATAAATGCCATGTTTGCCTGTCAGAAACCCACAAGTGTACAAATATCAGCAGCCAATCAATGTTTATATATGCGACATGCCATGTGATTTTGTACCCAAGATGTGCGACATGAACTATATTTACAGAAGCTGTGATATTTTCGGTAAATGATGCCGAAAGTTGACAAAATTTTCAATTTTCCACGTCATGTACGAAAAATATCTTAAATTTTATTAAATTTTTCATGAGATACCGCACATGTTCATCACAAGGCATATCTAATATTTATAACGTAACACGTACCGATGAGGTTTTTATAGCCGTGTTCTTCAGCCGATGTCCTTCATCACAAACAATAAGGTCAAAGGTCAACTGCTGGATTTTATCGTACATTCGAACAAACATCTCATAGGAAATAATGAGGACAGGGTAAATTGATGTCTTCATGAAATCCTGAAACAAATGATTGATTGGTAAGTGCATTTGCTGAACATAGATTTTGGAAGTTTTGCCATTTGTAAGGAAATATAAAGGAACCAGTAGCCTATTTCACCAACATTGCAAAGTATAATAATCTAGCAAAGTATACTTTTGAGGGAGTAATCATTTATTTTTCCTGAAATGATAGCGATAGCATATATTTGATGTCAGAATAAAACTATGCATAATTATTATACTGAATTTATTACATTATCACAGCCAAACTGGCTGTGATAATGTAATAAATTCAGTATAATAACAAGAAACGAGGCAAAGCCACGAAGGCCAGGTTTTTTCCAAGCATAGACACTTGGATAACATAATTACAGACGTACGGGCGGACGGACGAACGTATGCCAAAATGCCGACGATATCACGCTTTCCGCAAGCAGGCGCGACAATGATGATAAACACCTATGTGAAGTATCAAGGTAATGGGTGAAGCAGTTGCAGAGATACAGTACACAAAAAAACTTTAACAAAAAAATTCAAAGTAATTTGACCTTGACATTGGGCACAGGGGCCGCACGGTTGGGGGTTAGAATGAAAATATGGATGATGATAAACACCTATGTGAAGTTTCAAGGTAATGGGCGAAGCAGTTGCAGAGATATAGTATAATGAAAAACTTTTAACCAAAAAACTTTAACCAGACGTACGTGAAAAAGAAAAATTAACGTTGAAAATGGCTAAGTCAATTACGTAGAAATAATAGGTGAAGGTAAAAAAAAGAAATGGTCACATGTTGGATAGTTGTATGTGGTGGGCACTCCTTGGTTATGAAGCTGTGAAAGTTTGGTGGTCCTAGGTGGTACAGTACAAAGAAATGGACTTAAACACGAAAAACTTAACCATTGTAAAACGCGAAAACTTAAACATTGAAAATGGCTAAGTCGACTGGTGGAAAGAATGGGTGGAAGTTAAAAAAAACGTAAACGATGTTGGTAGTGATATGTGTGGCAACCTTGATATGAAGCTGTGAAAGTTTGGTGGTCCTAGGTGGTACAGTACCAAAGAAAATGGAACATAAACACAAAAAACTTAACATTGTAAACGCGAAAACTTAACATAAAATGGCTAAGTCGAGCTGAGTGGAAAAGAATGGGGTCAAGTTAAAAAAAAAGTAACATGTTGGATAGTGATATGTAGGTGGGCACCCCTTGTTATGAAAGTGGTGGAAAGTTTGGTGGTCCTAGAGTGGTTAAACAGTACCAAAGAAATGGACTTAAACACAAAAACTTAACATTGTTAAACGCGAAAACTTAAATTGAGAAATGGCTATTAAGTCGAAAAACTTAACGCTGGAAAAAAAGGTTGAAGTTAAAAATAAAGGTAACATGTTGGATAGTGATATGTGGTGGGTAACCCCTTGATTATGAAGCTGTGAAAGTTTGGATCGTGTCTAGGTGGTAAGTACGAAAGAAATGGACTTAAACCACGAAAAACCAGGAACAAATTGTAAATACGCGAAAACGGGTAACATTTGAAACCTGGCTCTTAAAAAAAATGTCGGAACTCGCGTGTAAAAAAATGGGTTGAAGGTTAAAAAAAAAGTAACATGTTGGATAGGGATATGTGGTGGGCACCCCTTGATTATGAAAGCTGTGAAAGTTTGGTGGTCCTAGGTGGTACTAGTACCAAAGAAATGGAACATAAACACAAAAACTTAACATTGTAAACGCGAAAACTTTAACAAATTGAAAAATGGCTCTACATAAAGTCGACTGCGTGGAAAGAATTGGGTCAAGTTAAAAAATTAAAAAAAAGTAACTGTTGGATGGTGTTAAATTGTTGGTGGGAACCCCTTGAATTATGCAAAAAAAAGCTGTGAAAGGTTTGGGTGGTCCTAAAGGTGGTACAGTACCAAGAAATTGGACATTAAACACAAAAAACTTAACATTTGTAACGCGAAAAATTAACAAAATTGGAAAATGGCTAAGGTCGATCCCCTGCGTGGAAAGGAATGGGTACAAAGTTAAAAAAAAAAAGGAACATGTTGGGAAAATAAGTGGATAAAAATGGTGGTTGGGCCCCCAGTTGATATGTGGTGGGCCCACCCCTTTGATTATGAAGCTGTGAAAGTTTGGTGGTCCTAGGTGGTACAGTACCAAAGAAATGGACTTAAACACAAAAAACTTAACATTGTAAACGCGAAAAATCTTAACATGAAGATGGCTAAGTCGACTTTACGCGGAAAAAATAAAAAAAGGGGGTGAGTTAAAAAACAAAAGTAACATGTTGGATAGTGATATGTGGTGGGTACCCTTGATTATGAAGCTGTGAAAGTTTGGTGGTCCTGGAGTTAAACAGTACGAAGAAACTTAAACACGAAAACTTAACATTGTAAACGCGAAAACTTAACATTGAAGATGGCTAAGTCGACTACGCTGGAAAAAATGGGTGAAGTTAAAAAAAAAGTAACATGTTGGGATAGTGATATGTGGGTGGGCACCCCTTGGATTATGAAGGCTGTTGAAAGTTTGGTTGGGTCCTAAAGGTGGTAACAGTAACCAAAGAATATGGGAAAACTTAAACACTAACATTGTAACGGGCCCCGAAAACTAAACATGTAAAGTGGCTATCGGATTAAAACGCGAAAAAAATGGAGTGGGAAGTTAAAAAAAAAGTAAACATGTTGGATAGTGATTATGTGGTGGGTACCTTGGATGAAAGGCTGGTGAAAGTTTGGTGGTCCTAGGGTGGGTAACAGTACATAAGAATATAAACCCCGAAAACTTAAACATTGGTACGCGGAAACTTAAAACAAATTGATGGGGGGGGGGGGGGGCTAAGTTCTTGTCTACCCGCGGAAAAAAATTTGGTGGGAAGGATTAAAAAAAAGGTTAACTTTTGTTGGATTATAAGGGTAGGAAATATGGTGGTGGGCACCCTTGATTATTTGAATAAAAGCTGGTGGAAATGGTTTGGTTGTCATAAAGGAGGGTTACAAAGTTAACAAAAGGAATGGACAAAAAAAAATAAAACAAAAAGGTAACAATTGTAAACGGCCGAAAAAATAACATTGTGGATTGAAAATGGCTAAGTCGACTGCGTGGAAAGAATGGGTCAAGTTAAAAAAAAAGTAACATGTTGGATAGTGATATGTGGTGGGCACCCCTTGATTATGAAGCTGTGAAAGTTTGGTGGTCCTAGGTGGTACAGTACCAAAGAAATGGACTTAAACACAAAAACTTAACATTGTAAACGCGAAAACTTAACATTGAAGATGGCTAAGTCGACTACGCGGAAAAAATGGGTGAAGTTAAAAAAAAAGTAACATGTTGGATAGTGATATGTGGTGGGTACCCCTTGATTATGAAGCTGTGAAAGTTTGGTGGTCCTAGGTGGTACAGTACGAAAGAAATGGACTTAAACACGAAAACTTAACATTGTAAACGCGAAAACTTAACATTGAAAATGGCTAAGTCGACTACGCGGAAAAAATGGGTGAAGTTAAAAAAAAAGTAACATGTTGGATAGTGATATGTGGTGGGCACCCCTTGATTATGAAGCTGTGAAAGTTTGGTGGTCCTAGGTGGTACAGTAACAAAGAAATGGACTCAAACACGAAAACTTAACATTGATTGTGGACACCGCCCAGTAATTGAGTATTGTCACTCCATCATTTCTCAAGCAATTGGGTATTTCAAAATTTTAATTGGGTGAAATAAAGTCACACTATTGTTACACATCAACAGACAGCAATTATTGAATAGTTTGCATTGAAATGAATACATGTCTTGGCATTTCATTAGAATTGTCTCCTTGGAGACAATTCTAATGAAATACCAAGATGTGTTTTAATGGAAAATAAGAAAAATATGCTATATTTGTGGTTTGTTTATTGTTTTCTGCAGCATGATAAAAGTACCACAAATTTTGTATTGCTTTTTGATACTGGCTACAGTGTGACCCCGTTAGTACACGGAAGTCTGGCGACATACAACCTTCCGTGTTGCTTATCCGAACCGTGCTATATCCGTTCTCGCCCAAGACGCATCATAATGTCAACAAAAAATACATGTACACTGTACACTGTGACTGCGAATGAACGACGTCGCCAATGCCTATAATATGCCATAAGTTTTCACTGTTATCTTCGCATGTAATAAATATATTGAATCCAAGAATTGTTAACGTCATGTTTCATTTATTCATCAATTTCATGTAGAATGTAGATCTACGCAGGTCCGTGCAATCCATTATTGTAAATGCGTGTAGAAAAAAGTGTAGTAATGATGACGCAATGACCCAATGACCGATATCCTGTTCCATCAGCTGCAACATCACGGACAAGCTCGTGCGTTGCAATCTGTGTTCATATGATGAGCACACAGGTGGAAGACTCGGGACCTATGACACCAAAATAAATGCCTATTAAAAAAAGCCCATTATCCCACCCACCTGGTATCGTACTGTACATGACGTTAATAATAGAACGAGATCAAGTGGGTGGGGTAATGGATATTTTTGTAATTTTCTTTTCTTTGTGTCACACGTCCGACTATTCCACCTGTGGGTTTGAGTACAGACCTGTATAGACGTTGTTTTGCCCGACGTGTTATAATATTGCGCCAGTTCATGAGGTAATCAGGCTTATCACGTGAGATTTTCGACGAAGATGAATCTGATAATAGTGTACATTTTCTGTAAACGATATCGAATTTTGACGAATATTAAATTAGTAATTATTACGCATTTGCTCTGAAAATGTTATCAACTTTCCGATATATTTGCAGAAAAAAGTCAAATCATTCTCGGTGAAAATCTCAGTTATATAATAAAGTTGATTATCTCGTGCACTGGCTCAATTATGACATAGCGAAACAAGGCCAGTTGTCAGGTACACATTTGTGTACATGCGCTGGGGGCGTGGGCAGTGCTGTAACACTTTAGTTAATCTGGGTCGAGTTAATTCTGCGCGACTGATACACGATCTCCGATTGGTCAGCCTTTACACCTAATTAATATTCCACCAATGGTGAGCGCGAACGCATGCCGGAAAAATGAAATCGAGCACATAACAATTAGCACTGCTTTGTTACTGGTCTTACTGATCTTATTCCCAGTTTGCTCGGATTAATTTACAAAATGTGCAAACGTGATCAGCTGCACATTCACATCGGTGAGATAAAAGGAGGCTATGCGTCCATAAAAAAAAATCGTGTACTAACCGAAATCGTGTTATAGTGAAGCGTGTACTAACGGGGTCGCACTGTACTTCTGATTTCAATTGGGGTTTTGGCAATTTTAATTGGGCATTTAAGCAAATACGCAGCTTATCTGGAGCTCTGTTACTTTTTCACATCAGACATTGGGTTGTCCTGTTAGCGCAATCGGTAATGAGCGCGCTTCTCACGAATGTGGCCCCGGATTCGATTCTTAGCCAGGGCAGTATGTGAGATGGTATGGTGGTCTGTAAATCGAACAAGTGGGTTTCATCCGGGTACTCCGGTTTCCTCCCATATTAATGACCGCTCTTACGCCTTCATCTGTGCCAATGAAAGCAGTTGTTTAAGAGCTCTTGCGCTTGTTTGTAATTGTAGTGAAATAAATAAAGTTTAAAGTTTAAACTTTTTCTCAATTGAAGGAGTATACTGTTGTGCACACCCAACTGAACCGCAAAATAAATAAATAAAATATTTAATATCGTTTCTAACTTTCAATGTGCATACCACCTGCAATAGATAAACTGTATGGCTAACATATGAAACAAGCCATGTGATTTTGTACCTAATATTTCATGTAAAATATTTACAGAATTTACTATATTTTCCGTAATGAACACCGTAAGTGGACAAACTTCTCAGAGCCTTAGTACTAAGAATTTCGTCAACTTTTGATATTATTTACGAAAAATATCACAGGTTTTGTAAAAAGAACTCATGAAAAATCGCACATCTCAAGTACAAAATCACATGGCTTGTCTCACAAACAAAGATAACAAGATACTTATGTACAACATTAGCTTACCGCAACCTTATTATTCGAACTAACAGCAAAAACATGTAGTCTCTCTGTACCCAACCACTTCTTAAACTCCTGTTGCCAATTCTGTAAATAGTGACATTATTTGACATTATGTGATCATGAAGTAAATGAGGCATCATTACTGTGACCAACAAACATATGAGAACACGCCATGTGATTTTGTACCTAAGAAGTGAGATATTTCATGAAAAATATTTACAGTAATTGTGATATTTTCTGTAAATGACGTCCAAAGTTGACGAAATATTCAGAGCAAATGCAGACATTTTGTCAACATACGACGTCATTTACAGAAAATATTCTATATTTTGCAAATATTTGTCTTCTCCAAATCACATGGCATGTCTCGTATGGTTTTATGGCCTTTGCAAACAGCGTAGCGTCAGATCGGCTTGAACATCCCTGAGAAAAGATTAATATGTGTATGTCTCATAGGTTATGTCTCATAGCTTTAGAGTCGTTTTATAAGTCATTGGCGACAATTTGCTCACGAGTGTGTCTTACTGAAGAACCATTCTAGCTACGTGTATTGAGTACATATGATAACTATCACCTACACTGGTAGCACCAAACATAAGCCGTTGTCTCAATTATGAAACGATACTTTGACCACCGGCAGACTACCGTCAAAAGTTATCTTGATATACGACATCTGGATTATAAACAGACATTTAAATCCTCCCAGTAGGAGGGCTATGATGTGGCACCGACGATCAAATATATTTCAGACAGTGTACAGAAACACAACTCCAATAATTAGCTAGCATTAAATATTTAGAGCTAGCATTAATTATTTGAATTTATGTAGATTTGGCGTTCTTGGAACGCCAAATCTACATAAACTCAAATAATTATTGCTAGCTCTAATTCTTTAGAGTTAGCATTACATATTTAGAGCTAGCTCCAAATGATTTAGAGAGCTCTTCAAATGTTTTGGAGCTACCTCTAACCATTTAATGCTAGCTCTAATTATTTAGAGCTAGAATTAATGTTGAGTTTATGTAGATTTGGCGTTCCATACATATGCTCACGTTTACGTATACGTTGAAATTGATGTGACACTTATTGTCTTCTTGGACAGTGGTTGTGCGGTAGTCTAAACCAGACACCCTTTGGAAAATGTTCACTTTAATTCCCCGACACATTTGTGTTTTTGTATGGTAGCAATATAAGGTTTGACAATGTCATGCTTCTAACAAGAAACATAGATTGTTACCAGGCTACAGGAGAGTGCTACCTGATCAGGAGCTACACTGGTCAATAATGCAATAAGCCTCACTTCTCCAGTCAGATCCACAAATATGTGTCTGGTCCATTTTCTCAGCTGGCGAACCAAATATCCAGCCAATAAATTGCACTGGGAAAGGGGGAACAGTGGGGTGGGGGGGGGGCCTAACCTTGACCAGACTTCCTGGTGTAACAACCAAGACACGTTTCGCAATCGGCTTCCCTCCATATGGCCCCTGTTTGTGTAACGTCCTACAATGTGAATCCATGGACGGTGTTCTGTGAACCGACTTTACAGTGTAATGTATACACAGGAAATCAATAGCCATGGACCCGGACAACATAAATTACAATATTTCCATTTAAAGTGTTGTCAAAGATGGTTTTGATGAGAAAAATGGAAAATAAGCAAACAGCAGACATCACTACCGTATTTAATTCAGCACTGTAAGGGTTAATAGGACTGATGGACAGATCAGATATTACAGTAACTATCATCAACATAATATTCAGTTAAAGTATTTAATTGATTTGATTTGAGTTTTTACTAGTGAAGCTCAAAATAAACTAGCACATTCCTCTAACCCGATAAACGTACGTCTAAATAGTAAACTCCCATATGTTACAGACCCTGATCAGCAAAAGTAAATCAGTGGCATTTGGACCCTTCTCCATGAGAAAATATAATCACATGCGGCTTTGACTGGAGAAATGGGGCTAATGGGTTTTGTGATCAATGCAGATCCTGATCAAATAGCTCACTCCTGTAGCCTAATAATGATCAGTATGCTTGTGAGAAACATGGCGGGTATATCATAATGGATATTTTATAATTGGAATGGCAAACAGTGCAGATTCTGATCAGACTGCGGATGCACAGGCTGATATGTATCTACACTGGTCGCCAAACCCATAAACATCATTTCAACAGTCACAGCCACATAATAGTGAACTACTGTCTGTTCAACGTTTTCCTGCCAACAAACTTTTGACACATTAAATCTTAAACATATTTAAATGCAAGTATTTTTTCATCAATAACAAAGTCACCCTCCCCAAAAATAATTATTTGATGAAATATTCCGTCACATATTGATTTTATTGCAAAAAAAATATTTCCTATGGGAATGTAACATGGGGGGATAAAAATATTTTTGTTTAAATAATTTTGAAATTTGTTTTACCAATTCAAAGAATTATTCGCCAAAACGATACTATGTAAATCCTGTAACAATCATTCATTTCTGTTTGTTTTAATAAAACGTAATCCTTAATCAACTACTTGAAAGAAATCAGGCAATTCAATTACCCTCATTAAAGAGGATTAGAGGGTGAAATTTGAAAACCAATTAATGCAATGATTCTTTCAAAACATATTGATGGGGGGAGGGGGGATTATGTTCTACCTGTGATTTTGGACGGGGTGGGGGGGGGGGGATTTTTTTTCCTCCTGTGTTAAAAATCATGGGAAGTGGGGATTATGTCCGGGGGGAATTTTGTCCGTAGCCCGTGTGCAGCCTATGTTCAATAAAGGTAAATCCATCAATTGAAATGTCCAGATTATCTTAAATTTGCACTTATGAACATTTTAGTTGTACAAAGTTTAGTGAAACAACCCCGCAGTACTTGAGTTAACTAGAGTTATTATATAGGAAACATGTACTTGCAACCAAGAATTGAGTTACCAGTAACTCGACTTAAGAGAGTTTGAGATAACGAGTGTAGACTGTATCGACATACGTGCAGACATCTTAATGAAGAATCACAATATAGATTTGGAAGGAACGAAAGTAGTTGACAACTGCAGTATACATACCATATCAGGGATATACATTGAAGAGTTTTCCCCAGACCCATGTCGTCCCTGCAAATCAGTGACATGGACTCAATGTACAGATGCATCACCATTGTAATTGTTCTGATGAACCATTTATATTGCATAAAATTGGTATTTGCCACATATAAACACAGTGTATTAACTAGATAGCCACGGATCGCATGTCACACCCGCCGAAGCTGTATATTATATAGAAAAACTTCAACCAGGACACATGTACGTATGTACTGGGCACGGCAAAAACAAACTACACTAGTGTAATAAATATGCAAATGAGCTCGCTACAGAAAACATGCTGGGTGATCTATACAGCTTCAATGCATGCTGTTGTGCTTATGTAATAAATAGAATCTAACATTTGTGATGATTTAATAGGGTACTAGTATTATTAAACTGGTTGACTGATTTCATAAGAGCCGCGGTATAGCCTTATGTCTTATGAACTCAGTAAACACGTTAACAAATATCATATAACACTTTGCATGCTAGCGGTGACAATAACATCCAATAAATTACGAGTATGTTACTTCCAATTCCAAGACATATTCATGATAGTTATAGGGAGAAATAAAAGAAAATACAGTTAATTGTCGCCTGCTATTTTTGAACTATTTATAGCTCTGAAATTTCCCAGCATGCAGAGTTAAATCCCCACTCATGTAAGATCCTCTATATATTTTGAAAGCCACTACAGCTAACAGAGATGGATCAAATGACAGTTATTACATACAGGAAAACCGAACTTGGTTAAACAATTTATTGCCCAGAAATTGAACGTAGCAACAAATGAATGGTTGAGTGGACGCGACACCCTGGGGCTGTGATTGGGGTGGGAGAATACATGTGGCATATGAAACAGAAAGGGCTCACATTTCTGAATAACAATGTGCTTGTTAGCATTGTAAACTTTGCAGGCTATTGATTGATTGGTTGACTGATTGATTGATTGCTTGGCATGTTATGTTCTCTTAACAGAAAGGTGCGACAGATAAATGTGACTGTGACTGGCGAATGGGGTTTATGGGTTTTGCGAGCAGTGTAGATCCAGATCAGTATGTGTATCCGCACAGTCTGATCAGGATCTGCACTGTTTGCCATTCCATCATTGAAACACATCTCATGTGCCTAACAAGCAATACAGATCGTTTTCAGCCTACAGGAGTGTACTATTCGATTAGGAGCTACATTGGTCACAAATCCCATAGGCTCCATTTCTCCAGCCAAAAACTTGAAATTATGAACAGTGAAAACGTACGCAAGAATCGCTCCATATCCTCCGTAATTCCTGTAGCCCATAACACACTCGTAGAGAAAGGTGACCCCCGTACGCTGGTGGGGGCGCAGGTGAACGGACAGGTATGGATCTACAACAACCTCCACCACGGGCTGACTCCGCTTGTTCCACTTCCACTGGCAAATACAATGGACAATTCACAACATTTGTCACTGGACATGGTATACTGGTTGGCCGATTGGACTTTTACGTCCGTTCTACAGCACGGTCATATACAGATGAGAATGCACCTGAATGGCAGAAAAATTCAGCACAAAAATTACAATAAAAACTTTTAGCAATGAAAGACAGTGTCCTGATCTGGTGCCAGGCACCCTTATTATACTAGATCATTTGGCCCCGGGTATAAGTGAATGGATTTACCGTCCCACCAACAGCTAGGGTCATATAGAGACGGGACCACAGTTTAAAGTCTCATCCGACAGACCAGTGGGATGGAAATACTATTAAAGTACTTTTGATGCCTAAGGCGAGGTTTGAACCCACAATCTCCGGATTGGAAGTCAGGTGTTCTAACCCCTAGGTCACAATCCATCCCTGGCCCCGGATGTGAATCCCAGCAAGATTCATTGTTTATGAATCATTAAGAATAGATTAATTGTTGAAATATGCATATCATCCAATCCTCCTTTGTAGACAGGGTTTTTATAGGAATGAATGGCCTTTTTGTCCGGCCTTCTTCCAGTATTCCCGCGACTTTTCCAAGTTTATACCCCGATAAATTCTACAAAAAGGCCATTCATTCCTTATAATTCCAGCATTTTAAATAAATTCATCAAGAAAATGTGTTTATTTCCGTTTTCTTAAGAATTATTTTAACTGCGCCTCACGGTTACGGAAAGTAGTTTGGCGTGGGAGTTTACTGGGATATAAATTTTGGACAGAGACCAATCAAATGTTAGGGAATTGTGTAAATATTTGTGTGCTGGAATTATATGACATTTGTGGCCAGTCTAGCTATAGTTGCAAACTGTAACTCTTGCCATCTATTCCCGTACGTAGTCAGTGTTACGATTCAAACTCATTGGATTCCTTTGCAGAATAGCGAATCAGATCTGATTTTCACTTTAGCAGTTAATTGTGAAAGATTATCTATATTTTTTAAGCTAGAATCAACAAATGACATGAGTCAGTGGCAGCCAAATTCAACATGTAAAGTTAATATGGGGTGCATTTTCTGGAAAGACAAAATTTAATTTTCTAACCTTCTACAATGGTAAAATTTGTTCTTAAATAAGAACTAGAAAATGTGGCTTGTCGACGCACTTAGGGCCATTATTTGAGAAACTGTTACAAAATTTTTCAATAAATAAACAGACAGACTGACGTATGATCACTAGCGAGGGTAATTATATTAATGTGGAAGGATGTATCATTACTAAGTAATGCATGTGTACAATATGAAGATATTAGCTGAAGGCAAACATAAATTATAGGAGATTTGAGAAACTCTTACAAAAACTTTCAAATAAATATACATGGGTAATTCTATGAACGTGGAATGATGTATAGTTACTTAGTAATGCATGTGTGCGATATGAAGATATTAGCTGAAAGCAAACAGAAATTATAGGTGATTTGAGAAACTCTTACAAAAACGTTCAAATAAATAAACAGACAGACGGACGTATTTCGTCCCCAAACCATGTCGGACCTAGACTTGTCGGCCACAAACAAATGTGGCCCAAGTCAAATTTTGTCAAGCTTGCGCTTCACACCGTATTTCTGCTGAGCAATAACTGATTCAGTTACCCACCCCCTCCTCTTATAAAGGCAGGCTCCTTTGCCAGATTTCTTGTTTGTTGACATTGCGGAACATGATTTGATTGACCCAATTTTCGTATTTATAAGAGGCGGTGTATTTTCACTCGGTTATGACAGGTCAATCAATTCGTATTTTCTTTTATAATCACATTGTTGATAAATTTTCGAGTTTTGTTTCTACATTCACACAGCACATGGGCAATGTTTGAACACGAGGACACAGTTCAGTAGATCATATTCGTCCACATGTACGATCGGTAATTCACTCTGACACTAAAAAAGCTTATTAAAGGATTATCTCCTTGTGTATGCAGTCGAACCGTGATCTAACTGTGGTATGCATGTTAATTTGGCGTTAAGAAATGTCAACTTCAATTGAATTGATTACCACGCCGTTTAATATTTTTCATGTTAAAGTGAATCAATGTCACATTGATTAATGGTTTAAGTGAATTCCTTGTTTGTGCAACTTTTAACACATTTCAGAGGGGGCGTTTTCAATTTCTATAGATGTGTGAAAACTTACCCGAGATAAGCTCGCTGTATCGGACTTGGCGGTGCTTAATCTTCACATCGAATTTTCAGAATACAAAAATGTGAAGGAAACATACTATAGGGATTCAATTTCGACCTTGACTAAACCGATATTTCTGATATTGATTAAAATACATGATCTATATAGGGAATTTGGTCGGGACCTCGGACGTATATCGAGATGAAGAGATATGTAGCCTATTTCACCAACATTGCAAAGTATACTTATCTAACAAAGTATACTTTGAGGGAGTAATCATTTATTTTCCCCAAAATGCATTATGTCATATAGAACTAACGATTGCATATATCTGATGATTAAAAGTATGCAGAATTACAGCCAATTTGGCAGTGATAATGTAATAAATTCAGTATAATAAAAATTAATAAATTTATCATAAAATTGAAAATTTCTCCCTCAAAGTATACTTTGCTAGATACGTATACTTTGCAATGTTGGTGAAATCGGCTACAGCTGTATCTCTCTTTCTCCTATCTTCAGCAATTGCACTCTCTTCGTGACCTTTGGATTTTATTGAAAGATACTGATTGGAGTTTCTATGAGGTTAATTATTGTTAAATTATAATAAGTAAACAGTTGTGCCATTTTCTAAGCACCAACATTTTTAGCAAAACAAAAAAAACTGAGGGAAACATATGATAATAAATTAAAATAAAAGAATTGTGAAATTCATGGCTTACATTTTTATGGTGTCTTTAAAAACATTCAACTTCATCTTTTATATGATGTTTGTTTAAAAAATAATGATCTGATTTTGGACGGTATTGATTTCTTGGCATGATGCTAGCTCACTGACCCTCAAAGATGGCTGGCAAGAAATTAGATTTATTTCATTTATTGGTGTTTAACGACCTATCAACAGCTAAGGTCATTTAAGGCCGAGCCAACAGGTTCGATCCCATATTTAACCTGCTGCATTGGGGGAAAAATCCCAAAATCAGAACAAAAATATATTCAGCCCTGAAATTAGCGGACCTGGTGCCAGGTCCATACCACACCAAAGTCACTTGGCCCCTTCCCCTAAATGTAATAGGATTACGAATAACAAGGAATTAGAAATTGGAGCTACAATAATAGGATAAAGTCCCTGGGTGATTTTGATCGCAATGTTTTACTTTTAATATTCAATTTATTTGGCATGGTTTTGTTTTTCAGATTAATTCAACATTTCATTTTATTTTCTGGCTGATATAGTTTTCTGTTCTGACAATAGGTTTCTAGTCATTTTGTTGTATAATTCACGTACAGTTAGATAAAGAGTATATGCTACCATATGTACCTGGTGGGCCTGACTTGGTTGTGGCATCACTAGGGCCCCGGGGGCAGCGGGGTTGTGTCGCGGGGTCACCGACTGTGGCTGATTGCTCTGTGGCACTACCAGGCCTCCGCGAGTTTCCGGGTTATGTCCCCCCGGCATCACACATACACCACTCTCATTCTTAAATTCATCAGCGTAATTTCATGAAATACGTTTACAAAATTTACAATATTTTCTGTAAATGGCGTCAAAATTTGATAAAAAAAATTCAGCTTACATGTGGAATTTGTGAAAAATATTGTAAAGTAATTTAATGAAATTGCGCAGATGTCCGAAGGTACAAAATCACATGGCAGGTCTCATATGTGATGTGAAAACAGGAGAGCAGAAAAATTACAAGACAAAGTCAAGAGATGCATGAAATTGCTGAAGACGACTACCATAAATAAGGTTTTATGTTGTTTTTTTTAGGTGCAAATGCGGTTTTATTGCACTTCTTCACTTGCGTCAATGAAATTGCCTAATATTAAGCCATAAATGGAGTGTACATGTAGTTGGGAAAAAATTAGAACAGAATAAAATGTGTTCATACAACACGGAAGCCCCCACCTACTGCTTTAATAGTCAATTACGAACCTAGATCAACAATGTGAACATTGTGACAAAGGGAGATAACTCGAAAAGTACAAAATCCAGCCAACTTTCTTGCACATGTTGTATACGAGTGAAATATCATGAATATATTCCAAATGGTATACAAGTTCTGTTCATAAAAAGGACATTAACAAACAATATGACTGATTGCCTAGTGTTTTATGCCCATTCAACAAACAGAATCTGTTAAATTAAATACACGAAGTGGCACCCCATATCAAGGTTGTTGTCTTACCGAGAGTGCAATCTTCGAAGATGACCGGTTAGGCTTAATGAACGGTTTGGAAGCGGGAGCAGGTGCTAAAACAGACATGCAATTCATTAATAGACTAGATGGCCATGGCCCGCATGCCGCGCCCGCCGAGGCTTTGATAGTATACCGCAAAACTTTAACCAAAAACTGTAACCCGGACGCACGCCAATGTGCCGACTATATCGCGCTGTCCGCTGACACGAGGGAACTGTTTGAACCCCAAGGCCGTAGGCTGCGGGTTCAAACAGTTCCCAAGGGTCACGGCAAACGCTTACCGACGGCTGGACATGGTCGAACATTATTGTTACATTTCCGTCGGAAATATCGTGTAATTTGAGCATATCTGCAGTTACTTTCGGTACTTTGATAACCCGCTTCATTCAAACAGTTGATTTACACATACATATTCCGGGGTCGCAGTACATGTCGCGTGATGCAGTCGCATCAATATCAAAATCTCAGTGCGACCGTTGTGAACTGGTCTGGTGACGCTGTGATCGGTGTAGAACAACGGCAGTCATGTAACAATAAACATGTGAATGAGGAGACGGGATGGAGGCAATAGTTTCAATGTATAACCATATATGTAGCTGTGACTGGAGAAACTGGGCTTATGAGATTTGTGACCAGTGTAGCGTCTGATCCTCTAGCACACTCCTGTAGCCTGATAACGATCTATATTTCATGATGGGGGTTTCAATGATGGAAAGGCGAACAGTGCAGATCCATTTCTCCAGTCACAGCCACACATGTCTCACCTGTAACGACACTAGGCTTCGTCTCCGACACACACCCTGCACCGGTGAAACATTTACCCGACCTGAACTGTTCCTCTCCTAGCGGCGACATCACCTGAAATGTGCGAATGACTAGAGAAATGGCGCTTATGACATTTGTGACCTATCTATCTCCTGATAAGGATTCATAGTTATATATATTATAAATGTGGGTTCTGCGACATACATTTTTGCGTAGCAAATAAGCAAGTCTAAGAAATTTTCAAACCACTTTACTATTAAAGCTGTGGCTTAAATATTGCTGAAAATTGATTATTTGCTGTTGCATAAAGTCAAGCATTTTTATTTTGTTTTAAATTGTTTGTCGTAGAACCCACATTTATAATTTTTATCAGTTTGCTATAATCATGATGGACGTTTTACTGTCAGACTGAATGGCGAACAGACTCGTCTATAATTAGAATATTGTTAGGGGTTTCCCCAAAACAAAAGGTGTCCAAATATTTAGGGTTATTACAGTACTTGGAATATGAACTCCCAATCAAACACACTGTTAGAAAGTTCTATAACTACAGTCCAGGGGACCGTTTCACTAAACTTTGTGTGATTAAGAAGATCGCAAGTGCAAAATTAAAACTAGAAATTATGTTTATAAAACATGGATATGCCCCCATGGCATACTGGACTCTTAACTATAAGATTAATTGTAAAAAGAATATTTAAATTTACACAACTTTCAGTCATTTGAGAAAGTCTTACAAACTTTTTGCAGTAAAAAAAAATGTCACCATTTTAAAGTTCACAAAGGTAAAGGCCATGCCATTGGTGGTGCGAGTGTGTCACACATGTTCAGGTGAATGAACTGTCAAAATATTAAAGCAATCCTACAAGTAATATTGTAGATATTACATGATGGAGAAACTTTTCGACATACGTTTCAGAACCATTTCGAAGCTCACAAAGGTCAAGGTCATGTCATTGGTGGTGTGAGTGTGTCACACATGTTCAGGTGAATGAACTGTCCAAATATTAAAGGTACACGCCCACTCAGTAGGTACAAAATGTTCTTTATATCAGTAACATCATCTGAGAAATTTTCTGGCAAAATAAACATTAATTCACCATTACCACACATATTGATTGGCATTATTATACATTTTATATCAGACATAACTTTCCGCACTGATATCAGGGGCGATAACCGTGTTTCCTTAGAATGTTAACAGACATAACTATTAATTCTCTGTATTTATTTTTGGATGTGCAAGTATCATACTTTATAATCAGTCGAAAATATTATTTTTTCAGGTGACGCATTTAATTAGTATAAATAATTAAAAAATACCATGCCTCATTTGCATATGAAAATAGCCTGATACCAACGCGTGTCACTATCAGTAAAATAAATATTACTAAATTATTATACAGTCGAACTTCGATGGGTCGAACAGCCTGCGGGGTTAAGTTTTAGTTCGACCCATCCGTTGTTCGACCCATCGGGATTTTCTACTGTAACCATTTCAGATCTACGAGTTGGTCAGTGTACTAACTGAAAAAAGTCGTCATTACGACACGTTGTTTCATATAAATGTGCTTACATTTGCATTTACGGTTGATTGTCACAGTCGTTTATTACCAGAAACAGGCTTTAATAAAATAAAGAAAGCGGCAAACTCATGTGTGTTTTTATTTACTTAGCCATTATACAGCAATAGAACATGAGAATAACAGAAAATGATTACGAAATAAAATTGGCGGACTTGATTGCCCCGTCCGATACGATCATGCCCAGTCGCCCCACCCATCACTACTTCGGACCCGAATATCCCCCCGGCAGAACCGGGTCCTTCCTCGGATTGCTCGGTCGTCACTAGTGCATTTGTGGTTGACATACGAGTCTGATGATCTGTAAAATATGTTTTGCTTATATGGCGAATAAATCGGATGACACATCACACTCATTACTGATCATAGTAAAAACAGTTCATGTTGATTTACAACTTAAAAGGCCAGATGCCAGGTCATTAATTAAAACTGAGCGCTATTTAATTCCACATGTCCCATAAATTACCACTTTAATTAACTAACAACTTCGCCGACATTGGTCAATGCATAATTACCACGTATGCTGGTCACGACTGCCGTTATTGTATACGCTCAAATGACCACTTGAGATTTGTTTGACAACCGATTAACAATAGGTGTGAAAGTCAATCAACTAGTCTGGAGACAATTGTCTGACATGTTCGAGTTTTTGTGATGTTTATAGTGGATTTATACACGACCGGGCGTGACAGCGATTCGAGGCATTGAGGGTTGTTCGACTTTCACAAGTTCGACCTATACCGGGTAGTTTTAACGTATTTATATAGGAATTCTGCCGGGACCTAAAGGCTAGTTCGAGGCAAGCATGGCTGACGAGTTTACCAGGGTTCGACCCATCGAAGTTCCACTGTATATGTATAGCGGCCACTCGTAATCGTTAGAAATGGTGGAATAGTGACACAATTATACACTTATTTAATTCCTATAAAGAACAGTTTGTGCCAATTGAGTGGGCATGTACCTTTAAAGCAATCCTTCAAGTATTATTTAAGATATTACATGATGGAGAAACTCTTACAAACCTTTTGACGTAAATGTACAGACGGACGGACGGACGGACGGACGGAAGTACGGAACCTCAAGAGCAATGCAATAACAAAGTTTTAATTATGAGCTAATTTTGAGAAGTGTTTTGCGGATTTGTTTGAATTTAGTGAATGCTAAATGTAGGTTGTCTTATAATCTTAGTGCAGTCAAAATATCACCTGGCATTACCAAGATTTCCTTCCCGCCAATAGGAAGCGTCTCATCTTCCTTGAGTGAGGCCAGCTCACCAGACTTGTATCCCGAACTCTTGCCAATCCTGAAACATTCACATTTATCCTTAGTTATGCAATGATTTATTTACCAGTAGCTAATGCGCAATTCACGTCAAATTTAGCCTTACGTACGTCATAATAAAATATGTGGATTTTGGAATAAATAAGCTGTCAGATTAATTACTACAATGTGGCACAATTTTATCACATTCCAATAGTTTGGTAAAAAGTTATTCAGAATATAGTCAACATGTGTAAAATCCCCAGACCCTGCTGTCAGATCACTCAGATGGAATAGCTGTCTTATTTACTAAATTAACTGTTCAACTAAGAAACTAACCTGTCATAATGTCACTGGATAGTTCTGCTTCAAGTTTTATACCAATTTTGCTATGCTGATCCAGTACGCTGTTTGCCATTTTTGTTTATACTACCAGATACGCAGCATTAGCAGAAAAAAATGTGATGTTGCAAACACGCTTGTGATGTCATACATCACACAATTTACGTTATGACATTTTACCTGCACAGAATTATTTGAACTTTGTTGAATATTCAGGGAATTTTGACTGAATATAGGAATGTTAATGACAATTAAATTTGTTTGGAAAGCCTTAGATGCGCAGAATTAGCCGACACCATTGTACTTACTCCTTGCCTTCAATATCATACAGCACTACACTCCGCCCACTTGTTACGAGAACAGCTGCAAATACAGGCACAAGAAAAAGTGAAAGTGAATGGGTTTAACGTCCCAGCAACAGCTACGGTCATATATAGATGGGACAAGTTTAAAGTCTCTTCCAACAGACCAGTGGAATGGAAATACTATGAAAGTATTGTTTAATGTCTTAGGCGAGGTTTGAACCCACAACCTCCGGATTGGTAGGCAGGTGTTCTAACCCATAGGCCACAGCCTATCCCTACAGGCACAGGAACCAACTACTGGACCTGTGCTTAGAAAACGTTCTGAGCACATACCCAGTTTTCATGCTCAATGTGCTCATAATGTTATATAAGTTAGGGCCTAGAACACAAATCATTATCTAGACAAATGTCTCAGAGTCTGTCCTTGAATCTCCTGCAAAAAAATCATGCTGTTTTATTGGCCGAGGCAGAGCTTCGAGTGTTACACAACGTTCATAATTGTTGGAAGCATATCTTTGACATAGATCGCAAATACATAATATTTAATACGGTAGATGGCAATTGAGTTATTCTCTAAAAGTATAAAACAATGACTGAATGCTGAAGCGCGAGGACCCCGATCAGGCTGCTTCAGTATGGCACTAGGTTGCTAGCGACAAATACTGGAAGGTAGTGAGTGTCGGCTTGTGATGAAATACTAGATGGCTGTGGCCCGCATGTCGCACCATCAGAGGCTTTGATAGTATACCGAAAAACTTACTAACCAAAAGCTTTAACCAAAAACACGGATGCCGACTATATCATGCTGTCTGCAATCGGGTGTGACAAAAATGAAAAGTTATTGCAAAATAGGATGGGAATTTACACATATATCATTAAAATCTGAATGTATGGTTATTATGTTATACAGTAGAACCTCTCTAAATTGGACAACCTGGAGGGCCACAGGGTGTCCTGTTAAGAGAGATTCTACTGTAAATCACAGGGGTGCGACCAGCATATTGTGAGACAGGAGGAAATTGGTAAAAAATATAAGAAAGGGGAAATCCATTCACCTCCTCGACAAACGTATGATTTTTGGGCAGTTTCAACAAAATCCAGCACTTTTTATTTTTTTCAATTTTTATTAAAAAGAGAGGAAATCAGCTGAAAGGAGGACAATTCACACTCCCGAAATCAAGTATGTGACCAGTCCAATACATACACAGAGCTCCAGATAAGCTGCGTATTTGCTTAAATACCCAATTAAAATTGTGCCAAAAACCCAATTGAAATCAGAAGTAGAGAGTATCAAAAAGCAGTAACAAATTTGTGGTACCTTTATCATGCTGCAGAAAACAATAAACAGACCACGAATATAGCATATTTTTATTATTTTCCATGAAAACACATCTTGGTATTTCATTAGAATTGTCTCCAAGGAGACAATTCTAATGAAATGCCAAGACATGTTTTCATTTCGAAGCAAACTATTCAATAAATGGTGTCTGTTGATGTGTAAACAATTGTGTGATTTTATTTTACCCAATTAAAATGTAGAAATACCCAATTGCTTCAGAAATGATGGAGTGACAATACTCGATTATTAATTCCTTATCTGGAGCCCTGCATACGTACATGGACAGCTGCTATAATCCCGGCTGCCTATCGGTGAGTGGATAATTAAACACACTGATGGTATATGGGTGTCTGGTTTAACACGGTACTACTCTAGAAATGTTGGTCGCCATCACATTGTATGCATACTTCAATACTTACCATCTCCTTCCCACTTCTTATGCTGCAAACAACAAATATGGAACATTTTACAATGTTGCCAAAATCTGAATACATTTCTATAACTATTGTAAACTACAAAATGTATCAAGACAAGTACCAGCAATATTTATCAAATAGGACACATTATTTGCGACCCGTTTAGCACCTAAACTGAAACTGAAAACACACTCGTGTAGCAGCTTAATGATTTTACCCCGAAGTAATTTGAGTGGAATATTCTATTTTATATTTGGGCTATTCTATTAATCAGAAAAGGGAGAATTTCATAAAAACATAGAAAATATCCACATTTAGTGTAGATCCTGATGAGACGGCTCATTATGAGCTGGCTCTTCAGGATCTAAAGTACATTGTTTGCAAACATTGGGATGTGGTGTTGAAAGGGATAACCCTTTGAATCCGAAAGCCCACTATAGCGGTTTATGCAAACTGTGCAGATCCAGATGAGCCGGCTCGTAACGAGCCGTCTCATCAGGATCTGCACTTTTTGAAAGTAATTTTCACATTTTTGAGAAAAATACCCCCTTTTCATAAATGGACTAGTCTGAAAATCAGTTTGTGACGGTACGATTGGTTGCAAAATGAACATATCAAAATTCATTGAAAGGTGCATTGAATGAATGAATAAAGGTGCATTGAATGAATGGCGTTTTATGTCTGTTCAATAGCAAGGCAATAATGACACGGACCGGACTATATCTGCGTGGCAGAGGAATGCAAGTCTAGAAATGAAATTACACAATATCCTTCCAGAACAAAGTGAAATCAATGGGTTTAACGTCCCAGCAACAGTTAAGCTCATATAGAGCACAGTTTAAAGTCTCACCAGTGGGATGGAATTATAATGTATTTTTCATGCTTAGGGGGAGGATGGAACTCACAACCTCCGGTATTGAAATCCAATGCCAGATCCCCTTTTTGTTTATACTACAAGATGCCACAGCCCATTACTGATTCCAGAACAATATCCTGATATTGTGCTAGGCACCATTTATACACCAGATAACTTGCTCCCAGATGTGAAATCTGATATGTTTCACAGTTTGACATGACTCGCGATAAGGAATGATTTAGTACGTGTATGAAGTTACACATAATTTTGGTACCCTCCTAACTTCCCAAAGCCTCGCAATGATGTACAATGTGAAGCATGAAATGTGGATGTGACTGGAGAAATTACACATATGTCAATTGCGACTAGTGTAGATCCAGATCAGCACAGTCTGATCACGATCTGCACTGATCGCCATTTAGTCAAAGAAACACCTTGGGGCCGTTTCATTAAACTTTGTACGACTAAAATGTTCGTAAGTGCAAAATTATGATAGTCTGTAAATTTCACATTAAAATTTAACAATGTTTTCTTGTAAACAATTATTGGATTTACATTTATTGAGCATAGGCAGCCTATGCTCAATAAATGTAAATCCATCAATTCATATTTCCAGACGATCCTAAATTTGTAAATTTGCACTTGCGAACATTTTAGTCGTAAGAAGTTTAGTGAAACGTCCCCCTGGTGTGCTTCTGACAAGCAAAGTTTGGTCCTTACCATGACACAGGAGCTAAATTGGTAATACATCCACAAACCCCATTGCACCAGTCACAGCCACACATATGTTTTATGAACATTCCATACCCTAATCATAAAACATTTATAAGCCCAATTTCCCAAATATAATATGCAGAGCTCCAGATAAGCTGCGTATTTGCGTAAATACCCAATTAAAATTGCCAAAAACCCAATTGAAATCATAAGTAGCGAGTATCAAAAAGCAGAGAACAAATGTGGTACCTTTATCATGCTGCAGAAAACAATAAACAGACCACAATATAGCATATTTTTCTTATTTTTCCATGAAAACACATCTTGGTATTTCATTAGAATTGTCTCCAAGGAGACAATTATAATGAAATGCCAAGATATGTTTTCATTTCGAAGCAATCTATTCAATAATTGTTGTCTGTTGATGTGTAAACAGTAGTGTGATTTAATTTTACCCAATTAAAATTTTGAAATACCCAATTGCTTCAGAAATGATGGAGTAACGATACTCAATTACTAATTCCTGATCTGGAGCCCTGATATGCATTAACATACATGGGCCGCAGGGTGAGAAAAGGTACCTTAGAACATTTTCAACACATGACCAACTTAACCCTTTCAACCCTAAGTAACTGGAATGGATTTTGATATGTTCATTTGGCAACCGAATCACATGTCACAAAATTATTGTCAGTCTAGTCAGTCCATTTATGTAAAGGAGGTATTTTTGTTCTCAAAAATATGAAAATTACTCGGAAAAAGTGAAGATCCTGATGAGACGGCTCGGCACGAGCCGGCTCATCTGGATCTACACTTTTTGCCAATACCACTATACAGGCCTGTAGTGTTGAAAGGGTTAAACATTCACACTATTGGAATAAAATATAATCAATTTACTATTAAGGATATTAAGCCTACTTCTGTGACTTAATGATGAACAGTGTAGTGCCTGAATGGCCTGATAAGACTGCATGGACGCGGAGGCTGATCTGCGGCTACACTGGTCGCAAAAGTTGTAAGGTACCCACATGTATTTTCAAGATACCGGTACCTTTTTGTTGGAGCGTTTACACCAAACAACATTAAAATATCCTTTCTTGACTTCACTCTCGGTACCTGAAATAATGATTGGATGAATGTGTTTAACAGACGCTCTTAAATTTGCACTTACGAACATTTTAGTCGTACAAAGTTTAGTGAAATGGGCCCCAGGATGTGCTATTTTCTTAGCAAGCTGCTCTGTGTATTTTACTTGCATAACGATGAGGGTGATCCATGAAAATAGAATAACTGAAAATAAATTGTACCGTAGGCGCGTTATTTGCATATATATTTGTACAGGTTGAAGTAATGGACCAAGGTCTATTAATACATACCAGTGTCCCTTACCCTATAATGAGTCAGCCACTATGACAACAATGGGGCTTATGGGTTTAGCAACCAGTGTAGATCCAGATCAGCCTCACAGGCCTGTGCATCTGCACAGTCTGATCAGGATCTGCACTGTTCACCAGGCCATCAATGGAACACCCATCATGCTTCTAATAAGCAATATAGATCATTATCAGACTACAGGAGTGTGCTATTTGAATTGGATCTACACTGGTAGCAAATGCCATAATCGCCATTTCGCCACAGCCACATTTAATGGTACTTACTTTTTGAAAGCTGGTTCCCAGCGTTCTGAGTCACCTTAGAGGCAGCGGGAGCCTGGAACTTGGGTTTTAAAGGGGGCCGGGACACAGCGGGTGGGGCAAACCGGGGTTTCTTGGCTGGCGGCCTGAGCTCATCAATGTTCTCACTGCCGTTGTCAACAGTCACAGCATTCGCACTGTTGCCCTTGTCTATATCACTGAAACAATCACTCATATATGCCTGTGGCTGGAGATATGGGGCTGTGTAGCTCCTGATCAAATAGCACACTCCTGTAAACCTGATAACGATCTATTTTAATTGTTGCAAGCATGACGGGTGTTTCATTGATGTAACGCCCAATAGTGCAGATACTGATCAGACTGTGCGTATGCACAGGCTGATCTGGATCTGCACTGGTCACAAAACACATAAGCCCCATTTCTCCAGTCACAGCCACATATATGGGGCTGTGACTGGAGAATGGGGCCTATAGTGTATGCTCTGAAACGGTAATTCACATGTGTGGTTATCTAGGTTGGATTTTGAAATTAGTAGCCAAAATGACAACGCGAAAAAGACAATACTATTTTACATTTGCTCCAATATTTGTAAAAACGTAGTAATTTTTCAAATAGTTTCAAAGTTTTAGTGGCCAAAATGTCCATTTCTGAAATATTAGTAGCCAAATGGCTATTTTTGTACTGCGGCTACCAGTAGGTTGTATTTGTTTGTTTGTTTGTTGGGGTTTAACGGCCTATCAACAGCTAAGGTCATTTAAGGCCGGGTCAATGGGTTTAGTACTAAATCCCATATATTACCTGTACAAGTACATGTACATTTTCAAGTACATGTACAAATGGGGGGAAAATCCCAAAATCAGAACTGAATATTTACAATAACAAAACAATATATTCAGCCTTGAAATCAGAATAATCCTGATCTGATGTCAGGTCCTCGCCACACCAGAATCACTTGGCCCCTCCCAAAAGCAGTACGATCAGTAATAATCTTACTACTTTTATAATGGGCAATAACCCAATTCAACTCCCAGGTAACAAACAAGAGGGCCATGATGGCCCTAATTCGCTCACCTGACTCCATGAACACCAGAGGAGAATGTGACATTGAGTTCATGTGTTTTAAAATTGTGCTATTTTTAGATGGCGGTCATCTTGGATTAAGCGATGACTCTCATTTTACAAAATCTGAAAATGCTTCACCCAAGGATCTTAACTTCCTATGAAGTTTGGCCAGCATCGGCCATGTGGTTCCTGAGAAAAAGACGTCCAAAATCTTGAATAAATGGACCTTTTGGTGGCCATCATGGATGACATAATCATCCGATTCCGACAAATATTGCACCAGAGCAATCGCCTCATCGATACCTTCAATTTTATATATGGCATGAGCATATTCGGTTAAAAATAAAATTTGACCCCAATTTGACCCAACGGGCCATGCCCATTTTTGACCCCGGGTTCACCATTTTCACAACTTTGAAAGAGCATTGTAAATCGATCATTCCTACCAAGTTTAGTCGAAATCCAGCCAGCGGTTCATGAGAAGAAGATTTTTTAAGAATTTATGCTATTTTTAGATGGCGGCCATCTTGGATTAGCGATGACCTCCATTTTAACAAATCTGAGTGATCGCCTCATTGATACCTTCGATTTGATATATAACATGACCATATTCGGTCAAAAATAAAGTTTGACCCCACGGGCCACGCCCATTTTTGACCCTGGGGTCACCATTTCAACAACTTTGAAAGAGCATTGTACATCGATCATTCCTACCAAGTTTCGTCGAAATCTGGCTAGCGGTTCATGAAAAGAAGATTTTTTAAGAATTTATGCTATTTTTCGACGGCCGCCATCTTGTATTAGCTATGACCTCCATTTTAACAAATCTGAAAAGGCTTCACCCATGGACCATAACTTTTAAGTTTGGCTACCATGGGCCAAGCGGTTCATGTGAAGAAGAATTTTGAAATCTCTAATAAAAGAACGACCTTTTGGCATTTCGGCGGCCATTTTGGATGACATAACAATCCGATTTCGACAAAAAATGTACCAGAGTGATCGCCTGATTGATACCTTCGATTTGATATATAACATGACCATATTCGGTCAAAAATAAAATTTGACCCCACGGGCCACGCCCATTTTTGACCCCGGGGTCACCATTTTAACAACTTTGAAAGAGCATTGTACATCGATCATTCCTACCAAGTTTCGTCGAAATCCGGCTAGCGGTTCATGAGAAGATTTTTTAAGAATTTATGCTATTTTTAGACGGTGGCCATCTTGGATTAGCGATGACCTCCATTTTAACAAATCTGAAAAGGCTTCATCCATGGACCATGGTTCATGTGGAGAAGAATTTTGAAATCTCTAATAAAAGAACAACCTTTTGACCTTTCGGCGGCCATCTTGGATGACATAACAATCATTGCGGTAACAATAGCTCACATGAGCTTTGCTCAGGTGAGCTAAAAAGCCAAAGATAAAAACGTACTGGAGGGCCAAACCAGGCAAATAGTGATTCCTATAAGGAGGAACCACTACCGTTAATTTACGCCGTCTCGTTCGCACGACCACCACCCACTCAGTAGGTTGTGACTGAAAAAATGTGACGTATGGTATTTGTGAGCAGTGTAGTTTCTAGAAATTGACACGTGTCCACAAGCGCATATGTATCCCCCTCCCAACCTACAGGCAGTCACTAAAAATATAAAGGGAGATAATTAATATATTACTAATGTGAGAGTTGTTGTTCTTGCATGAGACACACCTTTGGTCATGCATTATGCAAGTCTAAAATATCATGAAAATATCCTAAAGATTAATTAAGTTTTGGATTGACAGGAATATCTGCGAAAAAATTACACACAACACATGAGGTCTATGCATGTGTGAAGTTTCATGAAAATATTTCAAAGGGTATTCGAGTCATGCTCCGGACAACAAATCAGTTTGTAAAAAGAAAAAACAAAAAGTGAGATAAGTCTCAGATAACTAAAGAATTAGTGAAGCAAGAGTTGTCATTCTTGTGCATGACACACCTTTGGGTAGAAGCCTATGAATGTGTGAAGTTTCCTGAAAATATTCCGAAGGGTATTCAAGTTGTGCTACGGACAAGAAATTAGTGCAAGAAAAAACAAAGGGAGACAACTCGAAAATTTGCGATACAAGAGTTGTCATTCTTACAAACGACACACCTTTGAGTCGTGGTCTTTATGCACGTGTTATGTTTCATGAAAATATTCCAAAAGGTATTCCAGTTATGCTCCGGACAAAAAATAACTCGAAAATTAGCAAGACAAGAGTTGTCACTCTTGCATGTGACACACCTTTGGGTCATGGTCTATGCAGATGTGAAGTTTCATGAAAATATACCAAAGGGTATTTGAGATATGCTCAGGACAAGAAACGTCTGTTCCAGAGCACATCCTGATGAGACTGTGGATCTACATTGGTCGCAACACCAATAAGCCCCAAATCTCCAGTCACATATTGTGGTTATGACTGGAGAACTGTGGCTTATGTTGTTTTGTTCTAGAACCTGGGCGCCGTTTCACTAAACTGTGTACGACTAAAATGTTCGAAAGTGAAAATTTAGGATAGTCTGGAAATTTCACTTGATTGATTTACATTTATTGAGCATTGGCTGCTATGCTCAATAAATGTTTGTTTTGTTTGTTTGTTGGGGTTTAACAGCGTATCAACAGCCAGGTCAATGGGTTTAGTACTAAATCCCATATATTAGCTGTACAAATGGGTGGAAAATCCCAAAATCAGAACTGAATATTTACAATAAAAATATATTCAAAAATAAAATCCACATGTTAAATCTCCATACTAGGGACTTTTTTTCCAATTCCAGAAATAGTGAACCGATTTTCAAAACTTAACTTTTGTTTTTTTAGATCATTTCCAAGCTATCAAGCCAGGTTTCAGAGTCAATTTCCTTTTTTTTCTCCTCCTCCATGCTTTCCACCTCTTTCCCAATCCCCCCTTCATTTTTTGTAATAAAATAAATATTTATCCAAATTTTACAAAACAAAAAGAAGGCTCATTCATAAATGTTGATAAAATTTAATATTATCAAAAAAAATAGAGAAGTTTTTCCATTGTTTATATAGCTGTAACATTTGGGCAGGTTTCGTGAAACAGACTATAAGTCCAATGCTCCACTACTAGACTATAATTCCAGACCTGCAGATGACAAAAAAGAATGTCATCATGACATTCTTTTTTGTCATCTGCAGGTCTGGAATTTAGAGTGGAACTTTTCAAAACTGTATACTGTACAATTTGTGGCTGTGACTGGAGAAATGGGGCTTATGGGAGTTGTGACCTGTGCAGATCCTGATCATATGACACACTCCTGTCACCGTATAACGATCTATATCGCTTGTTAGAAGCATGACGGGTGTTTCATTAATGGAATGACGAACAGTGCAGATCCTGATCAGACTGTGCGGATGCACAGGCTGATCCGGATCTACACTGGTCTCAGAACCCATTAGCCCGATTTCTCCAGTCACAGCCACATTTGCAGGTTACACTGTAATGGGAATACAGATCTATACACTTGTAATCATCGGGTACCAAATCAACATGCACATCCGCAGTGTCAGAGCATGGACTGCACTGTTCGCCATACTGTCAGCTAAACATTTCAAATGCTTATAACAAACAATTTAAATACAGATCAAGCAGCACAAGTGTACTATTTGATCAGGAGATAAGACCTGGCCTTAAATGACCTCACTGCTGATACGCTGTTAAACCCCAACAAACAAACAAAACAAACATTTATTGAGCATATCAGCCTATGCTCAATAAATGTAAATCAACCTGATGTAGAACTACATATATGCTATGGTACACACTTTTTGTCATGGCTCATCATTTGTGGCTGTGACTGGAGAAATAGGTCTTATTGGTTATGCGACCAGTGTAGCCACAGATCAGCCTGTGCATCTGGGCAATCTGATCAGGGTCTGCACGGTTTGTCATTCAGCTAGAGGAACACCCATCTTGCTTCTGACAAACATCATAGCTCCCTATCGGGCTGCACAAGTGTGATATTTGATAAGGAGCTACACTGATCACACATTCCATAAGCCCCATTTCCTCAGTCATAGCCACATATATCATGGGTTAGCAGGCTTGCATGTTGCAACATACCTCAAATTACTGGCCTTTGCTTGAACACTTTCAACAAGCTGCAGAACCTTATGTTTTGGCTCAGAATTCTGAAAACAAAAAATGAGACACACCATGTGATTTTGTACCTTTGAACATCTGCGTAATTTCATTAAATAACTTTACAAAATTTACAATATTTTTCATAATAAAGTCAAACGTTGACAGTATTTTGTCCTTTTTGACACTACCGGTATTTACGGAAAATTTTGCAAATTTTGTAACGTATTTCATGAAATTACGCAGATGTCCGAAGGTACAAAATCACATGCCATGTTTCATCAAATGAGCCGTCGGCTGAGAATACGTACCTTACAACATTTGCGACCAGTGAAGCCTTAGGTCAGCATGCGCATCTGCGCAGTCTGTTCAGGGTCTATACAGTTCACTGTTCAGCCACTGAAGTAGGCTAGCTGCCATGAGAGGACCAAGATCATTGTGTCACAGGGCGAGAAAAATGTGCTCTGGCCCGGGACTCGAACCCGGGACCTCTGGTTTACCGTACTATCGCTCTAACCAATTGAGTTAGCCAGGCACGAATACACATCTTCTCCCCATAGTGAGTTACGTATCGTGACATACTTCCCACCAAATTGAAATTCATCCCCGAATTCTATATTTAATTTGTATCTGAATTCCATATTTTTGGTACAATTTGGGCAGTATTTATCAGTTATGGCCCCACGTTGGGCACCAAATGTCACAGGGCGAGAAAAATGTGCTCTGGCCCGGGGCTCGAACCCGGGACCTCTTGTTTACCGTACCATCGCTATAACTGACCGAGCTAGCCGGGCGCAAATACACATCTTCTCCCCATAGTGAGTTACATACTATGACAATTGCTCAGTCAAGGCTCCACATATAGTGTAAGTGAGCAACACCTTAGAGGTAACACGCCATGTGATTTTGTACCTTCGGACATCTTCATCCTGTAATTTATTTAAGTACGTTTACAATATTTACAATATTTTTAAAAAATAAAGTCAAAAGCTGACAAAATTTTCAGAGTACATGTACTCTGAAAATTGTGTCAACTTTTGATGTCATTTAAGGAAAATATTGTATATTTTGTAAACATATTTCATGAAATCACATGGCATGTCTCATATATATACATGTAGTGTTTCACTCAGCCTATAGTAGCCTGGCACCTCTCACTGTCCAATGTTTGGAAGCTCCATGCTTCTGGTGGAATAGAATGCTCCTTAAAGGAGATATAACAAGCTTCTGTTTTCATCATTTATATAGCAAATAAAACAAATTTTACAGTAATCCGACCAGTATGTGCCGTTCTTTTATGGATTTCATATTCCGGACAACCAGTTTTTCCAGCCGTCACTGCACGACTAACTTCCCCTTATTTTGCTTACCACAGTTATTTCCCTTTGCAGGCACGTGGGTACATGACGTATCAGTAGAACTTTCGAAGTGTATGCATAATACGATTATTACACGTAATAGTTCAACAGAACTCCAGTTTATTAGACCGCTGATATAAATATATGGGACTGTACTGAACTGTAACAAGAAATGCGTCTGTCGAACGCGGATGCCACCTGCAGCATATTTGAGAAACTGTGACAAAGTGGTTAACCGAAAAGTGTGACAGACGGACGGACAGACGGACGTTCTTACAGTACTATACTTATGTGGCTTATCACATGTTAAATATTAGCCACATAAAACGATTTTTAGCCACATAAAAGGATTTTTTAGGTGGTTAATTGTAACCAACCCTATCCTTTACCAAGTCCATAACCCTGTGGGGCTAGCCACATAAGTACCCTAATGTGTGCCCGGACAGACGGACGGACGGACGGACGGACAGACGGACGGTCCAAACACTATATGCCACCCGTTTCTTCGAAACCCGGTGCCATAAAAATATAAGAATGACCTACCGGTAGTTACACAAACTACATACTGAAATGCGACAGTGTGTGACAAATGGACATACTGTGAAATTTTCAACAGCTGTAGGATACCAGTCTGTATATACATTTATTTATATTTACATCGTCAGGTTACAATCTATATTTTCCCCGATAGTACGTATATATAATGCTAAATCAGACGGGCAACAGAGTAGACACTTATCAGAGCTGTCAGGTGCATAGATGGATCTGGTGCTATGCTGGTCAAACTGTCATAACGTCATTCTTGTAGGCCATTGTCCACTTACAATGAAACAATACCGTACATGGGGTCAATTAAGGAAAGCCCGGGGTGACAGCAGTGGGAAAATTAGTCGCTCTAATTGCCACGGGGGGTGGGGTGTTGTTTGAAGATTGTGTCAACATCCGCTGTACACTGCGACCGAGAAGGTGCAATAAGCCAAACACAACACAGGGCTTATAGGGCGTTCAGTGTATATCCAGTTCAGCCTGTACATTCGCACAGTCTGAACAGGATCTGCACTTTTCGGCATTCCTTCAATAAAACACACTAACATGCAATCTAGATCGTATTTAAACTACAGGAGTGTTATATTTGATTAGGACCTACACTGGTCACAAATCACACAAACCCCATTTCTCCAGTCACAGCCACATATAGGACCAAGCTTCAACGTAACCCCCATTTGACAAAACAACGATTTTCTTCTGGAAAACATCTTTAGTTTTCAACATCAAGTCCAAACATTTTCTATTTATTTGAAACAAGTCAGTAAGAAAATATATTAGAAATAGTAAATAATTTACTGTACATGTGAAAATTGAATATATACTTTTAATTCTTTTTATCTGTCAACGAACAAAATATGTGATTTAGTTATATTTTAGTATTCGAAAACAGTATTTACGGAAAAATAAGCGAGTGGACATTCAAGATACACAATTTTAGTCTTGCAATATAACATTCATCCATGTATAAAAACAAACACATCATTATACCATGTCTGTCAAATTGGACTCAACCAATCAGCTTGGCATAGGTGTGGCCTCGCGGATTCAATATACACCTGCCGCATTATTGTTGACATCCATTTGAGCGTAGCTTCACACGTCTGTCACTGACTAGGACAGATAAACAAAATGGATTTAACCAATCAGCATAAAATAGGTGTGGCTTCATTGAATTCAGAATACACCTGTCCCAAGATCCACTTCCCTATTTGCCTGCGGTCAAATCATCGGATAAGTTGTTATTAATGACCTCCGGCGGCATCCATTTGAACATAGCTACACACGCGTGTCACTGATTGTTTCAACTCGAAATTGTCAAAGCACAAGTATGCTGAAGTAACATTCTGCAAAGCATTAGAGAATCAATTTAGGAAATGTCGGAGATTATAGCATTTTGTAAAAAGAAAATAGAAATATAACATTTTAATTTCACATTTTTTTTCTGATTCTGGCTCTGCTGTCTTTTTGACCGTGAATTACAACCGACTTCCGCACAGATAGTCGTCGCCGATGATTGCAACCAACGTCCAACATATAAATAATCCAAGTATAACTAGGAAAAACGAAGGAAAAATTAACGATTAACGTATATATTAAACAACAAAAACTAAGAAATTATGCAACAAATACATGATGTCCGTAAATCCAAACGATATTATATAAGAAACCTTCATACACCAATCAGGTAAGCTGTTCTACTGCTAAGTCATAGCGGTTATTTTTACAGCGCCACCTCACGCCAGTAGGTCGCAGTAACAGGACAGATAAGTCATGACCAATTCATTGCATGGCTCTGTATAAGTACCGATAAGGTGCGATATGAGAAATCTCAATATCACGAAAAATACAAACGAACCGGAAATCGGTTATTATGGTCGCCGTTGTTGTTTTTAGCGCGTTTTGAAGAAAATAAGTGATAGTTTGTAATGTGACCTTTAAAGGCCCATCGACATAGAAGAGTATCATTTACAGCCATTAAAGGTACATTTCCACTCAGTAGGCACAAAATGTTCTTTATATAGGAATTAAATAAGTGCATAATTGTGTCACTTACTCACTATTCCACCAGTTCTAAAAGTTACGAGTGCCCGCTATACTGATATAATAATTTAGTAATATTTATTTTACTGATAGTGACTCGCAGTGGTATCAGGCTATTTTCGTATGCAAATGAGGCATGATATGTTTTAATTATTTATATTTTATACTACATGTAATTGAATGCATCACCTGAAAAAATAATATTTTCGACAGATTATAAAGTATGATCATTGCACATCAAAATGTAAATACCGGTACAGAGAATAAATAGTAATGTCCGTTAACATATTAAAGGTACATGCCCACGCAGTAGGTTATAATATAATGATAAAGACATTTTTGTATATTCTGTACGTATGACATTTTCTGGCAAAATAAACATTCATTCGTAATGACACCTCGTATTGATTGGCATTAGTATACATTTTATTTTAGACGCAAATGTTCACGCTGATATAAGGGGCGTGTTTCCTTAAAATGTTAACGGACATTACTGTTTATTCTCTGTATTTATTTTTTGATGTGCAATGATCATACTTTATAATCTGTCAAAAATGTTATTTTTCAGGTGACACATTTCATTAGTATAAATAAGTAAAAAATATTGTGCCTCATTTGCATATGAAAATAGCCTGATACAAACACGCGTCACTATCAGTAAAATAAATATTACTAAATTATTATATGTGTCACTTGTAATTTTTAGAACTGGTGGAATAATGACACAATTATACACTTATTTAATTCCTATAAAGAACATTTTGTGCTTACTGTGTGGGCATGTACCTTTAAGGAAACAGTGCATATATTATTCAGACAATGTTATCGCCCCTGATATCAGTGTGGAAATGATAAATGTACGTCTGATATAAAATGTATATATAATGCCAATCAATATGTGGGTAATGGTGAATGAATGTTTATTTTGGCAGAAAATGTCTCAGATGGTGTCTCTAATATAAAGAAAATGTTGTGCCTACTGAGTGGGCATGTACATGTACCTTTAAATAGGGGTTTCACAAAACAAATGGTATCCAAATACACTGTTATTGTGATAAACGAGTACAACCATACTAACCCTACACATTGGGACACTCTTTGTTGTGCTACCGTAAATCAGATATTTATATGCATCAGATATTTATATGCGTTTCCAGAATAAATTGTGTCCGAATAATTAGGGTTATTCCAGTACTTACAGTGATGCTTGTCTGTTGTACATGGTGGGTGAATGGGGAAACAAATCTGGTCTGCCTGTTTATCTGGCTCGGGGCACCTGAACGCCTCATGGTTCAGCTCATCTTGTTCTGCAAAGGACCAGTATACAACATCCTGTTGAGCATGCCCATTCTATTTGCTTAACCCCTACACAGCTATCTTATTTTTGTTGTCGTCTGCTGTTTATTTTCCATTTTTATCATAAAAACATGCTTTGACAGCATTTTATAATAATTTACAACATGCTTTGACAGCACTTCAGAATCATTTCCATTGGAAATGATTCTGGAGTGCTGTCAAAACATGTTTTTATTGAGAAATAAGACAAGATATAAAAGCAAGGGGGGGGGGGATTGTGTGATGGGGGTGGGGGTGGATTGGGGGTTTTCCCCGAATTTCCCTACACCTGGGAAACTGTCACATACATGTACATTAAATTTAACGCCCGGAAAAGTGCATTGAGGGATAATCTGAAGCAATATCATGTCCTGTATATAATATGTGTACCATTATAAACATATATACTTTTCACTGCTGAAGTTTGCGGAACAACTATATTAGTACAAAATATCGGACATATACAATTTGGTTTTGCACTGTAATGTATGCCGTCTGCAAAATGCATGCGTAATTTTATACAGGCGATCCTTGAAAAGTGAAAGGGTTTAACGTCCCACCAACAGCTAATTAAGGTCATATAAGAGATGGGACCACAGTTTAAAGTCTCATCCGACAGACCAGTGGGATGGAAATACTATGCAAGTAATTTTGACTCCCAATGCGAGGTTTGAACCCACAATCTCCGGATTGGAAGTCAGGTGTTCTAACCCCTCGGCCACAACCCATGCATCCCTTAAAAAAAGATCCTTGAATCAGGTGAATACCACCACCAGATAATTACGTCGCGACCAGGGTTTGATTATGTTCGTTCACCTGTGAACTGGCAAATCATAGGATTTAATGACTCATCAACTGCCAACTGGCCATACACTGTATATTGCACAAAAAGATACCAACTGGCACCGGATACTCTACGTACGAAGATCTACAAAAGGACATAAGTGTATGTTGTTACCACTCAGTTGAACCGTCTCGACGAGACGGTTCAACTGAGTGGTAACAACATACACTAGGCCTAAGATTCATGATAGACACAGAAATAACGGGAAAGTTTAATGTTCATATTGTATTTTTTGCTGGGAAAGAAGATGAGTCTTTGATGCTACAAACTCCGTACATGAACATATGTGGAAACACGAGATCTCGCGATCTCCACGATGTCTGGAAAACGAAACTGTCGAAAGTTCTCCAAGTGAGCTAGCTATTTTACTACAGGTAAATTATTAAGACTTTTAACCAAATATGATTTATTTACATTCTGCTCAGTTTTAATGTGATCTTGGAATCTACAAACGCAAAAAGCACAAAACCTTTATGTCAGCCAGAAGGATTACAGCCCCTGGTCAAAACGGCCCGGATTTGGTAAAAACGGCCCCCCTTCCAAAATAAATGGTCAAAACGGCCCATATTTGGTCAAAACGGCCCAAAAAAAAAAATCAGGTATAATTTTTATTTTATGTATTTATAAGAGTTTTTGATAGTATATAGTTTGTATAATGTAGTATAATGAATAATAATGATAATTAATATAATTTAATAAAACAAGACAAAAATTGTATTTTATTATATACCTACCCATGAAATACATAGTTATACGATGTAAATAAAGTCATATGTTCTCATCGATGAAATAAACTTCCGGTGAATATACGACTACTTCCGCTATCTATATTCATAACGCACACCTGCAGTGCCGGACTGCAAATACACATTCATTACCGTATACAGTCTAAAAAACTGCTAATCTCCATGGAGCGGTATATAATAAATAGGATATTCATATTTTTGCAACGAATATGACATATATGTTCATCGAGTGGTGTGGAATATCCATATTTCACTAGTGCCGTTACCGGTATACATCATATTCGTTGCAAAAATATGAATATCCTATTTATATATTATCGTATTTTATCCGTATTCGTTACAAAATATTTTCATATTTTTTGTGAACATTGCTACGCGATGTCACTAGCATGATGGTCAATTATTGTTTATTGATTGCATAGCAGGATTAATCCAATTATCGATTGGTGGGATAGTATTGCAACATAGACCCTGATCAGTGGATGTACAGGCTATACTGAATCAGTGTATCAGCCAGGCCCTTGTACATATGAACAAGAGCTGTAGGAGAACAGCATAGCTCGACTATGAGGGTTGTCGATGTACACATAGCTTGACAAACAAGGTGGCTGCGGCCTGCAGAAAAAACCTTAACCAAGGTTGACTAAAAACCTTAACCAAGGGAAATTAAGTAAGTAATTCAAGGTTAAATGTAGGTCAATGTCAGATATAGGTCAGTGGTTATTGATGTACATCACTAGAAGATGAAGTTTTCCAAGTATGGTTGCTGTAGGCCCAGGAGTATTCCATATACAAGCTTGACTAAAAACCTTAACCAAGGGGAAATAACTAAGTAATCCAAGGATAAAAGTAGGTCAAGGTCAAATATAGGTCAGGGATTATTGATGTACATCACTAGGAGATGAAGTTGTCCAAATATATGCTACCTGCAGCATATTTGAAAAACTGTGACAAAGTGGTTAACCGAAAAGTGTGACGGACGGACGGACAGACAGACAGACAGACGGACGGACGGACGGACGGACGGTCCAAACACTATATGCCACCCGTTTCTTAGAAACCCGGTGGCATAAAAATGCGTCTCTCGAACGCGGATGCCACCTGCAGAATATTTGCGAAACTGTGACAAAGTGGTTAACCGAAAAGTGTGACGGACGGACAAACGGACGGACGGTCCAAACACTATATGCCACCCGTTTCTTCGAAACCCGGTGGCATAAAAATTTATCCAAGTATGGTGTCTGTATGCACAATAGTATTCCATGTACAAGCTTGACTAAAAAATTTAACCAAGGTTGACTAAAAACCTTAACCAAGGGGAATTAAGTAAGTAATTCAAGGTTAAATGTAGGTCAAGGTTAAATATAGGTCAGGGGTTGTTGATGTACATCACTAGGAGATGAAGTTGTCCAAGTATGGTTGGTGTAGGGCCAGGAGTATTCCATCTACAAGCTTGACTAAATAACTTAACCAAGGGGAATTAACTATGTAATTCAAGAGGAAATGTAGGCGAAGGTCAAATATAGATCAAATAGGTATGATGTAAGCACTCCTAATTGAAGCAAAGTAAGTAACAATGTATCAAGGTGTCTTGTATGTACATCACTAGAATGAAGTTGTCCAAGTAGGTGGGTGTAGGGGCCGAGTATTCCATATACAAGCTTGACTAAAAACCTTGAACCAAGGGGAATTAACTAAGTAATTCAAGAGGAAATCAAGGTAGGTCAGTATCACTATAGTCCAATATGATGTACATCTAATTGAGAAAAGGTTGTCCAAGTATGGTGTCTGTATGCACAATAGTATTCCATGTACAAGCTTGACTAACAACCTTAACCAAGGGGAATTAACTAAGTAATTCAAGAGGAAATGTAGGTCAAGGTCAAATATGGATCAGGGGTTATTGATGTACATCACTAGGAGATGAAGTTATCCAAGTATGGTGGGTGTAGGGCCAGTAGTATTGCATATACAAGCTTGACTAAAAACCGCTCGCCGGGGTGACAACATAAGCTCTAACTATTCTTCGAATAGTCAAGCTAAAAACTATTGACACATAATTATACTGGGTTTATACAATTTGCTAACGGAACAGTTCTGCTTGTAGTCGGTGACATAAATAATATCCCACATGCAGATAATTACTTACTTATTAAAACAAACCCGAAGGAATGTAACCAGTAAATAATTACTGCATTTCAACCAATTAAATAATTTTCCTCTAAATGTTAAGAAAGTGACAAAGCAAACAAAAACGTATATATATATAAATGCTCTAAATGTTAAGAAAGTGACAAAGCAAACAAAAACGTTTCAGACAAAAAAGAGGCCTTCATGGGAATCAAGACTAGGCTAAATCATGCGATAAAACAAAATCTGAAAAACTTAACATAGTGTCAATGATTTGCTGAATAAATGTTGAACTACATGTATGCAAACCCTTGTGAAATCAAAATAACTTCACCAGTGTCTGGTTTTCATAATGGTCGACACTAATTTTAAATGCAATTATATAATTTCCTGATCAATTATTTAGATAAATACTACTGTATTTAAGATAATGACCAATCATAGACAAGTTTGGAACATGCTGTTATGGAGTAAAAACTGTAATTGCCAAGTGTGGGTTCTTGTGTAGTACATGTAATGTGTCTCTTTGAAATTCATTATAAGTACCATCCACAAATTTGTAATTGGCAATTACAATTACGTATAATGTGTCTCTTTGAAATTACTATTGTAATAACAACAGATAAACGCCACACCTGAACTCGAATAATAGCATCTCCTATACAACGATAAGCCGCAAAACATATTACATCATACTTTGCATAGCCCAATATCGATCATTCCCTGGCACGATATGTTTTTCCCTGACCAACCGTCAAATATCATTATCATATAGGATAACACTGTTACGGCCGAGTCTCCATATATCACATGCACTCACACTCAGCCTTTTTCACGGTCTTACATACCGGCTTCGTGCGAGAGGAGAATGAACTAGCTAGGTTAAATTAACCGCCTCATTGCCTCCTTCATTTAATGCACATATTTCGACTGTATGGCAGATATTAGTAAATTCGGAAACAAACGGGCCAACGGTCATTGACCTGCATTTATTGGCTCAAATACCCGGTTTCGGAAGGTCCTCGAGCCAATTCCTACCTTTAAATATAAGATAATAATAAATATCAAAACAATTAATATATTGCATGCATATTAAAGGTACATACCCACTCAGTCGGCTAAACATGTACTTTATAGGAATTAAATAAGTGTGTCACTATTCCACCAGTTCTAAAAATTACCAGTGCCCGCTATACAGATATAATCATTTAGTAATGTTTATTTTACTGATAGTGACGTGCGGTGGTATCAGGCTATTTTCATATGCAAATGAGGCATGATATTTTTTAATTATTTATACTAATTAAATGCGTCACCTGAAAAAATAATAGTTTCGATTGATTATATTAAAGCATGATCATTGCACATCAAAAATAAATACAGAGAATAAATAATATTGTCCGTTAACATTTTAAGGAAACACAGTTATCGCCCCTGATATCAGTGTGGAAATTTTACGTCTGATATAAAATGTATAATAATGCCAATCAATGCGTGGGCTGAAGGTGAATTAATGTTTATTTTGCCAGAAAATGTCTCAGATGATGTCTCAGATATAGAGAACATTTTGTGTCTACTGCATGGGTATGTACCTTTAAAGTTCATTTTCATCAATATTCATAATACAAGGTAGTAGTATATAGGGAGTCAGTTCGTTACCGCGAACTGTGGGGGAATAATTGAAAGCAGTGGGTAGCCCCATAGGTACCAAAAATAGTAAAATTTCCTGTTAATATAAAGCGAAATAAATACAACCCACAGTAAAAAAATAAAATGTCATACTGTAGTATAAGGGAATGGCGGTTCTGGACCACTTTTAATATTCCCTCATATAAAGTGCGTGAGCCCTTGTTAGTCATTAGGTATATAAGTAGCTGGAATCGCGTTATCGTTATAAGCGGTCGATGGTGTTAGTTTTTTTCATAACCAGTTTATAACGTACACCTACAGGGTCCTTATTTTAACCTAGGTGGGTACGCATGGAAAATTAGAATAGTTATCAATTGGGAGCTAGGTGGGAGGATACGCATGTGTTTGGTGCAGGTAGTTGAAACCTCATCCATTTGGGGACCAGTGTTAGGTAGCTGAAAACCTCATCCATTTGGGACCAGTGTTAGGTAGCTGAAAACATCATCCATTTGGGGACCAGTGTTAGGTAGCTGCAAACATCATCCATTTCGGGGCTGTTATTAACGTCAAGGTCAATGCCGGTTCTGGCTCAAATCGAAAATAACCCTAACCAATGACTTTAGTTTGGTTTAATGCTCTCTAAACGTGTCAGTTCGTTACCTACGAAAGAAGTGTGGGGAAAACAGTGGGTAGCCCCATAGGTACCTTTCCTGTTAATTTAAAGCGAAATAAATACAACCCACAGTAAAAAATAAAATGTCATACAAAATGTTGCAGCGGTTTCGGCTACCCATCACAATCGTATGTGGAGCTGCTATAGTCTGGTAGTTGAAATAGGGTAGTTGAAACCAGTACAGATTTGCCACGGATTTTAACACGAGAAAACTAGCAGAAAGCCCCCTAGCCCCGACAAAATATGTGTCTTTTAAATGAGGTGTTATAATTAATTAATTGTAAAAAATGAAAAAACACCCTATTGAACATAAGCCATACAGGTATTTATATAAAACAATAAATTTTCCACGATTAGAAAAAAGAAAAATGACAGATATACGTAATAAAGTTACGAGAGCGCCTCGCCCTAAGTTAACTCGCACAATGATTAGCGATAAAAGGGGTGTAAAACCATCTTCTCCCAGAATTAGGGAATTAAGATCAGAATTAATAAGAATGGGTATACCTTTTTCAAACCATTTGAGGGAAAGGGGGTTAACTACACTAATAAATAAGGAAAGAAATGATGAATTTATGAAAAGAATGGCTCGTGCAATGTCTCGGGGGGTATTTAAGGGGGTGGAAAAAAAGAATATAGAAAAGATAGCACAGAATATAGCCGATGAGGCTTCCCTCAGTTTTAGAAGCAGGAACATCGGCAAACCTCAAAAACGAGTGCAGAAAGCGCGTTTATTACAACAGTTAATAGAGGAAGGTAGCGAAATATTAGAAGATTATAAACAAAAAGAAAAAGATATAGTAAAAGGGCGTAGGATAACTACAATAACCCTGAAAAGAAAACTTCAAATAAATAACAGCAAAAGGATAATGGGCGAGTTAGAGCCTTTGTTTAACCGACAGTTTTTACCTAAGATTCTCTTTTTCTTACAAATTAATTCACCAAGAGGAGAGAGACGCGAGAGGAAAGCCGACAACGTTGGTATTTTATAAAAATTTATCCGGAAGTCCGTGGTTTAGGGGTTACGATGAGGTTGAAGAGTGGATTAATAAAAAAGAAGAGCATAGATTAAACATAGATAAAATAGATAGGCCAAGTACAAAATGGAGGTTTGTAAGATGGATGGGTGTTAACTTTAAAATAGTATATGGAACAGCTTTAAATAAAATGCCTAAAGGTGATGCTGGAATGCAATCCGAAAAAGTGGCAGGAGGTCGAATGCCTGAGTGGTTGCGTTATAAGAAAGGGATGATTAAGCCCTGGATAGTTTAAATGATGATCTTTGTTTATTTAGATGCTTGGCCCTCCACACTTCGAAGTTTAGGGCTGATAGGTGTTTAACATTGACCAAAGAGCTCCAGCAGCAATATTTACAGTTTTGTAAAACCCATAAATTACCAAAACCAGAAGGCCTCATACTATTTGGAGATATCAAGAAAATAGAAGAGTGTTTTAAAATAGGTATTGATGCGTACGAACCTACAGAAGAGGGAACATGGTATTTAAGAAAAGTAGCAGCTCATTACGACAAGATTGGGTAATAAAAAGATGAAAATAGCATCTATAACGATCACGCCTTCCTTATTACGGATATGAATAAAGCCGCTGAAAACAATTATTGTTGCTTCGACTGCAAACAACGCTTTACAAAGTCCAGCAATTTAACCAGGCACGCATTAACCTGCATGAAGGATTAACAAAAGTATCGTGTAAAGGAGAAAAAATAGATCGCCCACTATCAGCGTTTGAAAAAGCTTTCCACCCAAAACCCGGTTGTAGTAAGAAATCGATCAGTTGGATAAAATTTTTACCAGGGCCCCATATTCACACTGCGGTATGCGGTCACGGCGGAGAAAGAATAATCGCTGGTGCCCCAGTTGATGGGTATTGCCCCGAGACTGATACAGTTTATCAATTTCACGGCTGTTATTGGCACGGGTGTCCCAAACATTGTAAAGATTATAAAAATAAGCTTAGAAGATCCAACGAGAGAGACGAAGCAATTGTTAGAGGGTAAGTGTATTTCATTGAGAAGGAACCAAGTTCAATTAGAATTAAAGTGTTTAAATTAGGGGTAATATTGAATGAATCGAGTATGATGCAATTTGTAAACCTGAGGATGTAAAGGAACTCGAAAAGCCTCCTACAGTGATTTACCCATATCATATTGTATACGATTTTGAAGCATATTTAGACGGAAGTAAAGAAAAGCGTAACCCAACTAAAGATCTAGAGTTTATAAACGAACATGTCCCAATAAGTGTTAGTATAGGGGATACTCTATCCAACACTATAACTCACATATGTGATACTTCTCCAAAACAATTAGTAACCCTATTTATGGAAGATGTAAAGAGGAGGGGAGATAATATCCGAGAGGCCGTGGGGAGCAACAATACATATGGGTACCCTGCAGACATGGAGTATCTTTACACTTACTCAGCAGCGAGAAATTACCCGTTGGATTTCACAAGTCCCAGTAATTGGGTTCAATTCCAGTAATTACGATCTTAATTTAATAAAGAAGCATTTAGTTGATATTTTAACGGATAAAACCTCTAAGGTACTAGTAGGAAAGAAAGCCAATACAAGCATTTTTCTATTTACACCAGAATTTAGGTTTTTAGATGTAAAATTATATCTTGCTCCTGGTATCGATTATGATAGATGGGTTAAGGCTTATGGATGCGAAGGTGAAAAATCCTTCTTCCCATATGAATGGTTTGATTCCCCCGATAAACTAGCGTATGAGGGTTTACCACCGCTTAAAAATTGGACGAATAAATTAACTCCAAATAAAATGATAACCAAAGAACAGTTGGAAGAGTGCAACAACATTTATAACAGATTAAATATGAAGTCTTTCAAAGACTGGTTAAAATACTATAACAACTTGGATGTTGGCCCCTTTTTAGAAGCTATCGGAAAAATGACAAAATTTTATCAAACAAAAGGTATAGATATGTTTAAAGATGCAGTTACCCTACCAGGAGTTGCTTTACAATACATTCTCAGAGGAACGATAAAAAACCATATAAAACCTTATCAAACCAAAGAGAGTAAGATAGCAGACGTGATATGTCCACCACTGTATGCCCCTGGTGAGGAAATATATGAAATGTTAAAAGGAGCATTAGTTGGAGGTCCGTCAATTGTGTTTACAAGATATGTAGAAGCAGGTGTTACGAGAATTAGGTCAGCCCCAGATGGAAATTGAAAGCTTTGCGAAGCCGTACTTGGTTTTGATGCAAACGCCCTATATTTATCAACATTAAGCAAACATATGCCATGTGGCGAAGGGAAACTACACGAGGAAAGCAGCCCTCACGACCCTATTAAAATAAATAAGTTTTCCAAGGTGGTTTTAAATGGTAAGTGGTTTGGCTTTGTTGAAGTAGATATAGAGGTTCCCAGCAGTTTAAAAGAGAAGTTTTCGGAAATGTCCCCAATATTTATAAATAGGATTGTAGAGGAGGAGGAAGTTCCAGAGAAGATGTTACAGTATTTACAAGAAACTAACCGTGCAAGAGGAGATGGTAGAAAACTAGTAGGTGCAATGTCTGCTCAAAAAGTATTACTATTTGCCCCATTATTAAAATGGTATTTGAAGCATGGTTTAGAAATTACAGGGATTTACAGAGTAATAAATTATACAGCAGGTAAGCCCTTTGAATGGTTTGTTAAAGAAGTTACTTCAGCCAGGAGATCCGGAGATGTTGATAGCTCCAAGTCCCCAATTGCAGATATAATGAAACTATTAGGTAACTCATGTTGCGGGAAAATGATAGAATCCCCCGAAAAACACCTCAACACAACGTATGCAAAAGATGAAAAATGTGTGGACAAAGCTTTAAGATCAGCGTATTTCGATGATTTAGAGGAAATAGGAGATTCTTACGAAATATCCTCAAGAAAAGTAAATGCCAATATGACTCGTCCATTTCACTGTGGCTGTATACCAATATGCAAAACAAAGAATGTTAGAATTTTATTATGATTTTATGGACAAATACGTAGATAGAGCAGATTTTGAACTAGTACAGATGGATACTGATAGTTTGTATATGGGGGTTAGTATGAAGGGTGGAGAGCTAGATGGAATGATAAAACCAGAAATGCTAGACGATTTCAAAAAACATAAAAAAGAATGGTTAGCGTGGGATAAATGGAGTAATAGAGAACCAGGGCTACTCAAAACAGAGTTTCAAGGAGATCGTGCAATAGCTCTATCCAGTAAATGCTATTTGGTTGAAAAATTTACCACTAATGAACTAAAACATTCAGCAAACGGGTTATCTGCCAGGCAAAATAGTCTTACATCGAGAAGGTATATGGAGGCCCTACACCAGGTTGGAACGGATAGAGGAACAAACAGAGGGTTTAGAATGAGAAATGGTGTTATGAAAACATATACCCAAAATAAATTAGGACTCCGCTTACTATGACAAGAGAAGGGTTTTAGAAGATGGGATACATACAGAACCCCTTTAAACTTTCATGAAATAAAATTATGCAGCCTGTTCAATTTTTAAAGGTACCTTAGGTCTTCCAACGGGGGGCTTATCACGGGTTTCCGGGGTTTTTGGCCAATTATCTCTAGAAAGTCCCATGATAAATTTATCATATTTCCACAGATCTGTAAGGCGTTTGGGACCAATATGGTGCTTCTTTCTAACTTCATAGGCAGGAACAATTCCACGGGACTGCAAAATATCTATCAGCGCTTCCTGCGTAATAACCGATTTAGGCATGGTTTTATATATATATATATATAAATGTCTAACATTAATTCACAATTGGAAATAAATATGTTTACAAAAGAAGAAGACGTAAAAACAAAATTTGATGAGGCTTGCTATGAGGATATTTTAGGTCTCCAAGACGGAATTATAAGAACGTCTATACAAGTTACACGAGGGAGCTAGAAGCCACTACAAAACGAAAACCTGTAAAGATTCAATGATGAGCCCACTTGTTGAAAGCATTATAAAACAGTTCGAAAAAATCTACATGGAAAAGATGGCGAATTAATCCATATCTCCGGCAGAGACATAGTACGAGGGGTTGAATTACAGGGGGGCTTTCTATTAGGATAATTTGAACACAGCACTAAGCAAACCTGCTAGAGCCACAGTCGAATAAATCCAATACATATAGAATGCGCATATTTTGTTTTCAACTACCACACCTATATACAATGTAGAAACCGGTCGTGCAGCTACAGATTTAAAAAAAGGTAGCCGAAACCTTGGTAGAGCTTTCTATAGGTTTTGGCCAATTTTCTCTAGATAATCCAGTTATAAATTTTGAATGTAACTCAGGGCTAACTGAATCTAACTCAGGGCTAACCTAGTATGCCTAGTTGTGTTACTAGTATGCCTAGTCGTGGTACGAGTAAGCCTAGGTGTGGTGCTGGTATGCCTGGGCGTGGTGCTGGTATGCCTGGGCGTGGTGCTGGTATGCCTGGGCGTGGTGCTCGTACGCCTGGTTGTGGTGCTAGTATGCCTGGTTTTACCTAGGCAAATCATGTTGAACATTGAGCAAAATATATTTATATTGTATATAGCTGTTGCCTACAAAAAAATATGCCACCAAAACGAGATTTGGCCGAACAAGATATAGAAGATATCCGTAATCTTCGGGGTATAGAGTCTGCAGATAATACGAAGAAGAAATTTGGAATCGGTACCACTCGCCTTCGAAGAATATGGGACGCCGTCGATGCGGAACGTAGTACAAAACCCGAATAAACCAAATTTTGAACAAATTTAGAAGAACAAGAAACCCCCACCCCCGTAGTACACAGGGTGACCGCGCCTGGTTTTGCGGGCCCCACCGAGTTCCCCACGGATCTACTAGAAGATGTATGAAACACCAGCTCGTTCGAAGAATCGACGCACCTGTCCGACATGGAGAGACGTCTGGAGAACCGGTTGGACGCGCTGGAACGCAGGCTGTTGGACGCGATTTCCGGCGATGCCGATTCCGAGTGTCCGAAGAAAGACGAGCGGGAGGTACACGACATCTGGAGAACCGTGGAGAATGCGAAGTGGTGGCTGGGGTTCTCTGTGGCGGCGTACGCAGTATGCAGACCACTGTTCCCATTCGTGGCTCTAGAGGCTTGTAGACTCCGGAAGAACCAACCAGATCCCGACGCCCAGTTCGTGCACTCCGCAAAACAGTCCGGTACACCGAATGGGAAAAACGAAACTAGCGACTCCGTACACCAGCACTGCAGTAACCATTTTGGAAAAAAAGTATCCGAACCCTACCCTATTGGGAACTTCGATTGGTAGCTAGAACTGCCACCGGACAAACCATCTGGATTTCTTCTTGTTGGGTGTAGTGCGAGGCTCCCCCCATTCTACACCGAAGCGGATTCTGTAGTTCGCACAGTGGCCTCCCGATGTTGTCCACTTCTCGATTTTCAAAAGTACCCAAAGCCCTCTCCCTCCCCCTATTCTTGCTCCGTTTTCGATATGGACTAGAAAAAGAGCGGCCATTCCTATATGGGAGACCTCACGCGTATATCGACTTACTATTTCGTTGGGTAGCTGAAACAGGTAGCCGAAACCCTTGCAAATCGACTTACTATTTCGTTGGGTAGCCGAAACCGCTGCAAATCGGGGACACATTTTACAAACTTTGGTGCTATCATTTTGTTTTACTGTGGGTTGTATTTATTTCGCTTTAAATTAACACGAAATTTTACTATTTTTGGTACTTATGGGGCTACCCACTGCTTTCAATTCTTCCCCCACACTTCGCGGTAACGAACTGACTCCCTATATACTACTAAGGTCATTTATTATTGTTATTTTAGATGAATATTAAGAATATATATGTGTAGAAAAAAATAACTAGAAAAAGTCGATGGCGCGCCATCGCAATATACCCACTTTCCCCAAATGCTAAGTCCGAAAGGGGGAGGTAATCCATGATGGACGATCGGATAAAAAATCCGAATTCACTTTGCGCATCAGCACATCAAAACGAAGCTACGAACCAAATATCAGACACGTAGGTATTAAGGTGAAAAAGTTTTTCGAGTTACAAGGAAAAAATGGGAAATTCTGAGTCCGAAAGGGGGAGATAATCCATGATGATGGAGGGTCGGATGAAAAATCCGAATTCACTTTGCGCATCTGCACTGATAACTGAAGCTACTAGCAAATATGAGTGGTGCAGTAGTATGAAGGGTGAAAAAGTCGAGTTACATGGATGGGAAATTCTGAGTCGATAAAGGGGGAGATAATCCATGATGGAGGGTCGGATGAAAAAATCCGAATTCACTTTGCGCATCTGCACATGATAACGAAGCTACATACAAATATGAGGCGCGTAGGTATGAAGGTGAAAAAGTTTTCGAGTTACAAGGAAAAAATGGGAAATTCTGAGTCCAAAGGGGGAGATAATCCATGATGGAGGGTCGGATGAAAAATCCGAATTCACTTTGCGCATCGCACATGATAACGAAGCTACATACCAAATATCAGGCGCGTAGGTATGAAGGTGAAAAAGTTTTTCGAGTTACAAGGAAAAAATGGAAATTGCGAGTCCGAAAGGGGGAGATAATCCATGATGGAGGGTCGGATCCAAAATCGAATCACTTTGCGCAATGCACATGATAACGAGCTACATACCAAATATCAGGCGCGTAGGTATGATGGTGAAAAAGTTTTTCGAGTTACAAGGAAAAAAAATGGGAAATTCTGAGTCCGAAAGGGGGAGATAATCCATGATGGGGGTGATGCCGAAATTCGTTAGGTATGAAAGGTGAGATAATCCGGAGGTTAAAGAAAAATCCGAATTTGCGGCATTCTGCACTGATAACGAAGCTCTAGCAAATATGAGGCGCGTATGAAGGTGAAAATGTTTTTCGAGTTCAAGGAAAAAATGGGAAATGAGTCCGAAAGGGGGAGATAATCAGTGGAGGGTCGGATGAAAAATCCGAATTCACTTTCATGCACATGATAACGAAGCTACATACCAAATATCAGCGCGTAGGTATGAAGGTGAAAAAGTTTTTTCGAGTTACAAGGAAAAAAATGGGAAATTGTGAGTCCGAAAGGGGGAGATAATCCATGATGGAGGGTCGGATCCAAAATCCGAATTCACTTTGCGCATCTGCACATGATAAACGAAGCTACATACCAAATATCAGGCGCGTAGGTATGAAGGTGAAAAAGTTTTTCGAGTTACGAGGAAAAAATGGGAAATTCTGAGTGGGAGATAATCCATGATGGAGGGTCGGATCAAAAATCCAAATTCACTTTGCGCATCTGCACATGATAACGAAGCTACATACCAAATATCAGGCGCGTAGGTATGAAGGTGAAAAAGTTTTTCGAGTTACGAGGAAAAAATGGGAAATTCTGAGTCCGAAAGGGGGAGATAATCCATGATGGAGGGTCGGATCAAAATCCAAATTCACTTTGCGCATCTGTCGCACATGATAACGAAGCTACATACCATAAATATCAGGCGCGTAGGTTATGATGAATGTCGAAAAAGTACAGACTGAACGAGAGTTACGAACGAAACGACGACGGACGTACGGACGGCTACACGTACGGACGGACGGACACCCGTGACGAAAACAATATACCCGTTTTTTTTTACAAAAAAAGTGGGTATAATTATATAATAGCTAGGGGGCCATTGTAGTAGGGGACGTTTTGACCAAATTCCCAAAACTTAGGGGCCGTTTTGACCAACACCGGGCCGTTGTGACTTGCTTCCAGCCAGAAACTGGTGGCACAGGACTACTAAAATAATTCCTTTGTATTCAACTCAATCTGTATCTTATACTGCATGAATTCAAGTGGGTGGGGAATATTCAACCACATGCGATTGAACTCCCCGCCCACATAGCCCCTTAGATAAATCAATCTGGTCCGACTAGTATGTATATAGATATATGTATAATAGTATGGGGGGGGGGGGCTCTGAATGTGGAGAGGGAACTTCAATCGCCTGTGATTCAACATTGCACGTGACTGGTGGCTGGTGGAAATGGGTGTCAGAGGTTCCGTCAACTGGAGGTTTCGTCAACTGAGAGGTTTCGTCAACTATGCGTCCGGTTCATCAATTAGGCAATTTAGAGTAAAACTCGCTAATGACCGGCATGTGGCATACAATTGATCAGATAATTGATGGTCATTAAAGTGGATACTAATGACAGATATTTGTTGATATTTCAAAAGTATGTTTAGTTGTATATGGCCATTTAGAGGTAGATATTTTAATAACATTTTAAAGTATCTTTAGGTGTATATTTTGTGTATTTGTATATTTGTATATTAATTTGTATAATCACCCGCTTATGCCTGTAAAATAAGTAGATGTAATGTAATAAGTTAAAAAAAATATTTTTTATTTATGGAAAGTCATACTATTTACGATCATGAAATACAATTACACTATAATACAGTCGAACCTGCTCGGGCGGTCACCTTTAATCAGCGGTCACCGCCGTTAAGCGGCCACTTCAAATTCCTCCCGCGCATTTTTGCTATATAAAACGCTTTCATTTAACGGTCACTCGTCTAACGCGGCCAGCGGTCATTAATTATCGTCCCAAACTAGTGATCCAATTTCATTAAACGGTCACCTCTAATCTTGATTTCAATGTACCCTGCGGCGGTCGTTACCGAAGCGCGAATTAACAATGATGTCAGCAGTCAATGCGGGTAATTAAAACACCGAACACGTCGCCGTGTATGCGATATTGAGAGGGTGTTTCACAGGTGCAAATTGTGTTGCCCGAATTGTCGGCGCATTATTGAAAGAACAGCCTATCGAATCCGGGTTTTTGCACCCTTGTCCGTCGAATCGTAATTTCTATAGGTTACCGACACAAATGTTGTAAAAAGGAACAGCCCATTGCCAGTTACCAAATTGACAAAACACGATAGCTGATATAATTGGTGTGTATTGCCCAGGACCGAGTGTAACCGGCTCAAATATAATTTAAGCAAATGGCCTCATATGTCGAATATGAGCCGAATGTCGCACTTATTGACTGCTTTTGCTGACATCGCCTATGCATTATTTACATATACAATTGGAAATGAATCCAAATTCGACTTGACCAATACCCGACAAAAAAAAAATATAAAAAAAATCGCACAACTTATCCCACACCATTTCCGATTATACCACATTATGCCCTATTATCTAGTACAATAAATTGTCTACAATATGAATCTTGCAGATCAACAGTTGCAGTAGGCTGTAAAATAACAACAAAAACGTGAACATTGGTTTTTTTATTTGTTGACAGATTTTTTATTTCATTAAATGATATAATCCACTCATTACATGTTCAGGTTCAATTTTGAATATATTAAATAAATATAAAGATACACATTTATATTGCATTAAAACATACATATTTAATCAATATGGTACTCTAAATTAATCATTAATATTATTTATTACATTTGTATTATCAAGTCAACATATACATGTCTATGTTATCTTTATCTTCATTACAATTTTCAAAATTTACCTGAAATGTACCTGAAAACACAACCCTCTATTAAGAGGTCACCTCTGTTAAGCAGCCAGTTTTGTCACTTCCCTTGGGTGGCTGCTTAAGACAGGTTTGACTGTATTAATAAAATATAATGAAAACATACATGTACCAGTATCACATTTCCTATGTTGCCACCGACTGCAGCCGTCGCAGCATATAGCATGCATACGTGCAGTAACCACACCAGAACACAAGACGCAGTACGACTTGAGTGGAGCGCAGTGGCCTGGTGGTTAGAGCGTCAGACTGCTGATCTAAAGGTCGTGGGTTCGAGCCTCACCGGAGGCGCTGCGTTGTGTCCTTGAGCAAGACACTTTATCCACACTGCTCCAGTTCACCCAGCTGTGAATGGGTACCGATAATTCGTAGTTGCTCTGTAAATACGAATTACCGGCTTCTCTCAAAAAATCTCTACCTCCGTTCTTTCTCCCATTCTTGGGAGACGGCATGCAAGGTCCTAGAGCCAGTGCCGCCGTTAAATATAAGCAAAAAAAAAACAGTACGACTTATCATCCATGATGAATTGTAGTGAGGAAGTTACAAATTGCCCACCCATTTATATGTTTCAGCGCTTGTGCAGTTGACACGGATCAGGCAAAAAGCCGTCAATTGACAATTAGCTTGAGTGAATCATAAATAATCATCACAAATTAACTATTTGAATCATGAATAATCATCACGAATTAACTATTTGAATCATGATTAATCATCACGAATAACATTTGACGGTAATAATTACTAAACGCTCAAAGGTCAACTACTTGGTGAAAATGCGAAATTCAATTAGCCGAGGTGTGATCAATACCATTCAACTATAATCGCCTAATTGACAAACCGGTAACCAGTTGACGGAACCACTCGACTTTTCACTCTATTTTGCCTAATTGACGAAACCTCCAGTTGACGGAACCTCCTGAATTCGGTGGAAATTATCTGGTATCCCACAAGGAAATTATAAACTGAACCATTTCACCTTTTTCGGTTTGGGATATAAATCAATTAGCTTTTGCAAATCATGTGTATAGTACGAGCAGTTCAACTGCTTCTTTCTAATGCAGTAATACCACAAATGAGTGCATATATATGCATATTCATGACACGAAAACTGATTACACATAACATAAAACTGGCCATTCTTTGAAATATAAATTTATGGTTTACAAGTTTAATAAGTTTGCCCATACGTTTTACAGCAGGTAGGAAACAATATACATACTTTGATAGTCATTACTATAGCATCAATAAAATAGGATTGTAAAAATTATTATACAAATCAAATTTAGCGCTTTAGCATATGTCCATGGCATGAGTTGTCTCCCTTACACCTTGTCAACACTTCCGGTAAAACGACGCCCACTTTGTAATGAGACGTGTCGATCGCTTGAAAATCAGTGAAAAGATGGAGTGTTCCTTTTGCTTATTTCAATTTATATATGTAATTGCATGTTGTACTATGTTCAGTACCACAAACGCGCTGATAAAACCACCGAATATCAGTGCAGGTAATTGTTAAAAACCAATCTAACATTAGCCGGCGGATACTTGTTTCTGATTGTATTTTCGACATAACCATTACTCGTCATAATTATGAAGTCAGTGATGATTGTGTGATTTAAGCGTATTTATACCCCCTGCAACGAGTTGTGGGGGTATGCTGTAGTCAGGTTGTCCGTCCGTGTGTGCGTCCGTGCGTCCGTAAACTTAACATCAGAGAAATATTGTTATAACTTCTATTTCCTTCATCTAAAATGGGGAATTTTTGAATATGAAAAATGTTAATTTCTCGAGAACCGAAATGTTGGCATCTCTGGTAAAATTTTCTTTTTGCCATCTTCTTCCGGTTGTCAGATTGGTTTCGGACAAATTATTGGTGTATTAATTACGAAATGATAAAAGTTTTTTATTTTATATTAAGTCGCCTATTTAATTCTATTGTTATGATCGTGATTTGGGTAATGATAATTGATATTATTTTATAAATATGGGATAAATAATTTGTTTGTGGTTTCTATTGGTTACGTCTATGTGATTGGTTAATTTTCTGCGAGTCTGTCGGGAAGGGAAAATTTTATGTCTTACCGGCACAGTTTGATTCAGCTTATGAAAGAAGAAGTGAAATATTTTTGTTCTCGTGGAATAGTGTATCGAGAACTGTATTCGTGTTTGATAATAAGTATATTAGCCGCAACCATACTGTACCAGTTGTTTGGTCTTATGAAAATCAGCGGTTAAAATTGCGAGTAAAATTCTGGAGGTGTGAGGAGATGGCGGAAGGCGGGGAGAGACCGCCTAAGCGTAGTTCGTCGCTAAAAGTGACGAATTATAAGATGTTTGGAGAGGAAGGAGCGGGGAGTGATAGTGACACAGTTAGATATGGGATGGTGTGTGAGAAGGACACAGGTGGGAAGTTGTCAACGGTCGGGGACGAGTTAGATGAGGAACGAAGTAGGAGCCGAAGTGAAACACAGGCGGGAAAGCGAATTGCGTGGTGCCAGTCTGCACAGATGTCCGGATGTTCCGGTAGTGACAGCGAAGAAAGTGGAGAGGACGAGGAGTCTAAAATGATTAATATTTCACACATGCATTCCTGTAAGGCTCTACTACCATGCTGTGCCAAATCCACGACTTTTCAACCCCCGCTGATCCCAAGGTCAAGGTCAAATACTTAGTCTCTTTACAAAAATTAACATCAGAGAAATATGTTGGAACTTCTATTTCCTTCATCTAAAATGCTTAATATTTCACACATGCATTCTTGTAAGGCTCTACTACCATACTGTGCCAAATCCACGACTGTCCAACCCCCACTGATCCCAAGGTCAAGGTCAAATACTTGGTCTCTTTACAAAACTTAACATCAGAGAAATGTGTTATAACTTCTATTCCCTTCTTCTAAAATGCTTAATATTTCACACATGCATTCCTGTAAGGCTCTACTACCATGCTGTGCCAAATACACGACCGTCAAACCCCCGCTGATCCCAAGGTCAAGGTCAAATACTTGGTCTCTTTACAAAACTTAACATCAGAGAAATAAGTTATAACTTCTATTTCCTTCATTGAAAATTCTTAATATTTCACTCGTGCATTCCTCTAAGGTTGTACTAACATGCTGTGACAAATCTACGACTGTCCAATCCCCGCTTATCCCAAGGTCAAGGTCACATACTTTGTCTCTTTACAAAACTTAACATCAGAGAAATATGTTTTTCTTTCATCGAAAATTCTTAATATTTCATGCATGCATTCATTCCTCTAAGGCTCTACTATCATGCTGTCACAAATTCCCGCTGATCTCGAGGTGATGGTCACATAGTTAGTCTCTTTACAAAACTTAAACATTAGAGAAATCGGTTATAACTTCTATTTCCTTGCTCGGATCTGCTTCACATTTCACACTCGCATTGCTCCAATGGACCTCTACCACCCTGTGACAAATTCACGTTCATGCTGCTCCCGCTAAGCCCAGAGTCAAGGTCACAAGTCCACATAATTGAAATTTTTTACATATTTTAGGGGTACCTGGGCCCACGCGGGGGGTATTCTGTAAGCCTTGCTTACTGACCAATCTAGTTTATCCAAACAAGTTTGATTTCATGGGCTTAGTGACTGCATAGTTTTCCGCGTTATAGGCAATATGTTGCACTATATCGCTACACCAAAGTCAATGGTAAATTTGCGGAAAAACATGTACGTTTTGCGCACTCGAATATATCGTCAATCAATGTGAAATGGAAGTTAGAACACAATGTGTTTCGGAACACCACCGGATATAATGTATAGCGCGCTTGATTTCACGAATGGTACCGCCGCTTTCGATGGGGTATCTCTGGAAAGCACAGAAGTTCATTCACTACAGAAAAAATGTGGAAAATCACCACCCAAAATGTGATTTATCCAAAAAACTTATTACTTTTGTCATCACACTTATAAGGTCAACTAAACTACCTTTTATCACATTAAAACTGTTGACAGCTTTCACAGCTGTAAATTGAGGCTGCTGCAGTAAACATGACATTGCCTAGTTTCGAGATAGGGTTAAATTCGATCGGTTTGTATGCTACTCGAGTTAGTTAGTTTTTAAAAACAAATCAACTGGGATGTGTAAAATTTAAGCATACAAATTTTATGGCATAATGGTGTTTTAAAGTAACATTGTCTGAATAATATATGCAATATACTACTGATTATGTAAGAAACAATGTGACAAACACTTGTAGTCGGCACTAACTAAAAAGAGAAACGTGTATCGGCCGTATTCACATACCAGCATGACCAGGGCAGACACGAATGTAATGAGCAAAGGCATGGATGAAAATAATTATAGAAACATTTTTAAGAATACACTGTTATATTTAAATACACCCATTAACATGTTTAAGGCGATTTGATATGTTGAACAACATCTGCAGTACGAGTATGCATGATTTTGACGGCATCGGGTCTGGTACCCGGGAGTAATACTCGAGTTGTCAAATCGTTCCGAAACCCATTAGACTGGGTAACGTAACGAGTTAGTGACATCCATAATTTGAGCGTCTGGACAAAATGTAAATAAACGGAAATTTGTAATTCCTATGGTAATTTTTTATCAGAATTGAACAGTATTCCTACTTTTGTGATTTATTTTGTTTGAAAATTGCTGTTCCACTGAATGAAGGAAGCACATGTCGTTAGGTGTTTCGAAACTAATTGATCGAGGCTATATAAATTTAATACCAATTTTGCTATGCTGATCCAGTATGCTGTTCGTCATTTTGTTTACACTACCAGATGCACAGCATTAGCAGAAACAAATGTGACGTTGCAAGCACGCATGTGATGTCATACAACACACAATTTATGTCACTTACTGATGTCAGAACGTTATGACAATTTACCTGCACAGACGTCTTTGACATGTAAATTGTTTGGAAAGCTTTACATGTAGGTGCGCAGAATTAGCCAACACCATTGTATTTGTACAGTGCGATTTTAGTGACGTCAGATAATTATATCAACATGAGTGTCAGTTCTACATTCAGGGTAGGGGGTCAATAAGTCAACAAGTGATAAGTTACAGCCAGGGAACAAATTAATGTCAGTATACGTCATCCAGCATAGATTATTACCCAGATTAATGGAAGTACTCAAAATACTATGGAAAATAGATTATGACCCGTTTGTACTTCCATACATTGAACATTTTGTCAGCGGTTTCCCCTATGACGTATTTATATCATATGGTTTAATATACTCGATCCGGGGATAACTATTTCATTCATAAAACAGCAGTAAACATGGCATTGACAGACGATGTCTTCTGCAAAATGTGATCTATTAAAAAAAAACGTATGCATGTAATAGGATATGAAGAGTAAAACTGACACAAAAACAAACTTGTACTCACCAAATATACTTTGACAGTCCAAATATCGTCAGATGTTGTATAGTTTATGAAGAGGTTGACTTCTAAAATACCGCCACCAGGTAGCGAGAGGTTGTTAAGGTGAAGTAAACTGGTGCGTGAAATCACCGGTGACGCAAAATCACCGGACACAACTGCAGCAATAACCTGCAGGGCATTAACATTCATACTTTCCTATATTGTTATACCCCCAGCATACGAATTCCGTCTGTTCGTTCATCCGTCCACTTTAATGTTTTTGTGTACCCATTATCTCTGTAACGGTAAGTCGGATTGACCTCAAACTTCATATACTTCCTTGTCATCATCCATATTTTCATTCCATATCACACTCATGCGGCCTTCTTACTTAGAAATTTTTGTCCGTAAGATTGGCATTAAAGTTTTCGGGTACCCAATATCTCTGCAACAGTAAGTCAGATTGACTTCAAACTTCATATACTTCCTTATCATCGTCCATATTTTCATTCCATACCACACCCATGCGGCCTTAATGTCCAAGGACAAGGTCAAATTTCCGTTAAAGTTTTTTAAATATTTGCGGTAAAGTTTGTATTTGTCGGTCCAGGCAGGCGACCCAGGGTATACATGAGCCCCTGCTCACTTTCTCTAGTTATTTTTATTCTGTAGCCCACATATGCAGCTCCAAGGTGTAAAGTTTAGGTCGAATGACTTGAAAAGGTAAATAATTCCAGCACAAAAATATTTACACAATTCCCTAACATTTGATTGGCCCGTAGCAAGTCTCTGTCCAAAATTTATATCCCAGTAAACTCCCTCTCTAAACTACTTTCCGTAACCATGAGGCGCAGTTAAAATAATTCTTAAGAAAACGGAAAATAAACACATTTTCTTGATGAATTTATTTCAAATGCTGGAATTATACGGAATGAATGGCCTTTTTGTTGAATTTATCGGGGATATAAACTTGGAAAAGTCGCGGGAATACTGGACGAATACGCGACTTTTCCAAGTTTATACCCCGATAAATTCCACAAAAAGGCCATTCATTCCTATAATGTTAAACCTCGGGCTGAGGAAACGGACTACGACATATGACAACATGATCTACACTATTCGCTATTCCACCAATAAACAATACAGCCATCAACAAAACGATTTATCCTAATCCTACCGTATGTACGTGAAAACTGATCAAAATCAACAATTGGTGTAAATGTCCCAAGATCTCTTTCCCAAAAGATGGCCGATATTAATGTAAATACTTGCAAAGTGAAAGATGAATGGGTTTAATGTCCCAGCAACAGCTATGGTCATTTAGGGATGGGACCTCGGTTTCAAGTCTCATCCAAAAGACCAGTGACATAGAAATAAAATTAAAGTATTTTTGATGCCCCAGGCGTAAACAAAGTTACAAGTAAAAAGAATATTTTTTTTCGAAAATTGTAATTTTTTATCACTTAGTCCAGTATTCCCGCGACTTTTCCAAGTTTATACCCCGATAAATTCCACAAAAAGGCCATTCATTCCTATAGTAATTAAATTATTTTGTAAAATATGTATTAACCTGTTCTAGTATCTTATACCTTTAACCACAAAAATAATAAACTCTTGTGCCATTAAATATCTTGGTGGGTGTGATATTCTGGCAGCACTCATTTAGTTTGTGTATTTGAAATAAGTAATCTGACAATCATTTTACTTTCTTACAGAAATGTACTGCACTGGCTGTGAACTGACAATTAAAGGTATGGTATTTAACCCTTTCAACACCACAAGCCTGTATAGTGGTATTGGCAAACAGTGTAGATCTCGTCAAGATCTGCACTTTTTATGCCCCCGACACCAAATGGTGAGGGGAGCATATAGTGTTACGATCCGTACGCCCGTACATCCTGTCCGTAGAGTAAACGGAGCTATATCATGTTTGGAGATTGGCATCAGCATTGTGTTAGCTGATTCTCCCAGGGTACATGTATATCTGCAATTTGTCACATCAAAATTGCTCTGACATTACATGCTGTATGCTCTTAGCTTATTCGATTTGGTGCTATTTCCAGTGTAGATCCAGATCAGTCTATGCATCCGCACAGCCTGATGATCATCATCAGGATCTGCACTGTTCGCCATTCCATCAATGAAACACATGTCATGCTTCTAACAAGCGGTATAGATTGTTATCAGCCTACAGTGTGCTATTTGATCAGGAGCTACACTGGTCTCACATTTCATAAGCCATAAAAGCAGAGGGGATATAGCATTAGTCCATGTACATATGTATGTATGTGCGCACATAGTAACACCTTAAAGGCTTTCATTTCTTAATAGCTTGTGAACCACTTCACCGCGTTTATTAATATTTGCGCACAATGTGTGTCTAAGGATGATACTTTGTTTTGCACACACCCCATGTCTGAACACCCAAGTTCAAGGTCACTGGCGACTTATATTCACCTTGTTTGTAAGGAAAATGCAAATTGCTTAACACCATCACCGATTTTAATAATATTCGGCCACGATGCGTATTTATGGATGGTGCTTTTTATGTACACCCCACATAGGAACATCCAATGTCAAGGTCACTGAGGACTCATGTTCTTTTTATTATCAAGGCTACCAGTGAGGGGATTAGCTTCAAAATAACGATACCCTTGTGTCTATGTTGTCATAATTTTAGGTTGAACAAATGGATTTTGATACCAAGTATTGTTGCAATGCTCTTCCAGAACTTGATTCCATATTGAGTCATCCCCTGACACTGGGAATTGAAGAGACGGTGGATAAGGTACTTCAACATATCTGCGATGTAGAGCACTTCAAGAAACATGAGATGGCTGCAGAAAAAGTGTTGACAGTCTGCAAACATATCAAAGGTATGTGACAATGGCAGACTATACACCCAAATTTTCTCCTTATGGATGACTGCAGAGTCGAATAGTAGAGCATTGGACTTGTGGATTCAATCCCCACCTTTTTCACCCCACTGTTCTTTTGAATGAGTCTTGAAACCGAGATCCCATTTCCATATTGATTCGCCCTTTCACTTTCTTACTTACTGCTGTCCTTTACTATTATTATGCCCCCGGCATTGCGAAGTATGCCGAGGGGTATATAGTTTTGGCCTTTCCGTCCATTTGTCCGTCTCTCTGCCCATAACATGATACCTTTAACATTTTTATTTTCGTCAAAGTTGTGATTTGTTGGTCCAGGTGGTGGTGTCCGTGAGCTCCTGCTCACTTGCTCTAGTTAGTAATGTGGGATGAACCTAATGGTTCTGCCACTCACACAGGGATCTGGCACTCCATGCACTGGTTGCCGGTCTCCCAAAATTGCCCAAAGAGCTCCAAATAAGGTGCATATTGGCATATTTTACACACTTATTTTAGCTGAAAACGTATTGATTATCAACAGTGGGAGTCCAAAATACTCACAGCAATGTGAACATACGCATTGATTTTCAAACGGATTACTGTGAATACTTTAATAAAGTTGAAAATGTACTTAGTTGAGCTGCAAAAAGCAGACTGTTTGCTTTTTGCAGCTAAAACTAAGTAAATTTCAACTGTTTTACAGTATAAATAAGTGAATAAGTAATAATACACTCAAATAAGTGAATGGTTACATTTTGTTTTATGTTTTGATCATTTGTTCCCTATTTAATCATGAGAAGAAGAAAAAAAGAAGAAAATCAATCATCCATTTGCAAAAATAAAGTATACATTTAATTTAAAATCAGGGTGTACAATACTCTTTAGACACAAAGCTTATCTGGAGCTCTGTTGTAGTGTTAAAAAAAGTTAACACACGTACATGTATGAACATGTATGCTTTGACCATGTTCATAGAACCTGTTCCTTCAGTTAGATTGTAAGAAATGTGAAGTTGTTTTTGAACTCTGGCTGACAAAAGTGACCTTTACTGCATTTGCTACGCATTGTCCCAGATCAGCCTGCACAACTGCACCGTTTAACCAGGGCCTACGCTGTTCGCCTTTCAGTCAGTTAATTAGGCTAACTAGTTAGTCAAATGGCTGTGGATATGCAAGAGGACCAATCGTACGTGTAGGAAGTGGTAAATAATTCAAATATAAATTTGCAAGCTGTTACCCATTTGATGCTACAATTTTGTACAATTTTCTAATCATTTCATTCCTTATTTTTCCTCAAAACAAAATATTGTGACCACTCATGTGAACCATCTAATTGAAATAAGTGGTGACAACATATGCTTCCAATCATAAATGAAGAGAAAATAATTAAATTATCTTAGAACCAATGCATTTGTATTAAATTAGTCCAACCACATCCATTATGGTTAAAATTGTTAAATTTTTGCGAATTATGTTTAGAAATCAGTCAGAAAATAAAAATTACCATGACAACCAACAACTTCTACTGAAGGCTGTTATATTTTATCATTCCTGCTCAGTTATCTTGTGACTGGATAAATCAGGCTTATGGGTTTTGCGATCAGTGTAGATCCAGATCAGCCTGTGCATACGCACAGTCTGATCAGGATCTGCACTGTTCGTAATTCTATCAATGAAACACCCGTCACAAATCCCTTAAGCCAAATTTCTCTAGTCACAGCCACATTTACCTGTGAGTCAAAAACCAACAACTGAATTCTAGATGATGCTGGCCTGAAGGAGGCATTGATCACAGTGTACAGTAAGAAGCATGACAAGCAACACAAGGCAACATACTTGGAAGTGACACAGAAGATCTGTGGTGGAGTCCTCAAGGCGTGTCCCAATGTAGATCTCTTCACTGGGGGTGACAAGGTGAGCAGTTTTCATGAAAAATCTTCTTAGTAAGAAGATGTGCAATTTTTCATGAAAAATATGTACAGAATCTGTGATATTTTCTGTAAATTTTCAAAATGTTCATAGCAAATGACGATTTCTATTTTGCCGTTTTGTAAATAATTTTCATCAGATATCACACATCTAAGGTGCAAAATCACATGGCTTGACATGATTTGATAAGACCACAGATAAGACCTGGGTTATTGTCTTTGTGCCCAGTGAAGACACAGACTAGACTGCGCGCGCAGTCTGATCTAGGTATTCACTGTTCACTTGAACTTTGAAGTGACGCATACATTGTGAATTTAGAAGATGAATTGACCCGTATATTGTGAATTTAGAGGAATCAATTTACTGTAAGGCTGCATCATTGTAGAGTATGATCAAGATCTACATTTGTCATGAGCGAAATAATCCTGGTCAGATCATGGTCACACAGCACTGATAAAATGAGCCAGAATGATCAAACCAACTACTGTATTTCTATCCAGTCAATAGCACACTGCTCTAGTCTGGGGCCTGTTTCACTAAACTTTGTACGACTAAAATGTTCGTAAGTGCAAAATTACGATAGCCTGTAAATTTCACATTAAGATTGTTTTCTTGTAGACAATTATTGGATTTACATTTATTGAGCATAAGCTGTATATGCAGCCTATGCTCAATAATTGTAAATCCATCAATTGAGATTTCCAGACGATAAATTTGAACTTAAGAACATTTTAGTCGTACCCCTGGTATTGATTATAATAGTTTGGCTGATTAATATGTGGCTCGCATAACTTAATCACTTTGTGACCAGTATAGTCCCAGATAGTGCATCTACATACCATGAGGAAGCTACATATTTAGTATCAAGTCTCTACTTTCGGGGTTTAAACGTTTTACAGGTTTTACGTGACGGACACTCAAAGCTAACACCAAGTTCCGCCTCTATTATCATGGTGGGGTCCTGTAAAAAAATAATTTATAAAATACATTTTTGAAAACAATTCTAACCTTCTATTCTTCCATACAGGACGGTGGCATTGTATATGATCAGGAAACCCAAGACTTTAAGGTGGAGCCTGGAAAGAAAGTGAAGGTACCACGACCGGTACAGGACATACCTCTTCACCCAGCCCAGGAGAGGATGGATATGTTTAACCAGCTGAAGGACCTGCCTGAAGACGAGAGGCGGGCTCGCATGAAGGAGCACCAGGCCCGGGCGGGGCAGGACAGGATGGAGATGATGAAGAAGATGCGAGACATGACCGAGGAGGAGAGAGCTAAGATGTTTCAGGGGCTCCGCGATCTACCGGAGCATGAACGCCGCGAGAAGTTACGCGATTTTCACATGATGCAAGAGGAGCGGCATGGGTTTAAGCCGCCACGACGTGAACGCAGGGAGGAATTGTAAACTTTATGTGTGTGGCTGTGGCGTGAGGAAGTGGGCTTATGACATTTGATTTTGTACCTAAGACGATGAGTGATTTTCCATGAAAAAATATTTACAGAAGCTGTGGTATTTTTTATAAATGCAGTTGGAAGTTGACAAAGATTTTGTAGGAAATGTGGAATACTTTTGACATCATTTTCGGAAAGAATAAATTTTGTAAATACTTTTCATGAGATATCACACATCTTCTTAGGTACAAAATCACACGTCTCATAGACACGCCATGTCATTTTGCACCTTCGGACATCTGCGTAATTTCAAGAAATACGTTTACAAAATTTACAATATTTTCTGTAAATTGCGTCAAAAGTTGACATGCAGAATTATATTCCACATGTACTCTGAAAATGTTGTCAACTGTTGACTTTATTTATGAAAAATATTGTAAATTTTGGTAAACGTATTTAATGAAATTACGCAAATGTCCAAAACAACAGAATAACATCGTGCGTCTCATATGTGGTCAGTTGAGTTCCTGATGATCTAGTCCAGCCTTGCAGCATGATGATCACACCATGTGTTTACCAACTGAATGGCGATCAGTGCAGACCCTGACCAGACTGCGCAGGTATGGTTTACAATATGTGACCGGACATATCAAACAGGGGCTAAGTGATTTGTTACCGGCATCAGGCTGGTCTGATGCTACACTGGTTACAAATGCAATCAACAGATTAATAATAGACCGTGAGCTTGTATTGATGGGGCTAACTGATTTGGGGCTGCATTGGTCACGGATGGTCAGTGATTTATTTACCAGTGTGTCACATACAGAGCTCCAGTTAAGGTGCGTAATTTGACCAACTTGGGGTGAAATTTTGTTATTTCTTCATCAAAAATGGCAAGTTGGGAGTCCTTTAGAATCGTCTCATTGAGACGATTCTAAAGCACTCCCAACTTGCCATTTTTGATGGAGAAATAAAAAATTTACCTCCAAATTATGCACCTTAACTGGAGCTCTGACATACACACATATTTTGGATTTGAAGCACCAAAATTCAGATTTTTTTTATATATTTCCATAGGTTGACACGCCGTTTTTTCTCTCAACTGGATGGTGTAAGATACCCTTTGTCGACTGCTGTATGTTATTTAGAGAAAACCAAAATGTTAATTGTTTTAACGTCACTCTTTTTATTAAATATTTGACCACATGGTCTTTATCAACACAGTATGAAAATGTATCGGCAGTCCTATGTGACTGCCGATACATTTTCATACTATTTTGATAGAGACCATGTGGTCGAAAATGTAATAAAAAGAGTGACTTTAAAACCATGTGTATTAAATATGCATCCCTTCGGAGGTTATTGGAAATTACCAAAATGTTAATGTTTGTGATTAATGTGGGTGTGACTGGAGACATGGGATTTATGGGGCTGGGACCAGTGCAGATCCAGACCAGCCGGTGCATCTGCACAGTCTGAGGATCTGCACTGTTTGCCATTCCATAAATATAACACATGCTTCTATAGGTTGTTTTATGAGGCTACAGGAGTGTGCTGTTTGATCAAGCGCTACACTTGTCGCAAAACCCATAAGCTCCATTTCTCCAATCACAGACACATTTATGAGCCAGTTTCTGAGAAAATCACTGTTATCCGTTCTCAGATTTAGAACATTGGTCAAATATTTTATTTAACTACTGCTTCAGCTCGTCTCAGATTTGATCAAAATATTTGGCAGTTGGTTGGGAGCATGCGAAGGGTAATCTAATGATGGGGGTCCCAATATCCCTTGTGTGGCTTTCATTTACATTTTTTGGCTTTCTTGCTACCTGAGAGTTGAATATGGTCTAATACTAGTACTATAGGTTTACTTTTAAAGAGTTGGGCTAACCGACTCTGGTGTAGTGTGGAACTGGCTCCAGGTCAGGTTATGCTAATTTCAGGGCTGTTTATATTTTTTTCTGTAAATATTCAGTTCTGATTTTGGGAACTCCCCCGCCCCGCCAACCACCTAAAAGAAAACAATTACTGTATGTACATGTACGTGGACTCGTGCAAGCTGTGGCCAGGTTTACAATGGAACAGTCTGCAGTTCTTTTCGTATTATCCCATGAATGACAAGAATCAAATATTGTTGTATGCTCTTTTTTTTCTTCAATTTTTTTTATTTCTGAATAAAAAATTGTTTGGGAAACGCAGGAGAAATCATTTCCAATGGAAATGATTTCTCCTGCGTTTCTCAAACAATTACTATGCACTTCCAAATCGTTTTTCTTCAGAAAAACATGAAAATAGACAGTAGATGACATTTAAATCAGCGATATAGTGGTTAAAGTTTAGTAAGTATTATAAATATTGAGTAGTAGGAGCATTTAAGAGTTCTGTTGTTCCTCAACCTACCGTAATAACCCTACGTATTCAGACACAATTTGTTTCAGGAATCTTCTACGGTCTGTTTCGCGAAAGCTGTCCAAATTTTACGGCCATATAAACAATGCAAAAACAATTGTTTTTTGCCTTCTTTTTATTTTGTGAAATTGGGTCAGATATTGATTTTATTACGAAAAAATTATTTGTCTATGGGAATTTAACATGGGGGGGGGGGGGGGGGGGGGGGGGGGGGGGTGGGGGTGGGGGGGGGTGGGGGGGGGGGAATGAGGTGGAGGAGCTGTGGGACGAGTAAAAAAAAAACACAAAAAGAAATTGGAATTTGACTCCAAAAACTGGATAGACACAGCTTGGAATTTTTTTTTGAAAAAGTGAAATTTTGAAAATCGGTCCAGTATTTCTATGGGGATTTAACATGGGCAAATTGTTTTTTTTTGTGAAACAGACAGTAGGGGTTTCCCAAACATTGCATCCAATTACATTGTGATAAATCAGTACAATAATACCAACCATAACTATTTGGACACTCTTCACTATCAGAGCTCCAGATAAGCTGCGTATTTGCGTAAATACCCAATTAAAATTGCCAAAAACCCAATTGAAATCAGAAGTAGCGAGTATCAAAAGCAATAATAAATTTATCATGCTACAGAAAACAATAAACAGACCACACATATAGCATATTTTTCTTATTTTCCATGAAAACAAATCTTGGTATTTCATTAGAATTGTCTCCAAGGAGACAATTCTAATGAAATGCCAAGACATGTTTTCATTTTGAAGCAAACTATTGAATACTTGCTCTCTGTTGATGTGTAACAGTAGTGCGATTTTATTTGACCCAATTCAAATATTGAAATACCCAATCGCTACAGATATGATGGAGTGAAAATACTCAATTAATTACTAATTCCTTATCAGTAGCCTATTTCATCAACATTGCAAAGTATACTTTACAAGCAAAGTATACTTTGAGGGAGCAATCATTGATTTTTCCGAAATGCATTATTTCATGCAGAACTAACGATTACATATATTTGATGATTAAAACTATGCAGAATTATTATACTGAATTTATTACATTATCACAGCCAAAATTGGCTGTGATAATGTAATAAATTCAGTATAATAAAAATTAATAAATTTATTCTAAAATTGAAAATTTCTCCCTCAAAGTATACTTTGGTAGGAAAGTATACTTTGCAATGTTGATGAAATAGGCTACTGGAGCATGACTATAGTCACACCTGTGAATAAAGGTGGCCATTGGGAGAGTAAAATCTGGCCTATGTTCACGGTTGGTCTTTGTCCGCAGATTCATTTATATAGTAATTAATTGAATAATTGGGAAAACAAGTGTGACTGCTATAGACAGGTAATTGTTATTTAGAGGTAGCCTTTAGCACAGGTTCGACCTGTGTATTTATGTCTTTCTCAAAACAAATTGTGTCCTAATATTTAGTGCCATTATGGTATTCCAATTTGTACCCTATGTACACATTTTATAGTTATTTATAATTTAATATTATTGTTAGTACTTTTGTACTTTAATTATACTTAGAGTGTTTATAGTGTATACATATAAGTATCAGACAGCTCTGGCATATGCCTGTTTTAAAGCTAGCAGACACCCTAAAATTTTAGGAAAAGTTCATTAATCTTGTGTCTCAGATTTTCAATAGTGGGTGGCAGGTGGGAGCCTGCGATGGGTAGCTTAACTATCGGGATTCATCCTTACCGGTTTCCCGAACGGAGAGCTGGTTTGGCCCTAAGGTACGTCTTTGGCATTATTGTATGTGAGGGTTTAATCTGGTTATACTCGCAAATTATTTTTCTGGTCTGCGAATAGCTGTCGATCAGGGGCCCATTTCACTAAACTTTGTACGACTAAAATGTTCGTAAGTGCAAATTTAGGATCGTCTGTAAATTTCAATTGATGGATTTACATTTATTTATTTATCAATAAATGTAAATCCAATAATTGTTGACAAGAAAACATTGTTAATGTGAAATTTACAAACTATCATAATGTTGCACGTACAAACATTTTAGTTGTACGAAGTTTAGTGAAACGGCCCCCTGGTTGTGATATTCATTGTGTTACATTCCATGAAATCCAAATTGATGTTAATAACATCATGTTATATGCATCTGTAGATCCGATTATAATTGAGTTATGTAGTACATGTGTTTCATGCTTTATCATTTTATATATTTTCTATACTGTTGGTGATTTGGCAGAATGTTCTTTACATTATACATGTACATATTTTTTTATTCAAGGATATCCAAAATGTTGTGTAGTTTTTACATAGCTGTTGACTTGGCTATGATTGTATTTCATTAAACCCCCGACATACATCATAAAAATATTATGCTGACTGTATATATTTTCGCCTTTCTGCCATTCAGTCATCAGTCCATTTTGCCATCCATCTGTCCGTAACATTTGTGTTTAAATGATTTGGATATGTATTATTTTGTGAATCATATGGCTGATTGACTGGAAATTACATACACTTGTTCATTTTATTAATATTTTCATTCACTAACCCACCAATTCAGCACACATGGCCAGGGTTGAAGCTAAAACACATATACATTTGTTATAAAATTTACATATTTTGTAGGCCCAGGTGGTGTCCTGGGGTATCCATGAGTCCTTACTCTTATTCTATAATGTATTGTATTTCATAACCATGTTCTAGAGTATTACATACTTTTTGTCATGCCCGCTTGCGGACAGCACGATATTGTCGGCACATTGCGTATGAAACGTATGTATATCCGTCCGTACATGCATCTGGGTTAAAATTTTTCGGCATACATACTATCAAAGCCTCGGCTGGCGCCGAATATACGGTATACTTTCAGGGAGTAATCATTTATTTTTCCTGAAATGCATTATTTCATATAAAACTAACAACTTCATATATTTGATGATTAAAAGTATGCAGAATTATTAAACTGAATATATTAAATGGCTGTGATAATGTAATAAATTCAGTATAATAAAAATTTATAAATTTATCATAAAATTTCTTCCTGAAAGTATACTTTGCAATGTTGGTGAAATAGGCTACTGGCCATGGCTATAAATCTTCTTGAACATACTCTTAAAATATATACTCAAAATCAAATCATTTGATTGTCTGACCCTGAGAACAACTCAGATGTGCCCAATGAAATGGCTTGATTTTGAGCAATGACAATGACACAAATTACTTATATACTTATCTATCAAATTATACTTTGAGGGAGAAATTTTCAATTTAAGGATAAATTTATTAATTTTTATTATACTGAATTTATTACATTATCACAGCCATTTTGGCTGTGATAATGTAATAAATTCAGTATAATAATTCTGCATACTTTTATGACATCAAATATATGCAGTCGTTAGTTCTATATGAAATAATGCATTTTGGAGAAAATAAATGATTACTCCCTCAAAGTATACTTTGCTAGATAAGTATTATTTGCAATTTTTTGTGAAATCGGCTACTGGTTGTAGGAAATGTTGTTCCATAGCTGACGATGTGTTGCGGTATGCGAGACATTTTATTCTGTAATGTTCTATGTTCGCCATACATAGCAGTAGATCTGTACAAAATGCATTTATAATTGCATGTGTGTGATATATATTTTTTGCAATTATACGGTATGTATTATACCTGGTTTTGTTACTACTAAAGATATTAAAGTGAAGTGTTACTCGTTCCCAAATTGTGATAGTATTATATTAAACTGATCGTATCTGTCCATCATCCAAATATTTGTTAACCCTTAGATCGCTACTCACAACAATTGTCGTCTGCTGTTGCAGACAACAAAAAATTAAGATAGCGGTGCAAGGGTTAAATACTTTCTCTTATAATAATAATGATGAAGTTGACGTGGTGAAAGTGGTGGTTAGTAGGTTCTACGTATCATTCATTGTGTACCGTTAATCAAGCAACAGTTCCCAGGAACAGTAGCCGATTTCACCAAAATTGCAAAGTATACTTTTCTTGCTAAGTACACTTTCAGGGAAAAATTTTTAATATAAGGATAAATTTATTTATTTTTATTGTCGAGCCCGCTTGCGGAAAGCGAGACATAGTGATCACAATGACGTCAGGGTGCCCGTGCGTCCGTCTGAAATCTGTGTTAAAGTTTTTAAATACCTTATATCTCTGCAGTCCTAAGTCACATTGACTTGAAACTTCAAATGCTTATTAGTCATCATCCATATATTCATTCTGTGTCCCACTCATGCGGCCCCTGTGCCCCAAGGTCAAGGTCAAATTACTTTGAAATTTGTGTTAAAGTTTTTACATACCTTATGTCTCCACAGCCATTTTGGCTATGATAATGTAATAAATTCAGTATAATAATTTTGATTTTAATTGTACTTTTAATCATTAAAATATGCAGTCGTTAATTCTATATGAAATAATGCATTTTGGGAAAAATAAATGATTACTCCCTCAAAGTATACTTTGCTAGATAAGTATACTTTGCAATGTTGGTGAAATAGGCTACAGACGGGCTCGTCTTGTTTCACAGGGCTGCTGTACCATTTGCTTATCCTGCAGGGATTTCCCAAAACTAAAAGACACTCGTCTTGTTCGGAACCGCTCGCTGGATGGCCTTATGCTTGAACATGATCCTTTGGCAGATGGGTTGATTTTGTCTGGGAAAGCTGGCTGGCCTTGTGCTGTATCTTGATCCTTTGGCAGACATGCTGGTCTTGTCCAGGAATTGGCCATTTGTTATTTGCGAGTCGAAACTCTAGTCTACTGGCACAACAAACTCTTTGGACAAAATCAGCCTGCCTGCTGGAGGATCAATTTCAAGCACAAAGCCTTCTTGCCAACTTCCTTTGGAAAACTTGTAAAAGTTGGAAATAAATAAACCCAGATTGTAGTGTGTTAGTACATGAGAAACTCTCTAAACCGAACCAGTGCAGCTTGAGAGAATTTTGTTCATGTATCATTGTCATTTCTTTTGTATTTTGTATCCAGTTTTGATATTAGTTTTAATAGTGTATATTTTATATTTTCTTAGTTTTCCTGATCGCATATGGACATTTATCACAAGTGTTTATTTGACAATCCTACATGTTGTTTTGTGTGTTTTATTAAGGAAAAATTGGGCTTATTACTGTTTTACAAGTTTAGCAGCCGATCTGTGAGTAATCGTATAACCTGATATGGGTATAATTTGTTTACAAGAAACATTAGTAATGTTACACTGATTAAATCGCCAACAGTTAAACTGTGCATATGCTGTGACTGGGGAAATGGGGTTTATGGGTTTTGCGACCTGTGTAGATTCAGATCAGCCCGTGCATCCATCCGCATACATATCGTAAATTTTGTAACTATCTTTCGCGAGATATTGTGCATCTTCTTAGGTTCAAAATCACATGGCTTGTCTGATATAGGTCTGGACTGGTTACACAAACACAATAAGCCCGTTTTTTCCGTGTGTGTAATGTGTCAAGGTGTTTGAACTTGTGCATTCCTGTGATTGACTGTCGTCCTACAGACACAGTCTGTGAAACATATCAACGAACAAAATAGAACAAAACTTGTTTACAATTCTTACACTTGTGTTGTTTTTTTTTGTGAGTACTATTCAGAGCTCCAAATAAGGAATTAGACAATGGGTACTCGTACGTATAACATTATATAAATAAATACATTTATATATAAATATGTGCCTACTCAAAATCTTTTTTGAGTGTAAATGTAATAGTTTTTTATTATTTATTTTTTACCATAGATGAACATACACAGATAATGGATTTTTGGTTTTCAAAACAAGAAAAAAATATTGCCTGCCAACCTACTCATGTTTGTAAATTATGGTCGGGTTTGGGCAAAGATAAAATCATTTATTTCTAGCTAATCGTCATATAGTGAGGTGGAAGTGTACCTCCAATTTGGTGGGTGGTTCGTCGGGCGAACACGACGGCGTAAATTAACAGTATGGGTTCCTCCTGATAGGAATCACGATTTGCCTGGTTTGGCCCTCGGGTACATTTTTATCTTTGGCTCTTTTGTTACCTGTGAGTTTTCCCCCCATTTGTACAGGTTATATATGGGATTTAGTAATAAACCCATTGACCCGACTTAAATGACCTTAGCTGTTCAGCCGTTAAACCCCAACAAACATATTACCCCATTACTTTTGTTTTACAAGTGAATTTTTCTGTTTGCAAATGCAAAGGAAAAAAGTTCAGAAATTAAGAATACAGGTAGTGGTGAAACAGAATGCTGGGTAAATTTGCTAATTGTCATAAGACTCTCATATACATCACCTAAATTACTGATACTTGTGCCGATTTTCTGTATGCCTTGTTTCTGGACTTTTAGTATGCATTTGCCTAATTGTTTATCTGGAGCTCCGACGATTGATTGAATGTGCATGGATTGGTCACTGGCTGACAAAAAAAAGACCATCGGACATTGTAGAGCCTGATAAGTTGCATGTTTTTTTTCTGATTAAAATGTTGGTTAGTGGCAGTAATGAATCATCATTGAGTTAACCGTTTCAACACTACAGGGGCCCGTTTCACTAAATTGTTCGTAAGTGCAAAATTATGATAGTCTGCAAATTTCACATTAAAGGTACATGCCCACGCAGTAGGTACAAAATGTTCTTTATAGGAATTAAATAAGTGTATAATTATGTCACTATTCCACCAGTTCTAAAAATTACGAGTGCCCGCTATACAAATATAATCATTTATTAATTATCAATGTACTGTTAGCGACGCGCGGCGGTAACAGTCTATTTTGATAATGTGCGGGGACGGCGACTTTCACATCACGGCTTGCGGTGCGCATGCGCAGTATACTACGCGCGCCAGTAGGCTTCCCAATATGTAAACAAGAATATCAACATGTCGAAACGTACAGGACGGAAATTGTATGAAACGGCGTCGGCCAAAAAAAGGCGAAATGTCTGACGGACAGGCAGTACAGAGAGAGAGTGGTTAATATTGACGACCAGATCACCAAATGGAAAGAGTTACGTAGAGATTTAGATTTGGACTCGAACCGAGATTTTTCATCTCAACTTCCGATACTTCACTGCGCATGTCAAAGATGTGATATGATTGACCGTGTCACGCGACGCGTATTGGTAAAAATAGCACGCGGTCGGAAAATACCCTTTCTGGTCGCGGCATATAAAATGCGATTTAACACCAATTAACACGCGCCGTAATTAAAAATAACTCGTTAGTGGGTAGACAAATGGCTCATATAAGGCACGACAGAAAATGAAAAGTAGTAGTACAGTGTAACCTGCTACGTGGGCATGTACCTTTAACAAAGTTTTCTTGTAAACAATTATTGGATTTACATTTATTGAGCATAGGCTGGATATACATCAATTCATCAATTGAAAATTCCAGACGATCGTAAATTTGCACTTACGAACATTTTAGTCGTACGATGTTTAGTGAAACGGCCCCCTGATCTCTTTAGCAGTGTTTTCAAACAGTGTAGATCCTGTAGAGACGGCTCGTAACTTTTCACTTGTTTTTTCAGAAGAAAACACACACCACTTTTTTGTCGAGCCCGCTTGCGGAAAGCGAGACATAGTGATCACAATGACGTCCGGGTGTCCATGCGTCCGTCCAAAATCTGTGTTAAAGTTTTTAAATACCTTATATCTCTGCAGTCCTAAGTCACATTGACTTGAAACTTCATATGCTTATTAGTCATCATCCATATATTCATGCTGTATCCCACTCATGTGGCCCCTGTGCCCAAGGTCAAATGACTTAGAAGTTTGCATTCAATTTTTGTCAAAATTTGCGTTAAAGTTTTCAAATACCTACTATCTATGTAACCGCAAGTCGGATTTGCTTGAAACTTTGTATGCTTATTGGTCATCATCCATATATTCATTCTGTGTCCCACTCATGTGCCCCCTGTGCCCCTATGTCAAGGTCAAATGACTTAGAAGTTTGCATTAAAGTTTCTGTCAAAATTTGCATTAAAGTTTTCACATACCTACTAGTATCTCTGTAACCGTAAGTCAGATTTGCTTGAAACTTTGTATGCTTATTGGGCATCATCCATATAATCATTCTGTGTCCCACTCATGCGGCCCCTGTGCCCCAAGGTCAAGGCCAAATGACTTAGAAGATCTCCACAACACTTACTCTTGATTTACTTCAAACTTCAAATAATTCTTTATTATCATCCTTATTTTCATTCTATAGCCCACTCATGCAGCCCACATGCCTAAGATCAAGGTCAAATGACTTTAAAATTTGTGTTAAAGCTTTTGCATACCTTATATCTTATATAAAACCCTTAATTCAAACTTCAAATAAATACACTCCGAGACCATCAAATGCCTCGGCGGGCTCGACATGTGGGCCGCGGCCATCTGGTATAAATGGACTAGTCCGAAAACCATTTTGTACGATTGGCTTGGTCGGAAAATTAACATATCACACAGTCCATTCCAGTTACTTAGGGTTGAAAGGGTTAATGGCAGTGTAGACCCTGATCATAGTCTGCCGATGCTCAATCTGATCAGGGGCTAACCTGGTTACTGCAGGTTGTCCTTTTTGTCAGCTGGCTTGTTATGATTATGGAAGAGTAATACTCAGTATCATTGGTTGTTGGTAATAAACTTACTCAAGATTCTAACTCACGTGTGTATGTTTCTTTTTCTTTTTCCCATTGTTTGTAGATTAATAACTCTCACTCTAAATGATTTACATGATTCTGAGCAATGATCATTGGTCATGAGTGGCGACGTTCGGTGTCTTCCAGTTTGTTCTACAGTGGAACCTCTCTTAAACAGTGGGTGGCAGGTGGGAATAACCGATGGGTAAATTAATGATCAGGGTTCATCCTTACCGGAATCCCGACTGGAGACATTGTTTGGCTCTCACATACGTCTTTGGCATTTTGTATGTGACAGTTGAATCTGGTTATACCCCTTATGTGAGTATTACGATTATTCGTAATCCTATTTTAGGGGAAGGGGCCAAGTGACATACTTTGGTGTGATATGGACCTGACACCAGGTCAGGTTATTCTATGGGATTTAGTACTAAACCCATTGACCCGGCCTTAAATGACCTTAGGTGTTGATAGGCCGTTAAACCCCAACAAACAAGCAAACAAAACTTTCTGAGCATCTCCAAATCCGTACTCAAAATCACTGAGCACAGCTCAGCCTCAACCAATCAAACTTATTTCGAGCACGAGAACCGAGTTTGTCATCAGAATGTTGTTAAACATGGGCCCTGATGTGCTAAATCACTCTTGCATCCGAATAAGAATCTTGTGAGACATACCTGGGGCTGTGCTCAGATGTATGGGCCCTGGGGGCCGTTTCACTAAACTTTGTACAACTAGAATGTTCGTAAGTGCAAAATTATGATAGTCTGTAAATTTCACATTAACATTGTTTTCTCATAAAAAATCAGACCAGGGTCTGACACACAGAACTGATAAAATGAGCCCGAATGATCAAACTAACTACTGTATTTCTATCCAGTCAATAGCACACTGCTCCAGTCTGGGGCCCGTTTCACTAAACTTTGTACGACTAAAATGTTCGTAAGTGCAAAATTTCATATTAAGATTGTTTTCTTGTAAACAATTATTTGATTTACATTTATTGAACAATATATGGATTGACATTTATTGAGCATAGGCTGCATAAGCAGCCTATGCTCAATAAGTGTAAATCCATCAATTGAAATTTCCAGACGATCCTAAATTTGCACTTACGAACATTTCAGTCGTACAAAGTTTAGTGAAACGGTCCCCTTATCAGTGGGTACAAGACGACAGACGACCAGGCGCTACAGTAAACTTGTCTGGCAAACAGGGTTTTGTTGGAATATCTTGCATATTAAATCTTTCAAGACATCATAACATAATGCCAATGTTTACAGATAGATTCACAAACTTACCGATTTTCTGATTTAACCATTTGCACCCGAAAGCCCGCTATAGCGGTTTATGCAAACAGTGCAGATCCAGATGAGCCGGCTTGTAACGAGCCCTCTCATCAGGATCTGAACTTTTTGCAAGTAATTTTTACCAAAAATAAAACACCTTTTCATAAATGGACTAGTCTGAAAATCATTTTGAGACGGTTGAATTGGTTGCAAAATTAATGTATCAAAATCCATCCAGTTACTTTATAGGGGTGAAAGAGTTAAATCTTTCAAGACGTCCGAACTTCATGAACGTAATGCCAATGTTTACAGATGAATTCACAAACTGACCCATTTTCTGATTTAATAATGAAATACAGTAGTTTGCAAATTAACCCTTTGAATGCAGGAACCGATCATTGTCGTCTGCCGTCCTTTCATATTTTGACTTCTCTCTCATTAAAACATGGTTTGCCAGCACTTCAGAATCATTTCCACTGGAAAGGATTCTAAAGTGCTGTCAAAACATGTTTATCACAAGATAAATGCAAAATAAAGAATAAACAAAGGACAAAATTCAGCATTATAACATTTAACATGGAATACTTCATTCAAGATGCACTCCACGTTAACAGGTTCATCAAAAAGTGGTTTCCAACATGATTTTATTAAAATTCCAACATGGATACATAATCGACAAAATAAGTAAAACAGGACTCATCACATAGAACATCGTCATGTCTGTTTTGCAACTTCATGTGCATCTTCCTCGTAAATCTGGATGAAGTCGTGTGGTGTCCGTAACGTAAACACGATCTGGATCTTGCCAAGGTTTGGGTTAGTCTTCTGTAGGTACCGGATCCACGTGATCAGCGAGTCCTTCGTGCTGGTTCCCGTTATACACATTGCCAGGATGGTTCCATCATCCTGCTCGTGATCACTCAAACGTTTCATCAGCCCTTTTGGCCCTTTAGGGTTCTCCGACTCGAACATAGTCTCAAACTCAAATGAATCTGGAAGTATAGTAATCAGGATTAATGACCAGATGGCCGCGGCCTGCATGTGGAGCCCGTCGAGGCATTTGATGGTCTCAGAGTGTATTTATTTGAAGTTTGAATTAAGGGTTGTGCAGATATAAGGTATTTAAAAGCTTTAACGCAAAGGTGCCGCATGAGTCAGACACAGAATGAATATATGGATGATACACAATAAGTATACACAGTTTCAAGCAAATCTGTCTTACGGTTACATAGATAGTACCGGTATGTATGTGAAAACTTTAATGCAAATTTTGACAAAAACTTAAACGCAATCTTCTCATTTTACCTTGGGCGCAGGGGCCACATGAATGGGACACAGAATGAATATATGGATGATGACCAATAAGCATACAAAGTTTCAAGCAAATCTGACTTACGGTTATAAAGATAGTAGGTATCTGAAAACTTTAACAGTTAACAAAGTTCCAAGTCATTTGACCTTGGACAAAGGGGTCACATGAGTGGGATACAGCATGAATATATGGATGATGACTAATAAGCATATGAAGTCTCAAGTCGATGTGACTTAGGACTGCAGAGATATAAGGTATTTAAAAAAATTTAACGCAGATTTCAGACGGACGCACGGACAGACACCCGGACGTCATTGTGATCACTATGTCTCGCTTTCCGCAAGCGGGATCGACAAAAATCAGGCAAACTGCAGCAGATTTGATCAAAATGACTATTAAAGTACTTATCAGCCTCATTATACTTTTCGGGAGTGATTATTTGTACATGTACTGAAATGCATAATATATTATACAAGAAACGAGGCAAAGCCACGAAGGCCAGGTTTTTTCCAAGCATAGACACTTGGATAACATAATTATACCCACTTTTTGTAGACTAGATGGCCGTGGCCTGCATGTCGCGCCTTGGGGCGAGGCATGGACACTAAAAAAATAGATATAGCAGATGGAAAAACTTTAACCAAAAAACTTTAACCGGACACACGGACGAACGGACGGACGTATGCCAAAATGCCGACGATATCGCGCTTTCCGCAAGCAGGTGTGACAATGATGATAAACACCCATGTGAAGTATCAAGGTATTGGGTGAAGCAGTTGCAGAGATATAGTACACGAAAAAACTTTAACAAAAAAATTCAAAGTAATTTGAACTTGACATAGGGCACAGGATCGCGCTTTCTGCAAGCAGGTGCGACAATGATGATAAACACCCATGTGAAGTATCAAGGTATTGGGTGAAGCAGTTGCAGAGATATAGTACACAAAAAAAAATTAACAAAAAAGTTCAAAGTAATTTGACCTTGACATTGGGCACAGGATCGCGCTTTCCGCAAGCAGGTGCAACAATGATGATAAACACCCATGTGAAGTATCAAGGTATTGGGTGAAGCAGTTGCAGAGATATAGTACACGAAAAAACTTTAACAAAAATATTCAAAGTAATTTGACCTTGACATTGGGCACAGGATCGCGCTTTCCGCAAGCAGGTGCGACAATGATGATAAACACCCATGTGAAGTATCAAGGTATTGGGTGAAGCAGTTGCAGAGATATAGTACACAAAAAAACTTTAACAAAAAAATTCAAAGTAATTTGACCTTGACATTGGGCACAGGGGCCGCACGGTTGGGGGTTAGAATGAAAATATGGATGATGATAAACACCCATGTGAAGTTTCAAGGTAATGGGCGAAGCAGTTGCAGAGATATAGTATAACGAAAAAAACCAGACGTACGTTAAAAAGTTAACGTTGAATATGGCTAAGTCAATTACGTAGAAATAATAGGTGAAGGTAAAAAAATGGTCACATGTTGGATAGTTGTATGTGGTAGGCACCCCTTGGTTATGAAGCTGTGAAAGTTTGGTGGTCCTAGGTGGTACAGTACCAAAGAAATGGACTTAAACACGAAAACTTAACATTGTAAAGGCGAAAACTTAACATTGAAAATGGCTAAGTCGACTGCGCAGAAAAAATGGGTGAAGTTAAAAAAAAAAGTAACATGTTGGATAGTGATATGTGGTGGGTACCCCTTGATTATGAAGCTGTGAAAGTTTGGTGGTCCTAGGTGGTACAGTACCAAAGAAATGGACTTAAACACGAAAACTTAACATTGTAAACGCAAAAGAAAACTTAACATTGAAAATGGCTAAGTCGACTACGCGGAAAAAATGGGTCAAGTTAAAAAAAAAGTAACATGTTGGATAGTGATATGTGGTGGGCACCCCTTGATTATGAAGCTGTGAAAGTTTGGTGGTCCTAGGTGGTACAGTAACAAAGAAATGGACTCAAACACGAAAACTTAACATTGATTGTGGACGCCGCCCGCCCGCCCGGCTTTCACCAATCCAATAGCCTGGATTTTTTTTCGAAAAACCTGGCTAAAAATTAGAGCAAGTGAGCAAAGGCTCACGGATACCCCCGACCGCCGCCTGAACCAACAAATAAAAACTTACGGATGGACGAACGGACGGATCTGCACTTTTTGCAAGAGTAATTTTCATATTTTTTAGCAAAAAAAAACACTATTTTTTATAAATGGACTAGTCTGAAAATCATTTTGTTATGTAGATTTGTTTGGTCGCAAAATTAACATATCACAATCCATTCAAGTTACTTAGGGGTGAAAGGGTTTCACTGCCATTCATCTTTCTAAGATGGCATGATTTTCAAAATCTTAAAAGACAACAGTTTCACAATGTTATTTGAAAAATCATATGATTTTCAAATAATGTAGTAAGCGCACTTGATAATGTGCCCTCATTCCAAAGGTTTATACGCTAAATGTGCCCTTTTTTACACATGGGGCCCGTTTCACTAAACTTCGTACGACTAAAATGTTCTTAAGTGCAAATTTATGATCGCCTGGAAATTTCAATTGAAGGATTTACATTTATTGAGCATAGGCTGCATATGCAGCCTATGCTCAATAAATGTAAATCCATATATTGTTTACAAGGCAACATTGTTTATGTGAAATTTACAGACTATAATAATTTTGCACTTACGAACATTTTAGTTGTACGCGAAGTTTAGTGAAACGGGCCCATGATTCTCAAATAATATAGTGAAACTGTTGTCTTCCAAGATTTTGTGCACTTGATGATAACATGCCCTTGTTCCAAAGTTTTAGGATAATATTCCTCCGTTTCAAAGTTTTATGTGGTAAATGTGCCATTTTTACTGACCATAATGTGCCTTTTTTCAATCATGGACAAAACACTACCTCCCAAACAAAGCTTCTGCACAATACCTTCATCCTTAGGGTCTGGTTTCTCAAAGTTTTTCGGGTTTGCGTCGGCACGAAGCACGAAGTACGTGTGGCTGATCTCGCGCATCCAGACAAGGTAGCCACCCTCTACATACAGGGGCGTGCCCGTGGGGTGGGCGCCCAGGAGTTGCTGCTGGATCGGGCTTTGGGCTGAGACGACAAATGTGTCCTCCAATGGTTCAATTTCTGTCTCCTTCGTCTGGAACATAAACAGTTCAGTGGATAGTTATCTATTATTTAAGGGTGGGAAACGGTTTAAAGAACCTTCCATACCCAGGCTTATGGGTGCAGAAAATTTGTCAAGCCAATGGTCGTTGGCCCATTTTCTTTTCTAAATTTATTATTAGTTGCAATGCAGTCAAAATGTATGCTTTAAATTAAAAAGGCTATGAGACGGTTAAATTAAACTAGCTAGTTCATTCTATCGCACAGTTCAATGGAGTTTTGTGATGTGTTTTGTATTTATTTGTATTTATTTATTTAATTGTATTTAACAGCCTGTCATCAGCTAAGGTCATTTTTGGCTGGGTTAGTGGGGTCGAATCCCATATTTCACCTGTTGTGGATATATTTTATATTAAAGCAACATTATAGGAATGAATGGCATTTTTGTGGAATTTATCGGGGTATAAACTTGGAAAAGTCGCGGGAATACTGGACGAAGGCCGGAAGGCCTCGTCCAGTATTCCCGCGACTTTTCCAAGTTTATATCCCCGATAAATTCCACAAAAATGCCGTTCATTCCTTATAATTCCAACATTTGAAATAAATTCATCAACAAAATGTGTTTATTTTCAGTTTTCTTAAGAATTATTTTAACTGCGCCTCACGGTTATGGAAAGTAGTTCGGCGTGGGAGTTTACTGGGATATAAATTTTGGACAGAGACTTGCTACTGGCCAATCAAATGTTAGGGAATTGTGTAAATTGTGCTGGAATTATTGGAAAATTTCCGAGCATATACGGAATTTAATTTCTATCCATCTCCGACATGATTTGTGGAAATTATACAGTTTTTGGGCAATGAACGAGTTTTCCAGTGGTTGAATTTCCGTCTCCTTTGTCTATAATGTAAACCGGTTATGGAGTTTTGTGATGTATTTAATAAGTAACATCGGAAGACGACAAAAATTTCAGTGCACAAGCGAATTTTGATTTCCACAAATTATAATCAGAAGCTGACAGAAATTAAATTCCGCATATGCTTTGAAATTTCTGTGAGCTTCCGAAATAATTTGCGAAATTATATTTTTTCATGCAATGAACGTGTTCTCCAGTGGTCCATTGTAGCTATAAATACAGCAATATGAAAGAAAGCGGAAGTTATCAGAAATTTATTTTGATGGTTTGCGATATATTATAGGAACGAAAAGTTGACAGAACACCGGCCCAATATCGTTTGAAATACAGTTGAATCTGTGCTAAACACCACCTTGGAATAGCAATTCCCGTCTATAACAGCCACACTTTTGTTTGCTCAATTACACAATTACTACATACCATAATAATCATAAATATTCGGACACAATTTGCTTTGGGAAACCACTATTGATTAAACCACTACTGCCATACTAACCTATATATTGGTACGCTCACTATTGTGGGGAAACCATATATTTCTATGTGGTTCCCCAAATAAATGGTATCCGAATACTTAGGGTTATTTTTTCTTCCATTGGCTGGCCTTTATTCACATGTTTGACTGTACATGTGCTTTTTGTTAAAGTGAACCAATTTACCTTCCAGACGTTAATCTTGTTGTTGTAATCCACGGCCATTCTCTTGAGTGCCAATATTGCCTGCTCTATCGGGTCCAGGGGCAACTCCAGGGGCACCTGATATCAGATTCCGTAACAACCATACATCTTTACACCTTCCATAATGGAAACACACATTCATCGCATTGCATTTATAACCCAATGAATCACATTAGCCCCACATGACGTTGTGAGATGTTGATTCTGTTCCATGAATTGCGCCAAAATGGTGTAAAACAAGATGATTTTTATTTTAACTGCATGCTGGGAAATTTGTGGGCTATAAATAGTTAAACAAGAGGCCCAAATGGGCCTGTATCGCTCACCTAAAAGCCTCCATAGTGGTCATCTTGATTTCACAAAGACTCTTCATTTACAACTTCAAATGTTCCACAGAATTTGTTGGTACCTTCTGATCTAACATATATTGCGAATGTGCATGTGATTTACTGCTATACCTTCGATTTGATATATAAAATGACCATATTCAGTCAAAAATAAAATTTGACCCCTATTTGACCCCTCGGGCCACGCCCATTTTTTACCCAGGGGCCACCATATGAACAAATCTGAAACAGCGGTAACTATCAATCATTCTTACCAAGTTTCGTCGATATCGGCCTGGAGGTTTGTGAGAAGAAGATTTTTTGACAATTTGACCTACTTCTCAACGGCGGCCATCTTGGATTTGGTGATGACCTCCATTTTAACAAAAATGAACAGGCTTCAACCACAGACCATTACAGTTAAGTTTGGCCAATATCGGCCAAGCAGTTTACAAGAAAAAGACGTTTGAAATCTTTAGTAAAAGAATGACCATTTGAACTATCGGTGGCCATCTTGGATGACGTAATCATATGATTTAGACAAAAAATGTTCCAGAGTGATTGTCTCGTCAATACCTTCGATTTGATATATTACATGACTATATTCGGTTAAAAATAAAATTTGACCCCTATTTGACCCCTCAGGCGACGCCCATTTTTGACCCACGGGCCACCATATGAACAAATCTGAAACAGCGCTAACTATCGATCATTCATACCAAGTAACGTCGAAATCGGCCTGGCGGTTCGTGAGAAGAAGATTTTTTAAGAATTTGACCTACTTTTCCATGGCGGCCATCTTGGATTGTCGATGACCTCCATTTTAACAAATCTGAAATGGCATCACCCATATATCATCCCTGTGAAGTTTAACCAATATCGGCTCAGCAGTTCGGGAGAAGAAGATGATTGAAAATGTTCACGGACGGACGACGGACACTTTGCCATAACAATAGCTCACATGAGCTTTGCTCAGGTGAGCTAAAAATAGCAGCCGACAATTGTATTTTCTTTTATTTCTCCCTATAAATATCATGAATATGTCTTGGAATTTCATTAGAATTGAGACCTGAGGACTCAATTCTAATGAAATTTCAAGACATATTTACAGAGAAATAAAACATACTCCTAATTCGTTTGGCGGATATTTTCACCGCTAGCATGCAAAGAGTTACATGCCCACTCGGTGGACACAAAATATTCTATGTCACCTGAAAAAATAATATTTTCGACAGATTATAAAGTATGTTCATTGCACATCAAAAATAAATTACAGAGAATAAATAGTAATGTCCGTTAACATTTTAAGGAAAGAATTATATATCGCCTCTGATATCAGTGTGGAAATTTACATCTGATATAAAATGAATAATAATGCCAATCAGTACATGGGGTAATGGTGAATGAATGTTTATTTTGCCAGAAAATGTCTCAGATGATGTCTCTGATATAAAGAACATTGTGTGCCAATTGAATGGGCATGTATCCTTAAACTCCATATTTGGCTATTTACAATTTTTTTAAACTATCAGAACATGGGATGTCAATATAAGTAATAAAACCTTCAAATACCATGCACTTTAAACAAACCGTGGTGTTATTCCTTCAATATTAATTTGTTTTGGGAAGCGGTTCCCCCAAAACAAATTGTCTCCAATTACATTTCTATTGTGATAAGTCAGTACAAACCTAAATATTGGGACATTCGTTGTTGTGGGAAACCATTATAGGAATGAATGACCTTTTTGTGGAATTTATCGGGGTATAAACTTGGAAAAGTCGCGGGAATACTGGACGAAGGCCGGAAGGCCTCGTCCAGTATTCCCGCGACTTTTCCAAGTTTATATCCCCGATAAATTCCACAAAAAGGCCATTCATTCCTTATAATTCCAGCATTTGAAATAAATACATCAAGAAAATGTGTTTATTTTTGACAGACGGCAGCCATTTGTTTACATTGACAGCACTGACAGCGCACCTGTAGAAAGTAGTTTGGCGTGGGATTTTACTGGGATATAAATTTTGGACAGAGACTTTCTACGGGCCAATTAAATGTTAGGGAATTGTGTAAATATTGTTGTGGGAAACCATATACATGCACTCATATGTGTTTTCCAGAATAAATGGTGTCCGAACATTAGGGTTATTATGTTTATAATCAAACCTGACTGTGCAATCCATCATTGAGTTAATCATTAATCCCCCTGAAATTACTGATATGTTTTTATGACCAGTCTTATAAATAGTCGACAATCAAGAGTAACTTTCCTTATAACAACTTCTGGGGCATCCTGACACTAGAATTGGCAGAAGTTGTCTGTTTGAGGTCACATTACTTAGATTCTCATTGTTTTCACTGTAATACTACCAACGTCAAACCCCGGCAATTTTAGCACCGATGATGCACCGGCAGTAGTTCTAAGGGACGTTACAACTAAATGTAGTATATTGTAAAACTTGCAGTTGCAGTACATCACACTGTACACTGCTTTACTGCTGCACCATAGTAAATACATGGTTAGTGTCGTCGAATATAAAATATATTCGGTTGAGTCTTAGACAGCCTATAAAGTTGTTGGGGTGAAACCGAATATATTTTATATTCGACGGCACTAATCATGTATTTAATTTATACCGCATACTAAACTTAATTGCTTGAACGTGTGTGATGTCATGTTTTGATGTCATTCCCTCGCCATACGTCACAAATCTAGCGACGTCATTCAAAGCAAAATGGCGGCATCCACGTTAGGTAGATTCGGTATTGTATTTTATTAAATCTCCTGATTTTGTTTGCGATTAGCTTCAATATTGGCTGGCTTTAGACTCCACAGTTGTCATAATAAGCATTACAATCACAATGGAGATGTCCGTATCGCTGGTTACGTCGCATATACTGTAACAAGAGTGCCGTAAGTCACAAAATACGCCCGTCGAAGATGGGCCAGACAACGAAGATGCAGAAATGTGAAGCTGTCACCAAGGCAAGAAACATTAATGAGAATTTGTAAATCTATAGCATTATTTCTTCCTCTTGTTGTGATAAACAGGTATACTAATTTAGGTAGAGATGTGTATAGTAGAACGTATATAGAATTGGATAGAAAAATTTAGAAAAAATGGCTGAGTTAAAAAGGTGATATTTTTGTTAAAAAAAAACATTTTGGCATAAATATACCAATGTGCACATCTACAATATGTGTGGAAGACGTGTGTATAGTTTCAGATCGATTGACTGAAAGGTTTCAGAGGAGTTTTGTACACAAACTCTGTACCCTATATAGAATTGTATAGAAAAATGTAGAAAAAATGGCTAAGTTAAAAAGGTGATATTTTTGTTAAAAATATTTTTTTCCGCATAAAAACACCAAGGTGCACATCTTCAATATGTGGAGAAGACGTGTGTATAGTTTCAGATCGATTGACTCAACGGTTTCAGAGGACTTGTGTACACAAACTATGCACTTTTTCTGTCCACCGCCCGCCCCGCGGTAAAACATATTACGTACCGTTTTTTTTAAAACGGTCATATAAAAATGGACAAAATTCAGCTGAATCGACAGAGATTTTTATTTTAAAATTCTCCACCATCATGAATTTGCTGTTGAGACTGACCAATCAGAGGCTGCGATTAGTGGATAAAGGTGAAAAAATAAAGGCCAAAAAAACGGCACTTCATGTATATTAGGCTACTTCAGGTATATTAGGGTACTTGAGATATAAACATTTATTCAACCCTCTTTATTATGCTACATGGAGCAATGGTTGTGGTATAAATACATACGTAACGGCCATCGTTAATCTTGCCCATATGTCAATGTTTCTAAACATCTATTGACAATCACCAACATGCAATTATGCAGTTTAATTGGCTGATCCTGAGCTGTAGCACAGTTCAGGCTCAGCCAATCAAGCTACTTGATTTCAAGCACAATATTTGAATATCTTAAAATAATTCCAGCACAAAATATTTAAACAATTCCCTAACATTTGATTGGTCCGTAGCAAGTCTCTGTCCAAAATTTATATCCCAGTAAACTCCCACGCCGAACTACTTTCCGTAACCGTGAGGTGCAGTTAAAATAATTCTTAATAAAACGGAAAATAAACACATTTTCTTGATGAATTTATTTCAAATGCTGGAATTATAAGGAATGAATGGCCTTTTTGTGGAATTTATCAGAGATATAAACTTGGAAAAGTCGCGGGAATACTGGACGAGGCCTTCCGGCCTTCGTCCAGTATTCCCGCTACTTTTCCAAGTTTATACCCCGATAAATTCCACAAAAAGGCCATTCATTCCTATAATAACCAATAGGATAAAAATAAACAATTGGCGATAAAAAATTACAATTTTCGAAGAAAAAAAACTTTTTTTTTTTTGAAAATTGTAATTTTTTATCGCCAATTGTTTATTTTTATCGTCAATTGCGAAAGTGGCTTTTCCAAGTTTATACCCCGATAAATTTCACAAAAAGGCCATTCATTCCTATAATAAAAACACAAATATTGGCAAGATTAGCGCAGACGGCGGTGCAGCAGACGACCAAGTTCGGTAGGTGGCGCTACTACTGGTAGCCACAGAAACCATCTGGGCCCAGTTGCTCAAAGCTTCTGTTAGCTTAACAGACTGTTAAATCCTAAGCATTGCTAAGGATTTAACAGTCTGTTAAGCTAACAGAGGTTTTGAGCAACCGGGCCCAGGCTAATAATAAATCAGAAATGTTTTTACAAATATTGGAGTAAATGTAAAATATCGGTATTATTGTCATTTATTTTTGCGTTATCAGTTCATTTTGGCTACCACATGTACTTTCCGAATCCGAGCGCCAACCTACAGACTGGTATGTGTTACGTTTCCACATCAAATTGATTTCATTTATTGGTGTTTAATGGCCTATCAACAGCTAAGGTCATTTAAGACCGGGGAACACGAAACGTTGTAAACCTACCTGGTTGGGGTTAAGGTTCCTGAACTTGGGCATCCAGTACATCATTCGACGCAGCTTACGGAACGCATGGGCCTTCTCTCCAAACACGTCGCTCAGGAGATTGCCAAACTCCTGGTCGGGCAACACACCTATATACGTAGTGATTGATTGATTTATTGACTGATTTGGTGTTTACGTACATTCAACAGCAAGGTTGCATGTGGCTGTGACTGGAGAAATTGCACTTATTTGTGACTGGTGTACCCATCTCGAACAGTGCAGATCCTGATCAGACTACTGTACAGATGCACAGACTGATCCGGATCTACACTGGTCGCAAAGCCCATAAGCCCCATTTCTCGTCACAGCCACATATACAGATGGGAACAGATGGGAACAGATGGGAATACCTTTACTATACCAGGGGGCCGTTTCACTAAACTTTGTGCGTTTAAAATGTTTGTGAGTGAAAATTTAGGATCGTCTGGAAAATTCAATTGATGGATTTACATTCATTGATCATAGGCTGCATCAGAGCTCCAGATAAGTTTTGCCTCTAAAGAGTATTATAACGCCATATTTCAAATTCAATGCGTATTTTACTTTTACATTTTACAAATGTATTATTGACTTTCTTCCTAATTAAATAGGGAACAAATTATATAAAATAAAACAAACTTAAAAATTCACAAAATTCACTTATTTGAGCTGCAAAAAAACAAATGCTTTTTGCAGCTCAACTAAGTAATTTTTCAACTTTATTTCTGTATTTTCACTACTCAATTTGAAAACCAATGCGTATTTTCACATTGCTGTGAGTATTTTGTACTCCCACTTTTGATAATCTATGCGTATTCTGGTAAAATAAGTGCGTAAAATACGCCAATACGCATTTTATCTGGAGCTCTGGGCTGCATATATGATATATGATACATGATATATGATACATGATACATGATACATGATACATGATATATGATATATGATATATGATATATGCAGCCTATGCTCAATAAATATAAATCCAATAACTGAAATTTACAGACTATCATAATTTTGTACTTACAAACATTTTAGTCGTACGAAGTTTAAGTGAAATGGCCACCTTGGTCCTTGATCATTGGTCCCAGATGTGAATCTCACTGAGATGTGAATTTGTATGGATGGATTCATTGCTAAGATAGGCATACCCTCCCATCCTCTGTATCTATATATAATTCCAGCACAAAAATATTTACACAGTTCCCTAACATTTGATTGGTCCGTAGGAAGTCTCTGTCCAAAATTTATATCCCAGTAAACTCCCATGCCGAACTACTTTCCGTAACCGTCAGGCGCAGTTAAAATAATTATGAAGAAAACGGAAAATAAACAAATTTTCTTGATGAATTTATTTCAAATGCTGGAATTATAAGGAATGAATGGCCTTTTTGTGGAATTTATCGGGGATATAAACTTGGAAAAGTCGCGGGAATACTGGACGAGGCCTTCCGGCCTTCGTCCAGTATTCCCGCGACTTTTCCAAGTTTATACCCCGATAAATTCCACAAAAATGCCATTCATTCCTATAATAACAAGAACTGGCATCGTTAAATGAAGCTAATCCCCCCTCTGGCAACCTTATTAAAAAACAAATCAAGTCATCAGTGACCTTGACCTTGAGCGGTGGGACGTGGGTCCAGCATCCCTAGACAAACATTGTGGCCAAATATTATCAAAATCGGTGAAGCCGTTGATTATTGAAAAAAGAAAGAAAAAGTTTAACATTTTTGCCTTACAAACAAGGTGAACAAGTCCTCAGTGACCTTGACCTTGGGCGGTCTGACGTGGGTCATATGCAAAACAAAGCACCATCCCTAGACATACATTGTGGCCACATATTAGCAAAATTGGTGAAGCAGTTCATGAGTTATTGAAAGGTGTTACTAACGTACGTACGTACGTATACGGACTAACGCTATATGATCCCCTCTTGCCTATCAGCGAGGGGATAACTAGCAGCCTTGATGATACAGTGGACCCTCTCTAAACCGGACACACATAAACCCCATGGGTGCCTAATTCTGATGAGTTTCACTGTCATTTATCTCTGATGGTAATGTCATGACCACAAAACACGAAAATATGTCTTAGAGTGGTCATATGCCTGATTTACAGTGGCACCACTCTAAATCGGACACCCTGGGGACCTCCAAGGGTGTCCAATTTGGAGAGGTTCCACTGTAATATAATTTATTGAATAAACAAACAAAACTTTAATGCATTTGCAAATAAGGTAAACATAAGTCCTCAGTGTCCTTGACCGTGGGCAGTCAGAAATGGGTCGTATGCAAAACAAAGCACCATCCCTAGACACACATTGTGGCCAAATAATATCAAAATGTGTGAAGTGGTTCATAAGTTATTGAATAAACAAACAAGGTGAACATAATTCTCAGTGACTTTTTTTACCTTGGGTGGTCAGATGTGGGTCGTATGCAAATCAAAGCACCATCCCTAGACACACATTGTGGCAAATATTATCAAAATCGTTGAAGCGATTCAAGTTATTGAAAAATGAAAGGGGTTACTAACGTAACCACACACACACGTATGTAAGCACATACATGGACCAACACTATATCCCCTATTGCTTATCGGCGAGGGAATAACTATGAGGAAAGAGATCTTACAGCCTTGGTGTCCAGCAAAGCCCAAGATTAACCCACACATCTGACCATGAAGTCTGACATGTGATTGTGACTGAAGACATGTGGCTTGTAACATTTTGGCCAGTGCACATGCAGACCAGCCTGTGTATTCGCGCAGTCTGATCGGTGTCAGCACTGTTTGCCATTCAGTCAGTGAATCACTTGTCATGCTTCTAACAAACATTATAGTTGACCATACTTTCTAAGCCAATCGCTGGGCAGCATTGTGCAAGATTTAACCCCAACAAGGTATATATTGCCAGATTTAATGACTACCTGTTTTACAGGAAATGGAAAATCAATACTCGGATGGAACATTGCATTGTACACTTGGCTGAACTATAAGTATGTTATTGTTCACATATTGGATTCTTCAGGAACTAATTGTAAATGCTGCGGTCGCTAGCGCTCCCTCGCAATTAATTCCTTAAAAATCCAATATGTGAACAAAAATGTATAGTTGCATTGTACACTTGGATGAACTATAAGTATGTTATTGTTCACATATTGGATTCTTCAGTCACTAAATAATGCGATCGCTAGCGCTCCCTCGCATTTAATTCTTTAAAACTCCAATATGTGAACAATAACTTGTATAGCCCCATATCATGCTGCATGAATGTGCTAGCCGATCAGTAGCTAGACAGGTCAAGTGAATGCCATGAGCCCCAGTTCCCCAACCACATCATATGTGGCTGTGACTGGAGAAATGGGGTGTATTGTTATGGGATTTGTGTCCAGTGTAGCTCCTGATGAAATATCACACTCCTGTAACCTGATAACTATCTATATTGATGGTTAGAAGCATGACGGGTGTTTCATTTATGGAATGGCGAACAGTGATCAGACTGTGCGGTCTGTGACTGTGCAGTCGCAAAACCCATGAGCCCCATTTCTCCAGTCACAGCCACATATCAACGTCATGTGCATCATTAATAAATTATATTTTACCAGCGCATACCCAGACCAGATTGCGTATTCACGCAGTCTAATCGGGGTCAGCACTGTTTGCCATTCAATCAGTGAATAACTTGTACAGCCCCATATCAGGCTGCATGAATGTGCTACCAGATCAGGAGTTAGACTGGTCACGAATGCCACGAGTCCCATTTCTCCAGTTACAGCCACATTGTATCATTACCATTCCTCGTCATCTGCGTCATTATGTCCATGGCACACTCCTGTTGCTTCGGGAAATGCATAAACTCCACCTGCCACACCGTTCGGGGGACCATAATCTTCTTCGGAAATACATCCACAATCTTCTTATATGTTTCCAAGTCACGATGCACACCAAACTCATCCATCTTAGCGAGAGCCGTGTGTATGAAATCTACGTGGCCACGTCTGTTCTTGTCCTCTTTGATTAAGTATGAATTGACTACCCGCAGAAAGATGCGTTTCTTCCGTGCCTTCTTCTCTTCCAGGGATTCCACAATTTCTGGAGCTGCCTCTTGGACAGTTTTAATTTCATTGTCCGATTTTTCCAGGGCTTGTTGAAACCACATCAACTGTCGATCTTCTATGTCGTTACATACTTGAGAGAGATGAATGTTTCTATTCAAGCGAACATTCCGCAAATCAGTTGTCCGTAATTTGATAGTTCGGTTGCACAGAAGTCTTACACCTGACAGGCAGACAGTCTTGAACATTATTGAGTGAAGCCTGTGTTCCCATGGATATATACCAGGTGTGGAAACATTCAGCCGTGGTGATGGTGTCAGCAGAAGACAGCGCTTAGCACACTGCATCTCCTGTAAATACAGTGGGATGTCTCTAAACTGGACATCCAGAAAAGTTCAGTGTGAATAACTTATTTGTGGCTGTGACTGGAGAAAGGGGGCTTATGTGTTTTGCGACCAGTGTAGATCCAGATCAGCCTGTGCATCCACACAGTCAGATCAGGATCTGCACTGTTCGCCATTCCATCAATTAAACACCCGTCATGGTTCTAATAAGCACTATAGATCAGTATCAGGCTACAACAGTTCGCTGTTTGATCAGGAGCTACACTGGTCACAAATCCCATAAGCAACATTTCATTACAGTATAGAGAAATTTTAGAAAACAAATACCCAAACATCTTTTAAATATTGCCTCTCAAAAGTATGTAGTGTTATCACCCATGTGAACCGTCTCGAGTCGGTTCAAATGAGTGGTAACAACATATACTTTTATTAAGAAATAAACACTACTTTTCTATTTGAACATAATTTGGCAGGACAAAATACCCAAACATACCCAAATATTGCTTGATATATTTACATTTGCTGAGAGAACATAATTACATGTATTCCTGTCAGGTTTTTTGTCCAGCGCCTCCAATTTCTAACAGAATATAATTATTTGTATTGATTATATGTTGTCAGCCGCCACAATTTCTGACAGAATATATTTATTTGTATTGATTATATGTTGTCAGCCGCCACAATTTCTGACAGAATATATTTATTTGTATTGATTATAATTATGTTGTCAGTCCCGACAATTGATAAAATAGCAAGCACTGTCTAAATAAGGGTGATTTTATCAGATCAAGATCCAGATATTATAAAGAGCCAATTCAGAAGACATTAATACCACAATGTGCCTTATCACATGAGCAGTATGTACTGCAAATTACCGGTAATCGTTCAAATTTCGACAGGGCAGAATATGATGGAATATCCTGGATCCGCTACTGGGTTGTATGTTGTCAGCCACTACAATTTCTGAAGGAATATACATGTAATTATTTGTCAGCGCTCCAGATAAGGAATTAGTAATTGAGTATTGTCACTCCATCATTTCCGAAGCAATTGGGTATTTCAAAATTTTAATTGGGTAATATAAAATCACACTACTGTTAAATTACACATCAACAGACAGCAATTATTGAATAGTTTGCTTCAAAATGAAAACATGTCTTGGCATTTAATTAGAATTTTCTCCTAATGAAATACCAAGATGCAAAATATGTTATTTATTTGCGGTCTGTTTATTGTTTTCTGCAGTATGATAAAGGTACCACAAATTTTGTATTGCTTTTTGATACTTGCTACTTCTGATTTCAATTGGGTTTTTGGAAATTTTAATTGGGTATTTAAGCAAATACGCAGCTGGAGATCTGATTTGTATTGCTTATATGTTGTCAGCCTCGACAATTTTGGACAGAATATAATTATTTGTATTGATTATATGTCGTCAGCCGCAAAATATTTTGACCAAATATAAGTATCAGGGCATATGTTATAAGAATATATATACTAAAGACAAGTGTCTTTGGGTGGCGGGCAGCTTGATTAGCGTCGGGCTGCGGATCTGGAACCCCCGGGTTTGAGTCTAGAGTCCCATCTGAACTAGAGCTGGGACGGGTAGTAATTTTGGACCCGGGTACCCGGGACCCTATTACCCGCGAATACCCGAGTACCCGAGGTGTTCAATTATTTCCCTTGGAATAAAATACATACTACTTCCATTAGTTGTGTTTCCTTTGTCCCATGACCTCCGGACATCATTATGGCCAGTAACACGAACAAAAGCCAAGTTTGGCAATACTTTTCTTTAATTCAAGAAAAACAAAATGCAATCTGTGCGACCTGGAGTTAAGTTACCAAGGTGGGGGAACAATGATATGCAGCCTGGCCGGTTAGAGTTTGTTTATAAAACCCATATAAATGAATGTTTAAAGAACTTAATGTTATGTGCAAATTACCCGCGGGTAATGGGTAACAATTTTGTACCCGGGTAGGAGCGTTACCCTACCCGGGACCCGGGTACTCTCGAGTACTCGTCCCAGCCCTAATCTGAACCGCTGCGAATGGCGATTCGGTGTGTCCTTGGGCAAAACAACTTTGTGCTAGCCTAGTCCTATCAGATGGGGAATTAAATAGTCGGTCCCGACATGTAAGGTCCTCGAGCCAGTGCCGTCATTAAATCAAAGCACTTAAACAATTTTTTTGTTGTGGCGGGAAGAAAATAAAACGTATTTGTAACAGCATTTACGGAATAAGCCTACTGACCAGGTTCATACCAATTATCCGGACAATCAGTTTATCGGACAAATGAAAATACTTGTTAATTAAATTAATTCATTTGATCCGATTTAATTTGCAACAAACACATCTAAGTCACTCAGGTGCTTGTTGTTTCCATGCCAGTGTGAACAATATATCGCCAAGGTAAACATTTAGTCAAATTTGCTGAAAACATTGCTCAACTCTGTCCACAAGTTGTTTACAACGCCTAAACTTTGCTAAAGTCGCGCGGGGGCTTGCAATCGAGTGCGCCCATTACATCATGTCATAGGTGTTCTATAAATACGGTGTTTTTCAAGAAGCGAATGGTGATTGTGATTTCTGCAGAACTACACAATGCTGTTTACATTGGTTTACAGGCAACAACATTATGATTTCAAGGTGAAAATAGAAGATATAAGACGAATATATGTTTGTCCGAATAACTGATTGTCGATGTTAATTTTGGGGCAATATTAGGACTGATGATTTGTCCCAATTTTAAGTGAGAAATGTTACGATTGTGCTGTGAAAATTGTATGCCTGTAGCTGCTATTTTAAGAAAAATATCGTAAAAAAATGCCAGTTTTGTCCGATAATCTGGAGGATCCCAGTATTGTACTAAGTTGCATATGGGGCTACGACTTGATATTGCCTGAAGAAGATGCGCATATAGTGGTACTAGATGTCAGCGTCCACAGAATAACATAAAGTAAAGTAAATATATAAAGCACCTTTTTTCAGTTATTGTTGTTGTAGTTCTTCCCAGGCGCTTTCTTGAGAGCCCTTTGTACGATATAGATTAAAATCGACTTCATATGGACTATGTAGTTCACCTACATTCAACATCCCTGGAATTCAAGTAAAGGACTGTATGACTATATATACAGTATAGAATATGACCGTTTGTTTCAAATGTAGTGGACTCATACATGTGACTGAATATCTATATAAAGCATAACTGACCCTGTTCTTCTTAGAGTATATTATACAGAGCATTGAGTTGCCATCTCCGCCATTTTTGTTTGTACATGTTATCGGACAGTTGCGCCACTTGGAGGGTTTGACACCTAGGCCTACAGCAAATAGCATGGCAGAAAATCTAATAAAATTCGATGCAATACGTCTCACATATATAGGATGACGACTTCCTATAAATAGTATTCCAACATACTACACAAAAAGCTTGATATGTGAGCATGGACAGGTTTTCAATGTGTAAAATGTCAAACTGATGCACTGTCTATTATTATAAGTGCATCTGCCACAGGCAAACAACGTATTTACTCGCATAGCAGGCAAGTAAACTGTACATAGTGACAATACATTCAGATAACTGCGTACAAATCACTGGATTCGATACAGTATTGATGGTAATACAGGTATATATACACGGCCTGGCCACAATCAGGGCTCATTAGATTATTTTTGGATGTTATAGTGTTCTATCTCTTTCCAAATATGACAAAGAGATGTATTTTAGCAATGGAAATACACTTTAGTATTCAATCTCGCAAACCCCAAACAAATAAAATATGTAGCAGCTTCTATAAAACAAATATTACCAATTTTCGTGTGATTTTTAGCCCAATTTTAGCGTTATGACCTTTCACTTGAAAAAAGTTACTTTTCAGTTGTTTTTAATTAAACCATACTTAATAAGCTCATGTTGTTAGTATATACCACTTTGTAGCCGATTCAATTACCTATCAACTGTCGTTTATATTATCATAATACCTAAACAAATAAGATTATAGCTGGAAGTTAGCTGTAGGCATGGTTCGTTATAGATTTGAGATAATTTACCCCCTTTACTAATAAATATATAATAACAAAGAGACAAAGGACATATAGTATGGTGCAAATGACTCAAGATCAGCTACTTAACCACATTGAAGACAATTTATGTAAAATAATATATCTTATTCCCGAAACATTTTTTTACCGCTCTTTCAAACATCTAACTTTTTATTCAGTAAAAAACATGTAGAGTCTGTGACGCCCAAATAACTTTTTATGCTTAATATATAGTTCAAATATAATTATTTGTACCATGTTCGAGAACCCACACTCTAGTATGGAAATAACAATTATTATAAATGACAATCCCTTGAAACAGTCACCATCCTCCTGAATGTATGAAAATGTAGAGTCTGTGACGGTGTAGAGTCTGTGACGCAATTACTTGAATTATAAAAAAATCGTTAAAACTACTTGGCAAGAAATTTTGTAACATAATATTGAATCTAGTGATTGTATACCATACTGCATACTCATAATACTGTCAAAATTCAATACAATAATGAAATTTCTCATATTGTATAGCTTTTTATGCACATGTCAGTTGTTCATGTGTAATATAAATTGACTTTGATACATGCATTTGACATACGCAAACACTTTTCAAATCTATTATAGTTGCCAAACTAGCACACAATGAACTGAAGCTTAATTGCAGTCATATATACTAAGAATGAATTATTACTGGCAATATATTTCAATTCAATGCCTGGCGTCACAGACTCTACCAAAAATATCAACCATTACAAATACATGTATAAGCATATAACAAGTCTGACGAGTCATGGGAGCCTGAAAGCTCCATTATAAGCATTTTGCCTCAGCCAACAATTATGACCAAGCAGAGACAAACTGTGCTGCATTTTGCAGCGGGACCATGAGCAGTGCTACTTTTTCCGGACGGACAGCTACATGTAGTAAATGATAGCGGTGTGGTCAAGACGTTTTGAATTTCGTGTTTCGTTTCTTCATTAAAGTTAGTTCGTATAAACACTGATGATTTGTTTTATTTATATCCAAAGCATGTGTGCCTATGGTATTACTACTTTAAATATAACATGACAAACGCAAGGGATCCATGATAACCACTGAACAATACTTCCTTGCTCATTGCCCCCCTTATGGTTTTTTACTCTATTTTTGGTAGAGTCTGTGACATTGGATTAAATGAGTTTAATTGTGAGCACGGCAACTTATTTGTCTATATTAATAAATGTGTTCATGTTTGAACCAGTAGGTATGTGTGTTGGGCCGCATTTCACTATCTTTTTATATACTCTGATCATGGATACATGTGATTTCAAGCGCTTTTATGAAAAAAAATAACCATATTTTTTAAGTTATTTTGCGTATCCAGCAGTTTTGTAAATTGTAATGTTACTGTTTATCACTATCTATAGCTACACACACACTATTATACATCACCTGCACAATACGATACATATATCAGAGTACTGTATTACAGATTACCACGAAACTATCCATTTAGTAATGTCTTTCTTAATATAGGGGTTATTAATTTCAAAGAACAGAGAGAACAGTAATTCTTTTTTTTTGAAAGTGATGCAAATTTCAATTGTCGAGGAATAACTATTTTTGATGGAAATTTTGTAAAACATTTATTGAGATACAATCACATTAGCATATACTTAATTGTAAATAGCACATTTGCCACATAAATCATGTTTTTGCAAAAGCAATTATTAATTAAAAAATACATTTCACCAACTGTGTAGAGTCTGTGATGACCTTTACCAACCAACTTCCAGCCCGTATTGCGAACAAACTGTGATAGCTATGTAACTGATATTTCGGGTAAATAAGCATGATATATAATATTTTAGTTTGGTAATGACTTTGGAGCTGGAAAAAGAAGTTGATTTTTGTCTAAAAGTGGAAGGTTCTACTGAGCCCTGATTGTGGCCAAGCCGACAGCACTAGCTGTGTATTGTTCTTACTGTTACACAGTATTTACTGAATTCTCAAACAGTTTAACAAAGGGTCAACAAACCCATCGGATATCAGACATTGTATATAAATTTGATGAAAACAAGGCATAGCTTGTTGTAGTCAGATATGTCTCCCCATCACGTTGCACCAAATTGTATTCATGTGTGTGTCATAGTATTAGTGGTATATGTCAAAACGCAATAAGAGGTAAAACTGGCTGATGGCTTGTACACACTAAGATGACCGACATGGAAACTCCATGCACTGTGTAGAATATAGTAAGAAGAGAATGTACACATGTATGTTATGCTTATATCCCATCACATTTACAACGCAATTATGCATACAGCTTAGATTATCAGGGGGACCACGGGTCCTTAATCATAGGCGTAGGAGCGTTTCATTTATTGTGGTGGGGGGGGGTCAAACTATTTTGCTACATGTACAATTATATATGTTCGCAGGGGCGGATACAGAAATAATTACAGGGGGGTGGGTGTCTAGCTGTAATTACAATTCGGCATAGCCGACCTCCGCGAGCGCGAAATCGTAAAGTCGGGGGGTCTGAGGGTCCTCCCCCAGGAAATGTTTAAATGCCACATCGCCGCAGATGCGATTTTCTAACACCTAGCTTGGCCACAAGGTCATCCAACTATTCGAGTATTGTAGATTTTGTTTATGTTTTTATTATTTTTATTTTTTGCCGGGAGCAGGGGGGGGGGGGGGGGGGAGGTGGCGGGGGGGGGGAGGGGGCGGGTCCGGACCCACTGGACCCCCACCCCCTGTATCCGCGCCTGGTTCGGTATGTCTGTGCTTAATATGCTACAGTACACTGTCCTGTACTACATGTATGTATATATAGGAATGATATACATGCTGTAGTGATGCAATTAAATATACCGCATGATTGTGTTAGTTTTATGTTATGCCCTTATAATAGGGTAACATGTAACCAGAAATACAGAATACAATTTTACATAACCCATTACACGTAATAAGATAAGGCGTAAAAATGGTCAGCTTACACTTACACTCCAAAAAATACATAGAATGTAAGCTTTTTTATTTTGAAAAATACCGATGATGTTATACACATTATCAGTTACATACATAAACTGATTGTAATTCCTTCTAACGATACATGATTGGATGAATAAACGTTTGCAGGCTGTGACATTGGTCAATGTATGACATACCGAGAGGATACGTTGTAATGAATTGGTGCCCGAGTGAGATGTTTTGTGACAATGATACGTTATTCTATTTTGATTAGCGTTTGAGCAGCAATCATGCTAGAAAAACCTGCCAAATGGATAGGTACAAAACCTTAAGGACCCGTTCTATACCTGATCATCGTTTGATTCAAAGATAATTGCTTCGTAAATATGATAGAATATATGTGAATACTGCCTCGTTACTGTATCCTATACGGCACATGCAGTGGCCAAATCGGCCATCTTTGTGTGTTCCAGCCACCAGCCAGTTTCACCTGTTCTGCCGTTTGACAAAGAACTCAAAATGTGAAGTAGAACATATGATATAAAGTAGCTAATCACATGTAGAAAAGCCAATAGAACGGACTCCTATCAATTATATTATACCAAACTGTAAAATATGTCAGTTTTCTGGACAGGTTTGTGCCTGTGTTTTTTTACAGCATGAACCACCATCATAAATAACTCATACACAGAAAATCGCACATTTATCACTTTTACCTGGCAAACCACACAACACATGCCATATATACCCACTACTGTACTCTGTTATAAGCTATCAAATCCAGTGACATGTAGGCAGTTACCTGAGTGTATTGTCCCTGGTGTCTACTCACCTACTATGCAAGTAAATATGGCTTTACCTATGGTAGCATGTACAATAACATAGACGGCGCATCTGATTGAGAAGTTTACACATCAACATTTATTTTGATATTGATGGGAGAAATGCTCAGATATATCGTCTTTTGTATAATTTGCTGGCATAATATGTGTAGCTTGCCGTTGTCATATATGTGTATATTATGTATTGCACCAATATGAATATAACATATGTGAATATTGTCTTGTTAGTGTATACTATATGGAGCATTGAGTTGCCATCTCCGCCATCTTTGTATGTACAAGCCATCGTAAAGTTTCACCACTTTGTGCGTTTGACACATACAGCATATAATATGACAGTAAACCAAATAAAATCTGGTGCAATTCATAATAGACAGATGTGACAATGCCAAGCTATAAATATAATGCCTGTATAAAAGACGAGATATCTGAGCATTTCTCTCATCAATCTCAAAATAAATTTTGATGCGTAAACTTTTCAATCTGATGCACAGCCTATTGTTAGTGTACACATTATACATAGGTAAAGCCATAGACACCAGGCACAAAACACTCGGGTAACTGCGTACATATCACTGGATTTGATAGCTAATAACAGAGTACAGTAGTAGGTACATGTATATATGGTGTGTGTTTTGTGGTTATATATATGGTATGTGTTGTGTGGTTGGCCAGCCAGGTAAAAGTGATACACTGTGCGATTTTCTGTGTATCAGGGTATTTATAATGGTGGTTCAAGTTTTAAAAAAAAACAGGCTCATACCTGTCCAGAAAACTGACATATTTTACAATTTGGTGCAATATAATTGATAGGAGTCTGTTCTCATGGTTTTTCTACATGTGATTAGCTACATTATACCATATGTTCTACTTCACAGTTTGAGTTCTTTGTCAAATGGCAGAACAGGTGAAACTAGCTGATGGCTAGAACACACAAAGATGGCCGGCCGATTTGGCCATTCATTCCATGTGCCGTATAGGATACAGTAACAAGGCAGTATTCACATATGTGACATGCCAAGCGAAAACCTCCCTTATCGGAAAACGTGACGTAACGAGTTATAAAGTTACACAGATGGAGTAATTTGCGCGCGGTTTTGACAAAGTAAACGTCACATTTAGCGTCAATGTATATTTTTTATTTATTTCCATAAGTATTCCTACTTACTTTGTGCTTTCATTTTATTTCGAAGAAAGCGGGTACTACAGTAAATGTTTCTGACAATAAAAAAATACCTCACGATGTATGAAAATCTACCTGTGTTGAATAAATCGGCAACAAATAGTTTCCTTTTTTTGCCTTTTGTTACCACTGGTCACGTTATCTCCCTTGGACAACTGCTCACGTCGTTCTCAAGACAATTCGTACATAAAACAACATGCAGGTGTGCCCACCTGGGCGCTAGGATATAATTGGACTACGGCGGCGGAAAACTTACGGGTAATTAGATAAAAGTTAAATAATCCCACCTCTCTATTTAGTCTAATTCTCCGTGTATGTGTATTGCAATCATGCGGACATGACAACCCAGGTCTGGGAAAACACATTTAAATATCACATAGTTTATTGTCCCGTTTACATCGACAGTTGATTCAAAATTATACGAAACTGTAATTGTTAAACGTGTGTATAACTCCGTCGGATAAAACATGTCCTACATGCGTTTATTATTAGCCGATCTATTTATAGATCGGCTAATATATTGGTTATCCATCGAATTCTGAAAAAGTTTGTAGCAACCCTTTTCTCCGCTATTCGGTAATCTACGAACGCGAATTTTTCTGTATCACTTCCAAATTGCATCAACCGATAAAGTTTGCATTTTTGGCAATTATCTCCGTTTAAAACTTTACTTATAGCCAAATAACACAATTTTGAATACGTAATGAGCTGAACGCCGGAAGAGATTTAACCCGGAAGTTATTGTTGTTGAAGTCCATAGTTGGCTCTAATGGCCATATACGCCAACATACGCCGATTATTGGCTAATTTAAAGCTTTTATTTATTAAACAGAACAAGTTTCAGCCACGTATAATCGCGTAAAATGTGTTTATTCGGCTAATTTATAATCGACCTCTGCTCAAAATCTCCTTACTAGCAACCCCAGCATTTTCGGGTTTATCCCAGCATTTCGGGTTTATCCCATTGGATCGCGTATGCGCGTCATTTGACGCTAGTTAATATTCACAAAATTTTCCACCAATCGAAACGAAGAATTGCCCTTCATAGCCAACTTTGATTTGTTTACGTATCATGCAGGGATGGCAGGGATGCATCCAGCACGCGCGATTGCGGCAATCCCCCTTAATTATTGTCAATGCCGCAAATTATTGATTGTCTTGCGCCCGACATCGCGCAAAAAATCACGGATGGGGCACATTAGGCCAATCTGGGCATGTGCCTGAATACGCAGGAGCTTGCGTCTATTTTTAGATGACACTGTAACCGCTAGATATATATAGCTCTGGTAGCTCCGCCCACTCGCGTGCTGCCACAGAATTCGGACAAACACACAGTGACTACAACTTTGTGTATTGCGGAGTGTAATTTGTAGATAAATAGAGCATACATACAGGTGTTAGGCTGGAATATTTCGCAACATAATGGTGACAACAAAACATTGCTGCTATGGCATTGCTGCTATTGGATGGATTTGGGAACGGGTTTCCAAAACCTGCACAAAATCGAGAAAAATGTCAACGCTGGGTACAGAACTGTGGTCGAAAATAGTTTACCATTGACAATGTTACCAGAGACACCTACATATGTTCGATGCACTTTACCCTGATTTGATCGGCTAATAACATCATGCTCTGCATGACTTTTCATTTTATATGTTGGCTAGTTTTGTTCTCTAAGTCTCAGTATTGAATACATCCAAATGTAGACCGTGTATTGAGCATGCTGCCAGCCGCGAACGAAGGGCACACCAGTACCGAAACAATACAAGCGACGTACGTACGCGTGTTTGGCATGTTTTCAACGCGACGACCCCTCTTTAAGAAAGTTGATACATGTGCACGCAATGGCCGTCAAAAACGATATTCATCTTTATTCATAATTGATGATTTAAAATTAGAATCATTGTGTTGACATAATTTAAGGTCGCGTATTGCAGCTATTGGAAATAATTCCCTTTGAAAATCTTCATACAATCTAAAGCCTCATACATTTACAATGATTATCACAAGGACGGGGTTCGTTTATAGATATAAGTATATTACTTATAGGTTATTATGTTTTCTATATGTGGATATATGCACGAGCCACGTAGCATGAGATATTGTGCGACTTTAGTCGGAACGAGTGGCAATTATATCCACATACAAATCGAATAACATTTTTATAATATATGTAAATCACTCACAACTAAGATGTGCCTAAAAATGTACAAACTATCAATGAAGTAAACAAATTACTGATGATTTAGAAGGAACTATTATACAATGTGAAAAGTAATTCTGACACTGATCAATATGGTAAAATATTGACAATTTACTTTCCATTGTGTTTCAATGTCAAACAAATGTACATACATAATAAACATATATGTTTTATTATCTGATAAAATATCAAGACTATTTGTATTCCTTGCATGTGCTGGACGTACGGACGCCGGTAACACTATATGCCCGCCTCACCATTCGGTGGCGGGGGCATAGCAATAAAAAACTATATATTCAACCCTGAAATCAGAATAATCCTGATCTGGTGCCAGGTCCTCGCCACACCAGAATCACTTGGCTCTCTCCAAAAAGCAGTAGGATCAGTAATAATCTTACTACTTTCATAATGGGCAATAACCCAATTCAACTCCCAGGTAACGAAAGAGCGAAAGATAAAAACGTACCTGAGACTTTGTTTGTGACCTTGACCTTGTGGTAAGGGTTGAGTGCTGGGACATGGATTTGCTACAGCACGATGGAGGGCCATCTGATGAATGCATGTATGAAATAGCAAAGTGCTCCATGAAAGGAAACAGAAGTTATAAGACATTTACCCCTAGGTTAAGTTTATGGACGCCGACGACGCCGGGTGTATGCCATAAGCTCTTCCGCACTTCGTACAGGCGAGCTAAAAACAGGTCGTTCAAAATATTCATCAGAATCTCCACAAAAAGTAGTTCTTCGATCTGGTTCACACGAACGAAACTATAACACAGGCTGTAAACATCCTATGTAAAAAGAAACAAATGGACATAACTCCAAAAGAGAAATCTCACATCTTTGACACGATATCTATGAATGTGTGAAGTTTTTTTTAAAATATTCCATACGATATTCAACTTATGCTCTGGACAAGAAATAACAAAAAGAGCAATAACTAAAAAATAACGATGAAATTATCCAAATTAGCGATGCTAGAATAGTCATTCTTGCGTACGACACGCCTTTGACTCAATATCGTGTATGCGTGTGTGAAGTTTTATTAAAATATTGCACACGCTATTCAACTTAACCCTTACTCCGCTATCTTAATTTGTTGTCGTCTGTTGTCCTGGACCCCCCCCCCCCCCCCCCCCCCCACCCCCCCCCCCCCCCCCCCCCCCCCTGTATCCGCGCCTGAGATTTGTAAAAAGCATAGGCCTAAAATTCATCGAAAACCAAACGTTTCGCAGAAACTTTTTTTTTGTTGTTGTTGTTGTAGAGATCTACATAACAAACAAAACCGGAATAATTTAACTCTAGGGAAATAATTGTTTGCTGAACGAAATATTACATTCAGCAATCAATTTCATACATTATATTTTACATATTTAATAGGAATTACAGAATATGTGGGTGTCGGCCACTGGTACAAAACGCGAACCGGTCAATAGTGTGTTCACTTCAAACATCTCGTGAACCAGTTTAACGTATCTGGGACGAGTATTTCCATTTAGATAATATAACATAATCATTTTAAAAAGTAAATGTCAACAAAACACATCAGATTATACGTTGTGTATGGAGAACCGATGCAAAAACTATCACCGTCTGACAGCTGTGACAGCATGGAAAAAACCCGCACTTATTTTTCGCGGCACCAACATACTTCCAGTAAACGCTTGCTCTCTTGTGTCAGTCTCTGCATGATAAAAAGAACTGTCGCACGAACTTGAGGTGAAATTATTCACAAGCGTTCGCTTGACATTGTCTCATATATATATATATGAACAGTATAAATGACGATACATACACAATTATTTGAGGGGTCAAAACATACGCTGCCCCCCCCCCCCCCACACTCTCAATATTGACCCCTGCCCCCCCCCCGCCCCCCCCCCCCCCCCCCCCCCCCTGCTCCTACGCCTATGTGAATTCAATATAGCGATTAAATAATTATGTAACGTAAGTAACGATTTGTCTAACTACGGTAATTTAATTGTTTGAGAAATAGGCTCAGTAACAAAAATTCAGTCAAACAATTTGTTTTTACCGACTCTTCGGAAATTGCAAGACAGTGTTAATTTAAGAGATTCATTAAGGACACCGGGTCTGAGATATACAAAGAAAGTGGTGAAACAGAATAGGAAAATTTGTTTAATTGTATATTTGTATCATATTTCTAAATCTAATTTTACCTATATGAGTCACCTGTAAAAAATTGGGGATTGGCAAAAAATGTTTATAACACATCAAAATACATGTAACTAGCATTTGCAACGCCAATTATTTTTATGTATTATATAAACATGTTTTTTCAATCGATGGTTACTGAACTATTATATTGAAGTTACGTACTCTAGCTTCTACAATGGAAACTTATTTTAAAATGTGGTATAGTACGACATATATCATTTGTCTACAAAAGAGAAAGAAGTTTCACAAATGTTCCTTACGGGTACATGCATAGCGAAAAGCCAAATTATACAAAGCCATATTTATTATCTCCACTGTAACGGTAATCAAAGTTTCTGATAACATGTACTTGAATATAGCGCACCTTTTAAGGATTATAACCAAATACAATGGTGCGATTGGTTTATATATGATGGGACTCAATCTGAAATACGAGAGTAGAAGTTGTAGATTGTGTTACATTATCCTCTTATTCTATATGTGTCATGTAACATCAGCGAAACAGCACATATGCTTGCATTTGATATCTGAATGAGACCTCATCTGAGACACATTCACTTTAATATGTATTAGGTGGTACCTATGTCGGTGGGAACTCTTCTAAGTATCAAATTATCCACAATTACGCCACTGTGATCTATAAATATTCCATTCTAAATGGATTCGAATGTATAGTTTCAGCATGTTAACGTTCAGATTCTGAGATTTCTAAGTTCAGAAAAGAAGATACCCAAATGAGACACATGAGCCAACACAAAGAAGAATCTAACACAGTATATCATAATGAACACATGACACACGAACATCGGTGGTCGAAAAGCATTCCACGTGACGGAAACACGCACTCCACGACCAGCGATGTTCATCTACTGATGATGATATTGTTTCATTACATGATAATTCGGGTTGGGGAGAAAATAGCGCACATCAGAAGCATAGTTGTGTACATCCTTGCTAAAACAGTTATTAAAAGGTACAATATGCCAAATGTACAGAGTAGAAGACTAGCTATGGTTACTATGATAAATAGTCACAACAACTAATTATTCCGTCAACATTGACAGAGATTTCACATACTGTGAAAAGATATTCGTACATAGTGGTACAACATTCAACATCCTTCCATGTGCATGGTCATCCATTGCCGAATATAATGGCGGCTATGATCCACAAGGAGGGTAGTTGTACATATTGTACTATAAAATGATAAATTTTGTGACTTTATAACATCATAAGTAGAGACAAGCGAGCATACGAATGCAATGAGAGTGCTGGACATTCAATCAAATAGAGAACACGATACTCAAAGAAAACCCATGAACCCATGTAAAGGAGAAACTAACACATTGCATCATGATAAATACATGGTACAGGCGCAGCAGTGGTCGAGAAGCCTTCAGCGCAGCACAAAATGCACTTCACAACCAGCGGTGTGCGATCCCAAAAGGAAAGCGAAAGGATATATTGTGAATAAATACAAATAAAACAAATGCAACGAAACACCCACATCAACTATTCGTCAATGAACTACAAAAGTCCACTACAACCATGAAAATAACTGTCCCGGCAGGGGGGAAACAAATAGCAATAAAGTGCAGTACACAAAGACATGAAAGCAATGGTGACGCTTTGAAACGGCTAGTGAGTAAAGCAGTCCAGTGTGACGGTTAAACCTGATTAGCACGCCGCCACAGGCCTCGGTCCCGCTTAGCTTGCCATCATTCCTCAAAGTGACAGAAACATACATGTACAAGGCAATAAAAACCGATTTATATCGTCCACGAAAAAGACAAAATAATCACAACGAAATACAACCACAGTATGCATGACATGAATGATAATAGTGCAAGTATAACTATAAGAAAATAAATAAATATATTGCGATACAAAACTCAAGCCACACAAGAAGGGATGCTAAATTGTAGTATATTCATACTATTATCGGGTCCCGTCACCCACTTACCAGTCACCAGGACAATACATAGCAGCAAATAGCTGTAGTTATACATTATATCATTGACACTATATTTATTGTTCATGTAAATATGTTATATATATATTAAGATATAATATGACTACTTTACACGGATTAGCAAATATAATCAAATCAGTTAAATTTATGACTTCCAAAAATCGTGTCACGTAAAATACACAAATTTCGGGACAAACAAATCATGAATTCGCATCAATATTTAACGTTATATTTTTTAATTTCTTTCGCAACCGCCAACCTCTGACCAATATATGTGATTTGAAGTCATTTTGGTCTTATTCCCGACGCACTAAATATTAATGCAATGAAACGTTAACACTTATGCTTGGGACGTGATTTTTCTTCATAAGGTTATGTATGTTGGAAGCACAAGAACAGTATTTGGAAAGCCAGATATATTGTGCGAATACTTTATTTAAGCAGCACATGAGTATACTCCAGGATGAAATATACATTTATAACATCTACGGCACTAGTTTTTTCTCACACACATTGATTCTCCTGGGACACATGGATTGCAAGCTATCTTAGAATGAGTGTTCATACAGTACATACAGTGTTAAAGACCGGATAAGCCTTTGATGATATAAACTTGTCAGTTTCTTCGGCTCGTTTCGTAGTGTTTTCACTTAATTGATATTGCAACGGTGTGCATGATCATACTTTATTCGTAAGTACATGTACATACAATCAAATACAATCGAGGTTCCTGGTATTGAGCCGGTACCCGTTTACAGACTGAAGCAGTGTGGATAAAGTGTCTTGCTCAAGGACACAACGCATGCATCCGGTGAGGCTTGAACCCACGACCGTAAGATCAGCAGTCCAACGCATCAGACCGCTCGGCCACGCGCTCACGTGTACATGTGTTAACTTTTATCTTCCTAACAAATAAGCACTTCAATGTACTCGTAATATTAGAAAAAAACAACAACATATAATGCAAAAAATATTCAAAAGAACGCTACGCCCAACAACAACCGAACATAATTAATTGGATCAAAAGGAAGTAATTGTCTTAATAATGAATGACTGTTAATTCAATAGCCCGACCATCCTTTCTTCTTGTCTCTGTATTGAGCCACATAACACAGGTGCACAGAGGTTGTAATCATCGTAGTTTATATGGTAGTACAAGCTTGCGTGCTGATTGTGTTGAACATTTCTTAAACACTCAGGAATTATGAGATTATATTAAATTAAGACACTGGCAGCCATCACGCTAAGTGCATCGATCTTGCTAGGTGTATTTTATCACACTTTGCAGTTGATTAGTCGTGTAACGTTCAGATTTCCGTTGTATTGGTATATATGATTACTGTCCGGGATGAATCGAGTTATTATGGTCCTATTGTTGCACTCCGAGCTCCACACATCTTTTCCTAGTAGTATTATCAGTTCTTTATTTATATAGTGAAGGTAGGTTATGTTATGGTATCCAGGACATATAGTTATTACGTATACTATATATTCTGGTTCAATGTGGCACAGCGGACAAGTAATCTATCTGGTAGTGGCTAACTTTTGTTTGTTTTGAGCATGTATGTTCCTGTGATCATTGGTGCACGGGTGATTCCTTTACGAACTTCAGTAACAGTCGAGTGTAATGAGTCCCATTTATGATGTGTGACATTAACGCGGAGGTAAGATACATTCATCATGGAAAATGAAGGTTTATCTATTGAATCATTTATATTATTATTCAGTCCAGAACTGATTAATTTGTTTAGCTACCCTAGTTTTCCAAGCTTGTTTTGGAGGAACACGACCACTGAGGTCACTTAATATAACTTTAATGTTTCAGTAACTCGACAGAACAAGGATCCAGGATTGTTCAGTATAACAGCTGTTTGTCTATTCACTAGATCTCGGATAGTTATATATTGTCACAGCTTAGCACCGGGTACAGGAAGATCAGTTGTCTTCTGTGCAGCTCTGCTGATATTGGTAACGCCCCGAGAAGTAGATGAAGTGCCCTTATCGCTGTGCGTTGGGGTAACGACTGGAACATTCGCAGATTGTTATGGTGGAATCTCTTCAGGCTGTCTAGATCAGCATTGGTCACCTGCAGTACTTCTAAGCCGAATAGCAGTCGCGGAAAGACATATGTTTGGTATATCTTATGTCACACCTTTGGGTTTAGTCCATTAGTTCCATGTATTCCGGTTTGAATGAGAATATACAGTGTCCTCCTTGCTAAACTGATCCGCTAACTATAATGTTCAGATTGGACTCGTATGGAAGTTGCCCGGATTAGCCCCAGATAACTGCATTTTCACTGGCGCTAATTTCATCTTCATAGATGGTCCATGTTTCATTGTCTGATGGCTTAATTTGCATTTGTAATTACTTTACTTTCCATTGGATGAAGCCAATATCTGTACGTGTTGTTTGAAATACATGCATGCGACATTCAGCATTAATTGTAATTCGTTTTGGTTGGTACATCTGCACATGTTGGACATCCAGCATAGGCGGTGCCAATATAGAGACCCACACTATTCTGTTTCAGCTCTTCAAGTAAGTTGTTTATGTAAACTGAATTGGTCGATATATTTGGAGACTTGTATAAAGTATTAAACTATTCGCTTCAAAAAATGCAATTTCCACGGCCTTATTTATCGCCAAATTATCAATTGGTGGTCAACTGAGAAACGGACAGGGCTGCATTGATTCCCATGCCACGTGTGCTCTAAACATAAATATGAAGTAGTATTCTGGTAAGATATAAAGGCATCTTTAAGGATTGTACATATTGTTACTACAAAAATCAAAGGACTGAAAGTCCTGAAATCCTTCGCAGTTGCGACAAAAAGTATTCTCTCAAAGAGTCGTCACAGACTGGAATGCACTCCCTAGTGATTGTGTGATCGAACACACTAAATAGTTTCAAAAGTTCACTCAATTCTGCCTGGAAGAAGAGACCCAGCAAATTCAACACGTGAAAATATTGTACAGACATTTTAACCATGATTTAGTTGCGCTCTCCCCCCAGTTTCAAAGACAATTATCCAATTTGACGTCGCTAAAATAGGCCATTACAAGCCTAGCTTACAAGAAACGGCCTTCAACCAAGGTAGAACCAAGGTAGGTAGAAAATAAAAAAAAAATACTTGCCCAGATCAAAAAGTTACTTGCCCAGTTTTTTTTAAAAATAAATTGCTATTTCCAGTTTTTGTAATGTTGCATCTTATTTATAAAAAAAAAGCTTTTACATACGATCATTACCAAAACGTATGAGACATATTCACTATTATTGTTATTTATATTTTAAGTATTAAATGAACATAAACAAACAAATAGCAGCGAATTTGCTCAAAGGCTTGCACACTTCTTATTTTCTATAAGCGTTGAGTGACATAGATTTAGTTTAATTTATAGTGGCTATGTTTTCATGCACTGCGTGCTGCCTTAATTACTAAATTCAATGGTTTCGGACCCGGCGCCGACCGTTTCGTCCCAAGCCGTTATGTTCGGCGTCTGAAATGCGCGTTAACCCAACTGTATACGAGACGATATATGTGGCCGCGTATACACTAGTCTATACTCGCAGTCCTATTATTTGTTAGCCCGGCCGCGTAAAGCCGACAAATAATCCGTGAATTAAACTTGCCCGATATGGACCGTGTTCAAAATCGCTAGAGATTCTACCCGTAACCGTGTACATAGACACTGCTTGAATCTTACTTCCCGCAAATTGACGTAAACTGTAAACAACAAATGGTCGCTGAATTAATACCATTTGTTGGCCGTTATCGATGGAATTAATTGGCAATTTCTTCCAAAAAAAATAATCCTGACCTAATCTTTCACTCGCCAAACTGGGCGAGTGCCAAACTGGGCGAGTGCCTGTAGAAAGTACTCGACCGCCACAAAAAGCACTCGCCATGGCGAGCTGGGCGAGTGAAATTTCAACCCCTGATTATTGTATCGATTCAGGTGCGCGAAATGACCTTGTCAATTTGCATAAACTGAAGCCATCACAGGCGCTCGGATTGTTCAACAAAAATAATAGAGTCGCATTTCATCACACTATCGGATTATTTAATGATTAGGATGCATGTTTTGTTGAACGGGTATATAATAAATAGGTTTTTGGATTTGTACGGAAATATATTTTGGCGTACTCGTTCGTTCGGTGGAACCTAAAATTATTCAAACTCTAAGAATGTTTCCTTTGTGAAGTGTATCGTACTGCATTTTCTGTGTAACGTCATTATAGATTAGTTGATGTTTTAAGTAAAATGGACACTGATTAATAATATCGATGGCTCAAGATGATTATTTAAAGCATGCGGTATGTAACTGTCAAAAAACAATGTTTCTGTTTTCAATCATCATCATTTCGCTGTCCAATTTTGGATTTTATCGAGTCATTGACCTATGACTATGTAAACGATTCTGTAATTTGTCGGCATAAAATGGCGGAAACTACTTTTCATGAGACACGAGGTTAATTGTATCATTGCGCGTGAAAAATAATATACTCAAATTAATACATGTCAGTTTATATTATATTAAATCAGATAAACATTTTGTAATATAAATGTCGTACAGAAAAATTAACAACACATGTATTACACTACACAATATAATGTTAGCTCAGAACTATTTTTCATGGCGTATAACTACGTATAAATTACATGTGGAGCGGTCGATCATTGCGCTAAAAATATAACCTTCCTAACAAAATATTTATTATGAAACACGACAGTTAATATTTTATAAAATCACAAACTGTTTTTAAAAATATAACTGTAGCTGGGCAAAAATGTGAGTGACACGTTCATAATGCACCGCTCGCTTTGGAACTCTCTCACGTGGCGTAGCTAGAATCATGAAGCATGAAGTACGTTCGTTGGTGGACAATTACTCATTTGCATAAAACATGTGAGGTCTCAAAAACCGTATAAGGATTATATCCAAGCAAATATGCTTGGATAAAAACACACAATACTACACAAGTGAACATGAAACTAAACGTACTGCGAACATGTAATTATAAGATAAAATTGGAACATCCCAAAATAATTATAAACAGATAACACGGTCATGGCCCATACGCACACATAAGATAGTGTGCAAGGGTAAATTATTATAGTTTATGGAGATCATGTAGACACTGGTAAATAAGAAGTAAAACAAAATATAGTCATTGACTGCATCATGTTTATGTAAATATTTAGCTAAAACATGCAACAAAATATGAATTGACTACATTATGACGATCTTCTTTTTATGAAAATATTGGAATAAAAAATTAATATTTTTCTGTAAATATTGTGCTAAAACTAGAACTATGTGGGTGCGTGTGTGTGTTGGCGCTTGTTGGGCGGTGTTGGCATAATACCATTGTGAGGTGGAAATATGTACCATTGGTAAGACGGTTAATTGATTACTTTGTTTGCATTTGTATTAAAATGCAAAAAATAATCCATTACGCAAACATTGTATTAGCGAGCATACCTCACTATAACCCCAGTTACCTATGTAAACAGGGATATGATGAGGTACCCGCGCAATAGGTAATGCGGTCAAATAGGTCACGATGCAGTGACTATTTTCGATCAATAACTTATGTTGTAAGCGATTGTAATGTGTATTTTCAATATTTATATTATTAAAATGTATCATATCGATAAGTAATATTTGTATATTTTAAATGTATTGATGTTCTCATGAAGCGCATGAATATAAGTATTAATTAATCCAGCTTATATTGAGGCAAATCACACAGCCTTAAAACATAGTGCATGGTATATTATTCATAAGTATATCACTATTAAACATTAATTACAATATGTATGCATATTATTAAAACAGGATGCTACTGCTGTTTCGCTATATGTGATATTTATAACAAAATATTTGTTTTATTCGTCCGCGTACGGATTTCTGTCACACAAAGCGCCATTTTCAGTTCATATTTTGACCTGTGCATATGAACAGGACTAAGTTTAAACAACGCTCGATTCCGTCCTATTCAAATTTCTCTGCAGAATGTTCACTACATAAATAATGCTGCTAAATAAGTGTTAACGGCTGGAACATGGTCATCACTAAAAGGAAGAAACCACAGTCGTATTATTTAAAAATAAGATTTACCCGAGTCCTCATGGGGGCCGCCATTAATCCAGTGTAAACAATAGACCGTGTGATCCCATTCACCGAGTAGCCGCTGCTTAGTGAAACGGTGTGCTAATCATGATATTATTTTCCCAAATAATTGGAAACGGTTTGAATTTCTCGGTAAAAACTACGAAAGTCATACAAAATAACGATGTATATTTAACATTGGATACGCGTAAACGCTATTACTCTCTCATCGGATCGTCAGTTGTCGTCGATAGCGATTTAACGTACTGATCTGGTCTTAATTTATTGTCAACTTTCAACGCCATTTACAGAATATATGGCTAATTTTGGAATCAAATAACGGCAAATTACGATGACGTCTGCTCTGAAATATCTGTCAACTTGCGGACGTAATTTAAGGAAATCGATTATATTTTAAGGCTACATCTGTGACTAATTACGAATGTATGTATGGTCTTTGGCTACACCCGACACATTACACAGATCTAGTTGTAAATACACGTCGCTTTGTGTGGGGAAAAAAATCGATAATGCGTAGTTGTGTGTGACGAGGTGTTGATCTGATGACACCACACAGCTGTGACCCTTAGGCAATGTTATGGAATTGACGTGTCGTTTTGATGTGTGCCGCAACACCTCACTGTCGGAGACAACATGACAATTAACGATATACTCTCGATTATACACAGATCTATTAGACGGCTGGTTATTTAAAATAAAGAGTAGTTCAGTACACCTTCGCCGATATTGTTTTAGAAAATCAGTAATATTTTCCGTAAATGGTGTTGAAAAGTTGACAACAATTCTATCACCGTATTTAGTTGTGCCGATATTGTTTTAAAAAATCATTATTTTTTTTCCGTAAATGGTGTTGAAAATTGACAAAATATATAGCCGCATTTCTCCGATATTCGTTTAGAAAATCACCAATATTTTCTATAAATGGTGTTGACACAAAATGCAGCGTTCACGCGGAATTCAAATAAAATAAAAAATAATAATTTAATAAATAGACGCCGATGGCTACTGTGTTTGCGGCCAGTGAATTCTGGTCGTGGTAGCCACAGGCGCAGTTCGAACCGTGTTGTGAGCAGATGGAGGACAATAATTATTTCAAATTCATAAAAAAATGTTTGCTGTCCGAAAATTAATTAATTGTGACAGCAATTTACTGGGACAGTAAAACATTATATGGTATAGACAGTACATCAAACTTAAAAAAACAGTAACAAACTGTCTGTGTATATATTACTTAAACTTAAAAAAACAGTCACAAACTGTCTGTGTATATATTACTTAAAGACAGACACTTTCATTGTTGGTAAGTTTCTATCAATTTATAGGTATTTTTATTAAAATCATAAAATTGTGAAAATATTAAAATCACAAAAATAATATATATGGAGAAAAAACAATATACCACGTAGAGGTTTGAACCCCCGACCCTTTCGGGAATCGGTAATTAAATCATTGAAGTCGGCGACCTTAACCTCACGACTATTGCGCCATTTACGACAATCACAATTATACAGAAGTGCTATCAGTATTACGCAACCATTTGAACGTAATAATTATTAAATTATTTGCAACTTCATCTACAACGATACCTTTACAGAGATACGCTATTGAAACAACATGTATTAGTACCCATAACATAACAAAGTAATGTATCATTATATACCACAGGAGATAGCTTAAAACTATATATACTAATCATAAACAGAACAATCCGCTTGGCTCGTATGAAAATAGTTCGCGTGATATTGAGTATCTCCCTTGCCGAAAGTAGTTCAGTGATTTATTAATTCCAAATAAGACGTGTTTGCGTAATGTATCTCATTGTATACGGGCGACGAAGTATAGCCCGCTTTATGTTACGCGTATATGAAAATTTACCATTCAGTGAAACTAGGTTGAACATATGATATGATTGAAAGTGTAAAATTTGTTTTACCGTAAACCAATCTGGAGCTGGGTGTTTTACGACAGGTGGTATTTTACTACTAATACGGGCGACGAATAATTTCGCCCGAAGTGCCAAATGCTTCTAAAACAAAATGTATATAACGTCGGCAAGTATACTGAATATAGCTTACGAAGTTACTGCATTTCAAAATATTTGTGTTGTCGTTGTACCTAGACTCGCTTACGAGAGTCCCCAATGATACACGAATCACTCGGAAACCCTCGCACCATTTCGTAAATCGAAAATAAATAATCCTTTGACGCCATTATTTTTTGACGCTTGAAAATATGCGTTTTAAATGATTCGAATACAAATGCCTTAAATGCGCATTGGAATATTTTATGGAAAAAAAAGAAAATAATTTTCAACGAAATGGAGTTTCGTTATGCAGTATTTATTTTAACACCTTTCTCTCTCCCACACCATGTCTCTATCTGTCTCTGTCTCTCTGTCTGTCTCTCTCTCTATCTCTTTCTCTCTCTTACATATACATGTCTGTCTCTGTATGTGTGTGTGTGTGTGTGCGTGTGCGTGTGCGTGTGCGTGTGCGTGTGCGTGTGTGTGTGTCTCTCTCTCTCTCTCTCTCTCTCTCTCTCTCTCTCTCTCTCTCTCTCATCCATGTCTGTCTGTGTGTGTGTGTGTGTCTCTCTCTCTCTCTTTCTCTCTCTCCTCTCTCTCTCTCTCTCTCTCTCTCTCTCTCTCTCTCTCTCTCTCTCTCTCTCTCTCTCTCTCTCTCTCTCTCTCTCTCTGCCTGTTCGGTACATGACACAAGTACCTCTTACCAACAGCTGAAGTGAAGCTGTATGTGAAAAGGACAAAACTAATAAGAAAAATAGTTAAAATGTGCTAAAAGACCACCAGGGATCGAGAAAAAAATAGCATGATGCCATCACTGGAAGGACACACCTGGAAAATTTATATAGCCGCCACGCTGCACTTAACTTCGCTGATGTGACTTTCAAAATACAAGACATAGTCAAGCGATCCGGGATAATTGGGGAACACGACTACCAGAACAAAGTCTGCACCTGTTGCTGTAGTCCAGGATACAAACACATCTGACACAGCACTGGGTTAATCAAAAGTAAATGTAAAACTTAGCACAATTCATACCAAAAATTGGCAAAATGTTTTGATTTTGCCAGTATACTGGTATACCCTAATACTAAGGCTTATCACCAGTGGATCATATTTTTATTCATAAGTACATGTACATACAATCAAATACAATCAAATACAATCAAAAAAAGCAATCAAAGTGTCTTGCTCAATGACACAACGCACGCCTCCGGTGAGGCTCGAACTGACGACCGTAAGATCAGCAGTCCGACGCCTCAGGCCGCTCGACCACGCGCTCCACTATGCCTAGGCTATTAATGTACTATATATGAAAAGGAAATATCTAAATTGTATCACTAGTTCATATAAGAGAAGTGCGACAATGACACCATTTAATTATAATAGAGAAGTTGTAACACCGTGGTAGTTGCGGGAACTAGCTCTGCAATACTACAATATACTACGGTACTGTTTATACCATACTAACATCATGGTAAAGCTATCAATTGATAAATTTAGTTTCATATACTAACGTCGCCCGTCATAGGTAGTGCCTATTTCATATTATGGTTCCGATTTCCATCCCACACTAGCCTTATCCCACCACCGTCCTGCATTACTTCCACCTCGTTTTGTTACTATTTTTGTTTATTGTATCATGTATTATTATGTATTACATTATAAATATATTTGAAACAAAACAAAATTATAATGAAATAAAAAGTACATGATGAACCAATTATATGTTTTGTTTTCATTCACCAAAGTCAAAACGCCCCAAGTCAAAACGCCCCCCAATTTGACTTAACCACAATCAAACAGGTCATGTTTATTACAAAAACGGGCTTGTTTATTATGTTAAAAAAGCTCAAACATGTCCACTGAATTACTGTACAAATATAAATAATAATGACAAAATAAAATCGTATTTAAAAAAAGTTGGGGCGTTTTTAACAAGATGGGGGCGTTTTGACTTGGGGGCGTATTGACTTGGGGCGTTTTGACTGTAAACCGGCACGGTGAAGGAAAACTTGAAACATTTATATTATTTATGATTTAAAACAAAATTACCTAAATGGCAAAAATTACCAATATTTAGTTCAAACACTGAATTTGATGGGAGTTTTAAAGGACTTAAGGTGTACCTATAAATGTATAGGTGCACCTGTAAAATATACAGGTGCACCTGTAAATTTTACATGTTTATGTTTACAGGATGGACCTGTAAATGTATAGGTCCACCTGCACCTGTAATTTTAGTTTTGACCACGTTCGTACACCATAATCATCTGTATCACCATCGTCATCATGAGCAGCAGCAGCAGCACCAATAAGTATCATTATCGAGAAGAGCATTACGTCATGACATCAACACAACACACCGTCTGACTAGTACTATGGTTGCCGTCTCCTAGACGTTATCTGAAACGTTAGTAGGTATAGATATAGAGAATACCAGGCTACTGTCTTTTGATATCAAGTTTAATAAGCAATACTAGGAAACGCGTAGGAATTTCGAGGCTTGCCGAGGAATTCCTATATAGACTATTAATAGGTTGTATTTATAGAAGCCTTAATTCAACAAGTGAGAATAATAAGAACTTGAATATTTTGGTTAAATCAGCGTTAGAAAAGGGTCACTCACATATACTTATCGCAGGAGATATTAATTACAATGACATTGATTGGCATGAGATGACCAGTCCAGTTAGTATTGAAAGTGACACTTCAATTTTCCTAGAAAACATAAGAGACACATATCTAACTTAGCATATTGTAGAACCGACCAGATTTAGGAACAATCAGCAGGAAAGTTGTATTGATTTGGTATTCACAAACGAAGACATGATGTTGGAAAATATAAAGTATTTACCTAGTGTTGGATGCAGTGACCATGCAGTTATAGCATTTGACTATGTGTGTTATGTTCCTGTGAAAATCAAGAGTACTCAGCGACCAAATTTCTTTAAGGGTGACTATGGAGCGATGGGTGAGGCTCTTGAAGACCATGATTGGAAATTTACGGAAATTAACACTATTGATGAGTTATGGGATAGCTTCACTATACTTACGTGAATACTTTAATTGACCAATATGTGCCATTATCAAAGAGTAAAAGTTCTTATTGAAAATCTTGGATGAATAAGGACACAGCGGAAGAGGTAGACAAGAAAGAAAGAGCATGGACTATATAGATATAGAAATTGCAAAAGTGTTAATAATTGGGAAAATTATATCAATAATATAAGAAATGCGAAACGTAACTATGAAAAATATATTGCATCAAGGATAAATGATGAACAGAAACTACTCTGGACACTTTTTAGGTCAAAAACAAAAACGAAGGACAGAAGGTGACTTAATGAAGGAATACGATACACTAACAGATACGAATAAAGAAAAAGCGGAGGTGTTGAATCTGTTCTTTAGCAGTGTTTTTACTAGGGAAGACACGCAAAATATTCCTGAAATAAATGAGAGACAATTCTTATCAGAATTTAACGATTTTACTATCTTGGAGACGGATGTAATGAAAAAATTAGACAAATTAAAAACTACTAAATCACCAGGACCCGATGGAATTCATTGTCAACTAATATATGAGATGAAACCACACTTATGTATTCCAATGACATACATCTGTAATATATCTATGCAGACAGGTGAAGTTCCTGCACTATGGAAGTTAGTAAATATCTCACCAATATTTAAAAAAGGGAATAAAAAGATGGTGGAAAACTATAGACCTGTGAGCCTTATACAATTCATTCATTCATTCATTCGGCTCATATTTAAGGGTGGGAATTGGCTCGGACACCTTCCATACCTTATACAATATGGACAATAACAATTTATACTCAGAGCACCAATTCGGGTCAGGAGTGGTCATTCTTGTGTTACACAGTTGCTTCAAGTATTTGAAGAATGGTCAAGTGCAATGGACGAACATGAAAATAGAGACTTATATTCATATAATCAAGGCGGCAATTAGCTTTCTTGTCATATTACAGTGACATTAACATTTATCGAATGTATTTATTATTTGCTGCCGAATAATGATGCATTATAACTTTTAGATATACATGTACTTTAATATATATGTCTTATTTGCAGTTTTTTCCCGCCGCATCAGGCTGATCTGTGTCTACACTGGTCGATACGGTGTCACGTCTGTAGCCTCAGTCAGTAGCATACGGGTGTTTTGCAGAGTTACTGCCCGCAACTAAGTTATCGTTCACTGAAATGGACTCGTCCATGAATGATTGCTATCACTCAATAGAGTTGTACTCTTCCATGAACACATGCTATAATAACTGAACAGATTGGATACTTCCGTTGAGTTATAATATTATAGCAAGTGTTCATAGAAGAATCCAAATATATTGAGTGATAGTAATCATTCACGGAGGAGTCCATTTCAGTGAACGATAACTTAGTTGCGAGCTGTAACATAATTGGATTCTTCCGCCCGGGACACTGCGCGGAATTACAGGACCGAATTGGACCTAAGCAGTGTCTTATTTCGGCATACAATTATACACATGTGTCCACCCTTGCATCAACATATATCGCATAAAACACTTTCGGCCTGTTTGGACTTAAATGTCCGGGTTTGGAAGGTCTTCGAGTCAATTCCCACCCTTAACTATAAGCTAAATGAAAATGGATCCTTCCATGAGCGATTACTATAATAACTCAACAGAGTTGAAATCTCAATGAGCGATTATTATAATGACATAATAGAATTGGACCCTTTCATGAGCGATTACTATAATGACTTAACCTAGTTTGACTCTCAATTTACGATTATTATTATGACTCTATAGAATTTGACCCGTCCGTGAGCGATTACTATAATGACTCGACCTACATTGGCTCTCAATGAGCTATTGCTATAATGACTTAACCTAGTTTAATTCTCAATGAGCGATTAGTTTTATGACTCGATAGAAGTTGACCCGTCCATAACCCAGTTTGGCTCTCAGTGAGCGATTATTATAATGACTCAATATAATTTGACCCGCCCATGACCTAGTTTGACCAGCAATGAGCGATTATTACAATCAAGGATTTAGGGTATACGTTTAGCAATATATACAGTTCTGTAGACAACACCCCCATTGTCGGACACCCTGTCTGATTATGAAATTGCTACTTAATTCTCCAACCCATTTCACTCTAGTTGTCAGACCTTCATAAAATGTTCTTCACAATTTTCCACAAGTCACTGTGGATATTTTGATCATATAACTTATCTAGCAGAATAATGTGGTCAACTATACCAAATGCTTTTTGCACGTCAAACGTTGCAAGGTAGATATTACCAGGGGCGTTACTAAGTTCCGCCTTTGCTTCAGAAACCATCCAAGTGAACATTCTTAAACATTCATCCTTTAGCGCCATGGGTACCAGTCCGCGCAGTGAAAATGGTAAGAATAGTAATTGACATTAGATCTGTCATTGACCAACTCAGCAGTAAGTTGTAAAATTGGGTCTTCTGTTGATATATTCCCTAATAATTTTATGGAATTGGACAGGAAACACATGACTACCCTTAATTTTAAAAAGTTTGCAAATCAAGTCATAATCAATTTTAAAATTGTGGGTGGACAATCCCTGATTTCATCAGTGCATATTGCTACTAGATCTCAATGCAGAGGTATAGACTTAAAATATTTTGAAAAGGTAACCTGGCCGCAGGTACTCAACATCGCTAGAAGCTCTGACATAGCACGTAGTGTTTTTTTTATATTAACAGTTTATTTCCAGTCTTTTATAATAACCTAGATTATTTGATTACATACATCTACAACAAACAACAACAGATAATTATCGTATATGATGATTACATGTACATCCATATTGAGAAAAACATTTATACAGAGTCAAACTTGTAGATTTCTATCATACACAACGTATCTTACAGGCGTAACTATATTTTTTAGCAATTGACCATACGTGTATTTATTGCATTGTTTGAAATATTGGCTTTATTTAACATAAGCTCAGAAGGATAAATTTGCTTCGCCATCTCACTAAAGAAGACATTATATCCAAGTGAGTACCAATTAAACATCAAAAGTGACGTGTTACTGAAAGCATCAATAATGGCAAGCCCGTAGCCAGGGGGGGGAGGGGGGTCGGAATGGTCGGACGACCCCCCGCCCAGCCTCGAGTTCCACTGTTTTAGCCTCCATGTCCACTTTTTCAGACCCCCCCCCCTAGATACCTCTGGCCGCTTGGGCCTTCGAAACGACACCCCCCCCCCTTCAAACAGGTCTGGCTACGGGCCTGTATAATATACAAATTAGCTGCAATATCTACATACATGTATATTCTTTTTTTAACATTTTTTCCACCACTATCCTGATGGTTAAATGTTTTATTTACACATTTCAATACATCATGTTTAGTTTAACCCTTTGAACCCGAAAGCCCGCTATATCGGTTTATGCAAACAGTGCAGATCTAGATGAGCCGGCTCGTAACGAGCCGTCTCATCAGGATCTGCACTTTTTGAAAGTAATGTTCATATTTTTGAAAATAAAAAACACCCCCTTTTCATAAATGGACTAGTCTGAAAATTATTTTTGTGACAATTGGATTGGTTGCAAAATTAACATGTCAAAATCCATTCCAGTTACTTAGGGGTGAAAGGGTTAAACATAGTGTATTGCATACAATGGGCTTGGGTTACAAATTCTCACAACATTAGTTACAGCCCTTACCCAAGTAGTTCAACAAGTATACAGGTATATATGTACATGGGTACAGACCAATAATCATGCAGTATATACAGGCCCGTAGCCAGGGCAGGGGGTCGGGGGGGGGGGGGGGTGCGGGGTCGGAGCGGTCGGACGACCACCCGTCCAGCCTCGAGGTCCACTTTTTTAGCCTCGATGTTCACTTTTTTAGACCCCCCTCGATACCTCAGGCCCCTTGGGCCTTCGAAACGACCCCCCCCCCCCCTTTCAAACAGGTCGGGCATGTAATGTCTAACTGGGTATCTCGTGATAAACCCAACATGAAATCACTCTCATAGCAATAAAAAATAAAATGTAAAATATGTCAGGCACAGTTGCAATGCAGTGTAATATATATAACTTGCCAGTAGACAATGCCACCATGTGTCTAATAAATATTTTGCAGTCAAAAACATTCTGTACCAGATTCTACACTGGTAGAAAAAGCCATAAGCCCATTTTCTTGGTTGATTTACGTGGGCCTCTTGTACAACAATGGACCGTTTTGACCAAAAACATCGCCGATTTGGATTGGAGACGTTTGTTTTCCCTTTTTGTAACTCTGATGAACTATAGATATGTAGAACAGTCGAATATATAGTTCCGCGTGAAATCACCATACACAATATTTTTTTGTGAATGAGATCAGCTTCCGTGTACACAATAAGCGATACATATTGAAATCTGGACAGTCACCACTCCACAAATATGTCAGCAAAAGGTATAATATTTCTGTTTAATAGTTGTTAAATTACAATCTGGTGTACTTTTGTTTTTCTATCAGAAAGTGTTAAGATTGATGTGTCGTCAGTTTTCGTGACTCATTCTGTAAGTCGGACTTTATCCATTTCGCGCACCTGCAGGTTATAATGGAAGCAAGTCAAAACGGCCCTTGGTCAAAACGGCCCGGATTTGGTCAAAACGGCCCCCTATTATATATTTTTTTTCTATATATAACTTTAATATGCATGTAATACTATAGGAATGAATGGCCTTTTTGTGGAATTTATCGGGGTATAAACTTGCAAAAGTCGCGGGAATACTGGATGAGGCCTTCCGTCACTCGATACATTTTGCTCTAAAATACATAATTTTTATGCCAGAATATTTCACATTTTGAACCACGAAAATACTAAATGGTGATAATAATATTTTTTAATGACCATTTAACATTATACATCTGCATTTAAATATGATTTACCGATTGGAATTTAGTTGTTTGAAGCGTTCACAAATTATTAAATTATATTGGAAAACGGGTCAGATTTCTCCCTGCGCCCTGTGACAGGAGAGATAATTATAACCTGCAGGTGTGCGAAATGGACGATGTCCGACTTCCAGAATTGATTTTGATATATTGTGAATATTCCTTTGATTTTTATGAACACTTTGCATTCATTTCATGCATCTGTACCTTCTTGTCTGTGAATAAAGAAGCAAACGTCAACACATTGGTTGGTAGAAATTTAAAAGAGGTGAAAGTCTATGTAACACTGGCAGAAATTTTGGCGTCTACTGTCTATTCCACGTTTTGCTGCCGATAAACATTTGGCTATTAAATACATTCAATGTAAAAAATATTTAAATATAAGTACATTTTCACAAATAATAAAAAGCTCCCCATGTTTTTATACGACCATGTTTTACCGCAGGGCGGGCTGGTGGTGGACAGAAAAAGTGAATAGTTTGTGTACACAACACCTCTGAAACCGTTCAGTCAATCGATCTGGAACTATACACACATCTTCTACCAATATTGAAGATGTGCACCTTGGTGTTTTTATGTTTTTTTTAACAAAAATATCACCTTTTAACTTAGCCATATTTTGTACATTTTTGTATACAATACTATATAGGGTACAGAGTTTGTGTACACAACTCCTCTGAAACCGTTCAGTCAGTCGATCTGAAACTATACACACGTCTTCTACACATATTGAAGATGTGCACCTTGGTGTTTTTATGCTGAAAAAATTATTTTTTAACAAAAATATCACCTGTTTGACTTAGCCATTTTTTCTACATTTTTGTATACAATTCTATATAGGGTACATAGTTTGTGTACACAACTCCTCTGAAACCGTTCCGTCATTCGATCTGAAACTATACACACGTCTTCTACACATATTGAAGATGTGCAACTTGGTGTTTTTATGCGGAAATTTATTTTTTTAACAAAAATATCACCTTTTAAACTTGGCCATTTTTTTCCACATTTTTGTATCCAATTCTATATAATTTATACTTTACACATCTCTACCTAAATTAGTATACCTGTTAGCACAACGAGAAGAAGAAATAATGCTATAGAGTTTCAAATTCTCATTAATGTTTCTTGCCTTGGTGACAGGTTCACATTTCTGCATCTTCGCTGTCTGGCCCATCTTCGACGGGCGTATTTTGTCACTTACGGCACTCTTGTTTATTTGATGAAATTCCAACAAATATTGATTTTATTGCGAAAAAAAGATTTTCCTATGGGAATTTAACATGGGGAAAAAAGGAGCTCCAGAGTGAAGAGGAGGGTAAAAAAAAAATGGAAATTGAATCCGAAACCTGGCGAGATAGATTGGAAATTATGTAACTAAGAAAACAAAAGTTAGATTTTGAAAACCGGTCCACAAATTATTTTTTTTTGGAAAAAAATCTATTCTTATCCCCATGTTAATTTCCGTATATTACTGTCTGTTCCACATTTTCCTGCCGACGGACGTAACTAATGTAAGTTAAGAAAACAAGTTAGGTTTTGAAAATCGGTCCACAAATAAAAAAATAATATTTTTAGCCCACATGTTAAATAGGTTGAGGAAAATCTTCTTTTTTTTTGCAATAAAATAAATATTTGACGGAATTGCATCAAATAATTTTATTTTGGGGAAGGTGACTATTATTAATGAAAAAGTACTTACAATTAAATAATTTTTAAATTTAATGTGTCTAATAGCCAAAAGTTTGCCGGCAGGAAAACGTGGAGCTGACAGTAATTACCGGTGACTGTCGTAAAGTCATAACACATCTACCTACTTTGACAATGACCGTTGCCATACCGCAGCAAATCCGTTGACCGGGAAAATACCACTGCATATGGGGGAATGTCAGGTTGAGCAGCGTCTGTATTAATTGACACGCAAATCACTATTATGCACAACACGGGACCTCCGTCCTCTGGTTTACTGTACCATCACTCTAACTGACAGAGCTAACTGGGCACAAATACACAACTGCTCCCCATGGTGAATTACGTACCGTGAAATATTTTTCTAGATGATTGAAAAGTCCCATTCATTACTTTTGCATGATTTTCCCATATTATCGTGTAAATTCTGTGGAGCGCATTGCCAGTAGCCTATTTCACCAACATTGCAAAGTATACTTTTCTAGCAAAGTATACTTTGAGGGAGAAATTTTAGGATAAATTTATTATTTTTTATTATACTGAATTTATTACATTATCACAGCCATTCAGTATAATAAATCTGCATACTTTTAATCATCAAATATATGCAGTCGTTAGTTCTATATGAAATAATGCTTTTCGGGAAAAATAAATGATTTCTCCCTCAAAGTATACTTTGCTAGATAAGTATACTTTGCAATGTTGGTGAAATAGGCTACTGGTATAGAATGGGTTCTTAAAACAGGTTTATGTACTGTGATCATGGTCATCACTGTTTGCAATTATGTTTGCAAAGTCTAATTTCCTGTCACATGTAGATTCATATACAAGTGGCTGACAAAATGGATCCTTCAACATTTGCAACCAGTATCATGATTATTTCCTTATAATTCCAGCACAAAAATATTTACACTTTGAGGGAGAAATTTTCAATTTTTCAAAAAATTTATTAATTTTTATTATACTGAATTTATTACATTATCACAGCCATTTAATGGCTGTGATAATGTAATAAATTCAGTATAATAATTCTGCATACTTTTAATCATGAAATATATGCATTTGTTAGTTCTATATGAAATAATGCATTTCAGGAAAAATAAATGATTACTCCCTCAAAGTATACTTTGCTAGTAAAGTATACTTTGCAATGTTGATGAAATCGGCTACAGCAGGTAGTCTAAGAGCATAGGACTGCTTATGCTATGTTTGTGGTATGAGCATAGGACTGCTTATGCTATGTTTGTGGGTTTGAGCATCACCTGAGGTAACATGTTTTTTCTTGAGCAATACACTTTATCCACACTGTTTCAGTTCTCCAAGCTGGAAATGGGTACTGACTACTGTCTGTTCCACGTTTTGCTGCCAACAAACTTTTGGCTATTAAACTGAATAAATTTGATTTGCTTAAATTCCATTAAATATTGATTTTATTGCGAAAAAAATATTTTTCTATAGGAATTTAACATGGGGCAAAAGGTAGGAGGATGGGGACCAGGAATGAGAACAAAATGGCCAAAATGAGAATGTATGACCACTTTCAAATCAATTTGTTCTCATAATATGATAATCTAGCCGTAAAATTTGTTGCCTAATAACGTATTATCATGATTGTTCTGTGTATTGCATACCATGCATGTTGGAATTCTTTGATAGTAAACTATGACTTTTTTCACCATATCTCTCCTCTTGTTTGAGTTAGTGTGACATACGGTATCACTCACCCAACAACATGTTTAATCATGACTTGCCAATAATGTGGACCCAGATCAGCCTTCCTTTTCACAAGGTAATCTGATCAATTGGTGTTTATACTGTTAAAAAGTTATTGAAAAATTCTAATTACCTATATAGTGTTCACCACATATATCCCCTGAAGTGAGACCAGTTTAGTCCCAGGTCAGACATCAAATTCATGATTCAATATCACAGGGCTCCAGATAAGGAATTAGTAATTGAGTATTGTCACTCCGTCATTTCTGAATCAATTGGGTATTTCAAAATTTTAATTGGGTAAAATAAAATCACACTACTGTTGACATACATTGTATCAACAGACAGCAATTATTGAATGGTTTGCTTCGAAATGAAAACATATCTTGGCATTTCATTAGAATTGTCTCCTTGGAGACAATTCTAATGAAATACCAAGATGTGTTTTCATGGAAAATAAGAAAAATATGCTATATTTCAATTTGTGGTCTGTTTATTGTTTTCTGCAACATAATTTTTGTATTGCTTTTTGATACTCGCTACTTCTGATTTCAATTGGGTTTTTGGCAATTTCAATTGGGTATATTTAAGCAAATACGCAGCTTATCTGGATCTCTGACCCCTGCCCAATAGCTAGAGTCACAGACTCTGTTCAGTATATCATTCACAGGGTCCAGATCCAGATTTAGATCTGCTTTTCATTTCAGGAAATGGGATGAGCAGTGAAATTTGTGACCAGTGTAGCTCCTGACCAGTAGCCTATTTCACGAACCTCCGTTAGTCGACTAAACTGTTAGCAGACTAAACTAAGTTTAGTCGACTAACCATAGTCTGCTAAACTTCTTGACATGTTTGGATTTCACGAAAGATTTTGTAGGCCACGTTCAAAACAACCGTGGGCGCCGCCATCTTGGAATTCCATCGTCTGCTATTTTGCTTAGTAGACTAACCGAAAGTTTAGCCGACTAACGAGGAGGCTAAGCAAAGTAGACTTTGCTTAGTCGACTAACGTGTTCGTGAAATGCGTTTTTTCCCGTTAGTCGACTAACGGCCTGAAGTTTAGCAGACTAACCGAGTTTAGTCGACTAACGGAGGTTCGTGAAATAGGCTACAGATAGCACATTGCTATCTATCTTGCTTGTTAGAAGCATGACTGGTCTTTCAGTGATGGAAAGGCGAACAATGCAGATTCTGATCAGACTGTGCAGATTCTTCATTGACACTGGTTGCAAAACCCATAAGCTCCATTTCTTCAGTTACAGCCACATTATCACAGTGTATTATAAATTCATGTACAATAAGTTTTTATCCCCTCAACGATTGGCAGGTGGGGATATAGCAACACGTCCATGTACGTGCATACGTACACATTTAATTTCTTAATAACGTATAAACCACTTCACTAATTTTACTAAGATTTGGCCACAATGTGAGTCTAACCAATCTGCTAGCCCAGGAGAGCTACAGCCAGTTGTAGTCCTTATGAAAGGCTTTGTCAATGCATGTTATTAATGAGAGAAAAAAATGAAAATGAAAAATTTAATTCAGCATTGTAATGGTTACATATTTATAAATTATAGCAAAACCTAATTAAACACATTTGTCTGATTTTTTGAGTGAGTCGTACTTGCCTTATTATCCCCTCGCCGATAGGCAAGAGGGGATATAGCGTTAGTCCATGTACGTATGTACAAATGTACGTTAGTAACACCTTTCATTTTTATGCCCCACCACGATAGTGGAGGGGGCATTTAGTGTTACCCTTGTCCGTCCGTCCGTCCTGTCCGTCCCATCCGTCCCGTCCGTCTGTCCGTCAGTCCGTCAGTCCGTCACAAAACTTTAACGCTCGGGTAAATGTCTCAGAATTTCTTCATCCTTCGACCGATCTGCTTCATATTTCATATACACATTGCTATAATGGTCCTCTACCGCCCTGTGCCAAATCCACGTTCGTCCTGCCCCCGCCAAGCCCAGGGTCAAGGTCACATACTTAGTACTTCAAAAACTTTAAAATCTGAGGTAAATATCTTATAATTTCTGTTTTCTTTCACGGATCAGCTTCATACTTCATATACGCATTTCTCTGATGGTCCTCTACTGTCCTGTGCCAAATTTCTGTTTTCTTTCACGGATCAGCTTCATGCTTCATATACGCATTGCTCTAATGGTCCTCTACCGCCCTGTGCAAAATCCACGTTCGTCCTGCCCCCGCCGAGCCCAGGGTCAAGGTCACATACTTGATGCTTCAAAAACTTTAACGCTCGGGTAAATATCTTCTAATCAACTGTTTGCTTTCACAGATCAGCTTCATATTTCATATACGCATTGCTCTGATGGTCCTCTACTGTCCTGTGCCAAATCCACGTTCGTTCTGCCCCCGCCAAGCCCAGGGTCAAGGTCACATACTTAGTGCTTCAAAAACTTTAACGCTCAGGTAAATATCTTATCATTTCTGTTGTCTTTCACGGATCATCTTCATACTTCATATACGCATTGCTGTAATGGTCCTCTACCGCCCTGTGCTAAATCCACGTTTCTCCTACTCCAATCCCAGGGTCAAAGTCACATACTTGGTTCTTCAAAAACTTTAACGCTTGGGTAAATATCTTATAATTTCTGTTCCCTTCCACGGATCAGCTTCATACTTCATATACGCATTGCTATAATGGTCCTCTACCGCCCTGTGCCAAATCCACGTTCGTTCTGCCCCTGCCAAGCCCAGGGTCAAGGTCACATACTTGGTGCTTCAAAAACTTTAACGCTCAGGTAAAAACAAAATTTGACTTGGAATTTGGCCTCATTTATTATCAAAGCGATATGTGGGGCATCCGTGTTCTATGAACACATTTTCTAGTTCAATAACTAATAATATTTTGCCACAATGTGTGTCTAGGGATGGTGCTTTGTTTTGCATACGACCCACATCCGACCGCCATAGGTCAAGGTCACTGTGGACTTGATTTTTATTTTATTAAGGCTGCCAGCGAGGGGCTTACCTTCGTTTAATCATGCCACTTCTTGTTATAATTGGGATCAAGTGAATAATATTCTCGGGCCACAAAAGCACCTCTCTTTCTAGTGTATTTTACATTGCGTTGACCACCTGCTATCAATATGGATAGCCAGGGATTCCGCTGGGGAAAATTGTAATTTTTTATCGCCAATGGTTTATTTTTACGCCAATGGTTTATTTTTATCGCCAATTGCGAAAGTGCCGATCGCCAGCGGAATCCCTGGATATCTTTGTATGTACATTCGAAAACAATCGCAATTGAGGTTCACACATTCACCGGTTTTAGAGAGGTTTAACTCTTTGCATCCTGCGATATTTGTGGACTATAAATAGTTCAAAAATAGCAGATGACAATTCATTATATTTTCTTTTATTTCTCCTTATAAAATGTCATGAATCTGACTTGGAATTTCATTAGGATTGTGTCCTCCGGACACAATTCTAATGAAATTTCAAGACATATTTACAGAGAGAAATAAAATATATACTCCTAATTCGTTTGGCAGATATTTCCGCCGCTAGCATGCAAAGAGTTAACTGTACAATGAGTTGTGCTTGTCAGGCTGTGTTATTGCAGTGAGACCATTGAATGGTTGTTAACCCATTTCATGCTGAAGATACGCCATTTCGTTCGTGGAAAATTCCAAATAATTTCTTTATATGTGTTTAGACGTGTATGTCGCAACCACCATTTGAACCGTCTCATCGAGACGGTTCAAATGAGTGGTCGCAACATATACTTTCATTGAGAAACAACAACAATAACGATAACATATTACAGAAAATTCATACTCTTAAAGTTGTATTCCGAATGTAATGGGTTAAACCGCCATTAATCTTAGAAGTGGCTCTTGAGTATTGTGTATTACAGTTGTATGGATTTCTGTCATTGTCCATCAGGGTATTGTCCAGCTTGACCACCTATTGTCCAGAGGTCATAAAACTGACCAGTCACATGAGAAAGATTAAACATCTCTATGACTGAAGAAAGATTTGAGGCTTATGGGTTTTACGACCAGTGTCGATCCAGTTCAGCCTGTGCATCCGCACAGTCTGATCAGTATCTGCACTGGTCGCCATTCTATCAATGAATCACCTGCCATGCTGCTAACAATCAATATTGATCAGGCTTAAGGAGTGTGCCGTTTGATCAGGAGCTACACTGGTCACAAATCCCATGTCTTTTTCACAGCCACAACTTTTTACCATTGATAAGCAGTATAGATCACACTGTACATCAAACATCTGGGCAGTCTGATTAATGTCTTGTGCTGTTCAGTATTGGCAGAAGCAAGTGTTATTGCTACCTGTAGTATGGCTAATAGTTGAGATGAGTGATTGAATATGCAGAGCTCCGGATAAGTTTTGTACCTAAAGACTTTATACGCCCAGATTTCAAATTCAATCCATATTTTGTTTTTACAAATGTATTATTGATTTTATTCCTATTAAGTAGGTAACAAATGATAAAAAATAAACAAATTTAAAAATTCTCTTATTTGAGCTGAAAAAAAAAATGCTTTTTGCAGCTCAACTAAGTAAATTTTCTTCAACTTTATCACAGTATTTTACTACCAGTACTTAATTTGAAAATTCATGCATATTTTCACATTGCTTTGAGTATTTTGTACTCCCACTGTTGATAATCAATGCGTATTCTGCTAAAATAAGTGCGTAAAATATGCCACTACACACCTTATCTGGAGCACAGGTGGAAGACTCGGACCTATGACACCAAAAAATGCCTATTAAAAAATTCCCATTACCCCACCCACTTGGTCTCGTACAGTACCATATGCTATATAAAGATGGGTATAAATAGGCCTATTATAGAAAGAGCCCTCTCTTTTCCAGCTCGCACAAACACAATAAACATCAATTAAATGTATGACTTCTGTCTCTGGCAATCGATAAAGGTATTAGGTGTGTGAATATACTCACTTCAAATCGCTGTTTCCAGCATTTATTCAGTTATTCGCATTTTGTATACCCCATCCAAAGCGAAATTTGCGTGTACGAAAGAATCTCACACAGAATCGCAGGCCATCCGGCGTGGATTATCGGTCATATTTGACCGGTAGCTGATCGCCAGCTCAAACTAAAGTTGTGCACCATGACCATATACATTAGTAACTCCAACCATACAAAGTTCGTCCAATTGTGATCGTTCACCGATCTAAAAAACACTTTTTTCTAATTTCATTGGCTTTCATTCATGATTCGCGCACAATCATGCAGATTATGTCTTCCGGAAACCCTGAAAAGGGAAAGTCCTCGCGTCTATTTTTACGTTTAGCCAATCGGTAGCGGGTCAAAACGGCCCACTTACCAGGATGGCCCGGGTCAAAAAAGCCCAGTTTCAAAAGGTATACCAAAAGGGTCAGAACGGCCCACTTTATTTATGTGCTATATAACGGGGAGAATATACAATTTTGAAAGAACAAGATGGAAGAATATTTTGTTTATTGCGGGTATGGTTTCTTTCGTGCATTATTATTATGTGTTAAACATTGTTAGGTATTAACAAAATTAATACCTAACATGTAACTAATAATGGAGTGTAATTGCAAGTTCGTGTGAATCATGTGTGATTGATCAGCTAATTCACGGTAATTTTACCGCGTGTGCCGGTAACTTAATTGATCTGTTGTGAAGTGGCTTCGGATTTGGGATACCACATTTTAATCATGTCTACAAAAGAAGTTAATCAGACGATACCACCAATTACTGAAAGCCAGTTGTCAAAATATGTTTGATGTATTTTCAATATGAAAGGTGATAATGTTAGTTTTTGTTGTGCAATATTATTTGTTTATCGCCGGAATTTATTATTTGTTTCATAAATGACGCCAAATGACGTCACAATGTCGGGGTGTGTTATTCCCATTGGGGATCGTTTCTTATTATTAAACTATTCAAACCGTATTATCGTCTGTATTAATAAATCAATCACTCAATCACTCAATCATTCAAACGTCGGTAGAAACTACGGAACATATATCTAATTTTATTTCGCATTAAATTTGTTCCATAATGTTCTTCAACATTCGACATAATATACAGAAAATAACATATGTTTCATCTTTTCTAGGCTGGCATCACCGCATCAACAGCAAGGCCGGGAGCTCCTGTCTGGGGTTCTACCGCATCGTACCCCTCCTGCGACGCGAGGCACAGTTGGTGCGCCTCGCAGTCGAGACAGGCGACCTGTACACCATGTACACCATGCGGTGTTAGATATATGTTTATGATTATGACTTTGTTATGACTGATAATTGTTACCTTTATTTGTTTATGATTTTGTTTTGTTATTCGTTAAATGTTTGTTATTGATTTTCGTTCATGACAATTTGTTAGTTATATGTTAATTATATGTTGTTTATGTTAATTATATGTTAAGAGGCGCGACATACCATAACTTACCTTACGACATGTAAAAGTTTCACTGTAAATCAGTTTAATTTATAGACGAAGATTTCAGAGTAAATGCAGAAATTAATTATATTTAATTACTCGTTTACGCTGGAAGTTTCGTCAAATTCGGACATAAATTATGATCCTATCACTATTATTCTTAAAAATTGACGGCAAATTTTACATGTGTATATATTCATTAAACAATAAAACAATAAAATAATATATTCCTTTGACTTTCATTTCATAACGTCCTACTTAAAACTGGGCCTTTTTGACCCGGGCCGTCCTGGTAAGTGGGCCTTTTTGACCCGGGCCGTCCTGGTCAGTGGGCCGTTCTGGTACTGGGCCGTTTTGGTTTTGGGCCGTTCTGACCCGGATTCAGCCAATCAGAGATGTTCTTACATAGACGCTTCGGTGCTTGTATTATGGAAGATAGTGCATTGACCCAGTTCCAGATAATGAACAAAATTATAGAAAAAAGTGTTTTTTAGATCGGCGAATGATCACAATTGGACAAACTTTGTATGGTTGGAGTCTCTAATGTATACGGTCATGGTGCACGACATTAGTTTGAGCTGGCGATCAGCTATCGCCAAATATGACCGATAATCCAGCCGGACGGCCTCCGATTCTGTGTGAGATTCTTTCGTACACGCACATTTCGCTTTGGATGGGGTATACAGGTTGCACTATATCGCTACACCACCGTCAATGATAAAATGTGTGTAATAGCATTTGCATTTCATGCACTAAAATATAGAAAAAAGCTGTAGATCTTTGATGTTCATACTTTGCTATATTGTTCTTGAGAGACAATTCTACAATATGACATAATGAGCCAAAAATATTATCATAAACTCACCTAATACATGTACGTGTGTATTGGCAAAATCCTTAGGTCACTCTCCACAAAGTAGAAAGTAAACAAAGAACGCTTCAAATGCAAATTTGGAAAGACTACTCCATCATAACTATTATGTAATGCAATGTGATTAGAGTTATGTATTCAGAACTAGAGCTGAACATACCGGTAATGTTATACAGATGGCTGTGTGTGTGCATGTGGACATCTGAACATACCGGTAATGTTATACAGATGGCTGTGTGTGTGCATGTGGACATCTGAACATACCGGTAATGTTATACAGATGGCTGTGTGTGTGCATGGACATCTGAACATACCGGTAATGTTATACAGATGGCGTGTGTGTGCATGTGGACATCTGAACATACCGGTAATGTTATACAGATGGCTGTGTGTGTGCATGTGGACATCTGAACATACCGGTAATGTTATACAGATGGCTGTGTGTGTGCATGTGGACATCTGAACATACCGGTAATGTTATACAGATGGCTATGTGTGTGCATGTGGACATCTGAACATACCGGTAATGTTATACAGATGGCTGTGTGTGTGCATGTGGACATCTGAACATACCGGTAAGTTATACAGATGGCTGTGTGTGTGCATGTGGACATCTGAACATACCGGTAATGTTATACAGATGGCTGTGTGTGTGCATGTGGACATCTGAACATACCGGTAATGTTATACAGATGGCTGTGTGTGTGCATGTGGACATCTGCGGGCTTTTTCACTAAACTTCGTACAATTAAAATGTTCGTAAGTGCAAAATTATGATAGTCTGTAAATTTCACATTAACAATGTTTTATTGTAAACAATTATTGAATTTACATTTATTGAGCATAGGCTGCAGCCTATGTTCAATAAATGTAAATCCATCAATTTTTCAATTTCCAGACAATCCTAAATTTGCACGTACGAACATTTTAGTCGTACAAAGTTTAGTGAAACGGCCCCCTGTCTGTCGGAGCCAAAACAAATAATCATGGAAATTGACTCCAAAAACGGAATACATGTACAAATATACATGTAGGTTAGAAAAGTGTCGAAGGCAACAGAATTTAAATATTTAAAGTCTGACCTCAAATGCTAAATGCAAAAATTATAAGACGTTTGCCAGAGTTCTCCAATCTACCACGGGGGGGGGGGGCATTTGTGTGCCGACATGGCAAATGTACTTGTTAGTAATTTCTTCAATATTTGGCTGAATTTTATCAAATAAAAAACATTTCTAGTACTATTTTAGAAAAAAAACTATTTTTGTCGAGCCCGCTTGTGGAAAGCGAGACATAGTGATCACAATGACGTCCGTCCGTCCGCGCTGACGGTACTATACTTATGTGGCTAGCCCCACAGGGGATGGACTTAGTAAAGGATAGGGTTGGTTACAATTAGCCACCTAAAATCCTTTTATGTGGCTAAAAATCCTTTTATGTGGCTAATATTTAACATGTGATAAGCCACATAAGTATAGTACCGTAAGAACGTCCGTCCGTCCGTCCGAAATCTGCGTTAAAGTTTTTAAATACCTTATATCTCTGCAGTCCTAAGTCACATTGACTTGAAACTTCATATGCTTATTAGTCATCATCCATATATGCATGCTGTATCCCACTCATGCGGCCCCAGTGCCCAAGGTCAAGGTCAAATGACTTAGAAGTTTGTGTTAAAATTTTCAAAAGTTTCTGTCAAAATTTGCGTTTAAAGTTTTCACATACCTACTATCTCTGTAACCGTAAGTCAGATTTGCTTGAAACTTTGTATGCTTATTGGGCATCATCCATATAATCATTCTCTGTCCCACTCATGTGGCCCCTGTGCCCCAAGGTCAAGGCCAAATGAATTAGAAGTTTGCGTTATAAAATCTGCGTTAAAGTTTTTACATATCTTATATCTCCAGAATTGTGACTCCAATTTACTTCCAACTTCCAATACTTTTCATCATCCATATTTTCATTCCATAGCCTGCCCATGTGGTCTGCATGCCGAAGGTCAAGGTCAAATGACTTTGAAATTTGTGTTAAAGTTTTTCCATACCTTATATCTCCACAACACTTACTCCGATTTACTTCCAACATCCAATACTTCTTATTCATCATCCATATTTTCATTCTATAGCCTGCCCATCTGGTTTAAAAATATATATTTCTATACACCCGTTTAAAAAAATGGGACAAAAAAATCATCTTGTATGGGCATGCGGTGGCGGGCAGGTACAGCTTGTCCATGCAATGACTAAGTTCTCAGGCGCGGATCCAGGAATTTTAGCAGAGATGGGTCCAAATAGTAGGAGCACGTAGCGCGACCCGCAGCGTATTGTGGGGGCGGTGGGTGTTGTTTGGTTACAATAAAGTCTTAGACGCGATTACCTGACACCTGGAAACTGTCGTATGTATACCCATTAAATTTAAAACCCAAAAGTACACTGAGGGATAAACTGAAGCAATGTCCTGTCCTGAATTTAATGTGCCATAATATATGTCACATCATAAAAATATCTACTTTTCATCTCCGCTGAAGTATGCGGACAACTATATTAGTACTAAATATTGCACATACATGTATATGGGTTTTGCATTGTCATGTATGCCGATTACAAAAAGCTGGCGAAATTTCATCTACTGGTACGTGCATTATATTGGCATTAACCCTTACTACACTGAATTAAATGTTGTCGTCCGCTGCAAATGTTTTATTTTCAATATTTCTCGACAAAAACCTGGTTTTGAAAGCACATGAGAATCGTCTCCACTGGAGACAATTCTCATGTGCTGTCAAAACCAGTTTTTATGCCCCACCACGATAGTGGAGGGGGCATTTAGAGTTACCCTTGTCCGTCCGTCCCATCCGTCCGTCCCGTCCGTCCGTCCGTCCGTCCGTCACAAAACTGTAACGCTCGGGTAAATGTCTCATAATTTCTTCATCCTTTTACCGATCTGCTTCATATTTCATATACACATTGCTCTAATGGTCCTCTACCGTCCTGTGCCAAATCCTGCCCCCGCCAAGCCCAGGGTCAAGGTCACATACTTAGTGCTTCAAAAACTTTAACGCTCCGGTAAATATCTTATAATTTTTGTTTTCTTTCACGGATCAGCTTCATATTTCATATACGCATTGCTCTAGTGGTCCTCTACTGTCCTGTGCCAAATCCACGTTCGTCCTGCCCCTGCCAAGCCCAGGGTCAAGATCACATACTTAGTGCTTCAAAAACTTTAACTCTCTGGTAAATAATCTTCTATTTTATGTTTTCTTTCACGGATCAGCTTCATACTTCATATACGCATTGCTCTAATGGTCCTCAACTGTCCTGTGCCAAATCCACGTTCGTCCTGCCCCCGCCACGCCCAGGGTCAAGGTCACATACTTGGTGCTTCAAAAACTTTAATTAACGCTCGGGTAAATATCTTATAATTTCTGTTCTCGGGTAAATGTCTTATAATTTCTGTTTCCTTTCACGGATCAGCTTCATACTTCATATACACATTGCTCTAATGGTCCTCTACTGTCCTGTGCCAAATCCACATTCGTCCTGCCCCCGCCAAGCCCAGGGTCAAGGTCACATACTTAGTGCTTCAAAAACTTTAACGCTCGGGTGAATATCTTATAATTTCTGTTCCCTTTCACGGATCAGCTTCATATACGCATTGCTCTAATGGTCCTCTACCGCCTTGTGCCAAATCCACGTTCATCCTGCCCCCGCCAAGCCCAGGGTCAAGGTCACATACTTGGTGCTTCAAAAACTTTAACGCTCGGGTAAATATCTTATAATTTCTGTTCTCGGGTAAATATCTTATAATTTCTGTTTCCTTTCACGGATCAGCTTCATACTTCATATACGCATTGCTCTAATGGTCCTCTACTGTCCTGTGCCAAATCCACATTCGTCCTGCCCCCGCCAAGCCCAGGGTCAAGGTCACATACTTAGTGCTTCAAAAACTTTAACGCTCGGGTGAATATCTTATAATTTCTGTTCCCTTTCACGGATCAGCTTCATATACGCATTGCTCTAATGGTCCTCTACCGCCTTGTGCCAAATCCACGTTCATCCTGCCCCCGCCAAGCCCAGGGTCAAAGGTCACATACTTGGTGTCAAAAACTTTAACGCTCGGGTAAATATCTTATAATTTCGTTCTCGGGTAAAATATCTTATTATTTCTGTTTTCCTTTCACGGATCAGCTTCATACTTCATATACGCATTGCTCTAATGGTCCTCTACTGTCCTGTGCCAAATCCACATTCGTCCTGCCCCCGCCAAGCCCAGGGTCAAGGTCACATACTTAGTGCTTCAAAAACTTTAACGCTCGGGTGAATATCTTATAATTTCTGTTCCCTTTCATGGATCAGCTTCATATACGCATTGCTCTAATGGTCCTCTACCGCCCTGTGCCAAGTCCACGTTCGTCCTGCCCCCGCCAAGCCCAGGGTCAAGGTCACATACTTGGTGCTTCAAAAACTTTAACGCACAGGTAAAAATATATTTTGACTTGGAATTTGGCCTCATATATTATCAAAGCGATATGTGGGGCATCCGTGTTCTATGAACACATTTTCTAGTTATCTTTTTGGCCGGCAGCAGGGATGGGTCCGGACCCTGTGAACCCACCAGCCTGGTTCTACTTGACAGATGGTAACAATGAAAAACCTGTCATGCTTCTAATAAGCAATAAAGATCATTATCAGGTTACATGACGGATATTTTCATCAGGAGCTACACGGGTCACAAATCCCATTAACCCTTTCAACACCGACACCAACAGGCCTGTATAGCGGTATTGGCGAAACGTGTAGATCCAGATGAGCCGCCTGATCGTGACGAGCCGTCTTATCAGGATCTGCACTTCGTGCAAGTAATTTTCATACTTTTGAGAACAAACCATCCCCTTTTCATCAATGGACTAGTCTGAAAATCAGTTTGTGATGATTGGATTGGTTACACAATTAACATTAAAATCCATTCCAGTTACTTAGGGGTGAATTCAGGGGTTAAGGGTGGGAATTGTCTTTAACACCTAGCTTCCATACCCGGTGTATCGCTTCTGCTCTAGCCATGTTACAGTGGGGTCAGCGTGTAAGTGCACACACGAATGAACATCACAGGTTGGAACCAACCTGCCGTGTTAGTTTGTGTGTGCACTTACCATGCTTACACGCTGACCCCACTGTATATACATGTAGGCCTAGCTTTGAGGTATCACTTCTGCCAATAGATATTGGATTTGCAGAATGTTGCTGAATACAGCATCAGCTGTCTGGAACTGTTACTTTACCATGTGCCGGGCTCCAGATAAGGAATTGGACTGCACAGTATTACTCTGTCATTTCTGTATCTGTTTTTGAAAGTGGGTGGTTGGTCGGGCGAATGCAACGGCATAAATTAATGGTAGGGTTCCTCCTTATAGGATTCACAATTTTCCTGGTTTGGCCCTCAGGTACGTTTTTATCTTTGGCTCTTTTGTTACCTGGGAGTTGAATTGGGTTATTTGCCCATTATAAAAGTAGTAAGATTAATACTGATCCTACTGCTTTTGGGAGGGGGCCAAGTGATTCTGGTGTGGCGAGGTCCTGGCATCAGATCAGGATTATTCTGATTTCAGGGCTGAATATATATTTATTTTGTAAATATTCAGTTCTGATTTTGGGATTTCCCCCCCATTTGTACATGTACTTGAACAATGTACATGTACTTGTACAGGTAATATATGGGATTTAGTACTAAACCCATTGACTCGGCCTTAAATGACCTTAGCTGTTGATAGGCCGTTAAACCCCAAGAAAGAAAGAAAGAAACAAACTGTTTTTGAAAATAGCAACTGAGTAGGTTTAAGATTTCACTCCACTGTCAATCGGTATTCATATTCATAAAATAGTATTTCTGGTATAGCAATACAGAAAGGTAGCCAAGACATGAAAATGATGGACGAGAATTGTTTTCAACATATCCCGTTTATATGTCTGGTTTGAAAAAACGGGACGTATTATGTTTTACCGTCCAGCGGGTGGCAGGCAGAAAATCATAGTCTGGAGCATAAGTACATATACATGTATATGTTGTGACTACAGGCATCATACCAGTTATCCGGTCAATCAGTCAATCAGTTTATCGGACAAATGAAAATACCTGTTAATTAAGCGCATTCTTTTGATCCAATTTTGCAACAAATACATCTAAGTCACGCAGGTGCTTGCTATTTCCACGCCAGTGTGAAGGATATATATCGCCAAAGTAAACATTTTAGTAGAATTTGCTGAAACATTCCCCAACTCGGTCCAAAAGTTGTTTACAACATCAAAAGTCATGCGGGGGCTCAATCGAGTGTGCCCATTCAGGCCCGTACGCAGGAATTTATATATAGGGGGGTGCGTTATCAACGGCTCGAACGGCCGGAGTTGCTCAAATAAATTTTTACACGACGGTGGATTAAGGGGGTTGCATTACGTCATTGCAGAGTTGTTATAAATACAATAAATTCTATAAATATGGTGTTTTCCAAGAAGCGAAGGGTGATTGTTACACAATGTTGTTTTCCCTGGTTTACAGGCGATACAATTATGATTTGAAGGTGAGAATAGAAGTTATAAGACGATTATACGTTTGCCCAGATAACTGATTGTCGATGTTAATTTTCGGGCAATCTTATGAGTGATGACTGACCCAATTTTAAGTGAGAAAGATGGCACATTTTGCTAAATAGTTCACATGCATTGAGAAAAAATATCGCAAAAAAAACCCTGCCATTTTTGTCCGATAATCTGGAGGATCCCTGTACTTATTTGGACTGCCTCAATGAGACGGTTCAAATGGTGGTCACAATATATACTTTTGTTGAGAAATAAATCACACATTTACAATTTTCCATCAGTGAAGTTAAAAACGGTGTATCCTCAGTATGTAATGGGTTAAGCAAATACACGGCTTATCTGGAGCTTACTTGTGTCATTCTGGTGCCAATAAACTCATGAATACCTGTTGGATCAACAACTTTATGGTGTTCAGCACCAGGAAACATCCATGTTGCATGTTTGTGAACAGTAATGGAATCATGTACCCATAACTTTATAGACCAGATACAATCACAGTATGGATATTTGGGGATTTATTTTCGCTATTTTCTCAATTTCTGTTCGGAAGACGGTTCAAATGAGTGGTAACAACATATACTTTTATGGAGAAATGAATATAATAACTGATTTCTTTTTTCAATAAAAAAGTATTGTATCCATAGAATTCAATTGGTTAACCCTTTCACCCCTAAGTAACTGGAATGGATGTTTATATGTTAATGTTCGGACCAATCCAATCGTCACAAAATGTTTTTCAAACTTCAGTCCTATTATGAAAATGGGGTGTTTTTGTTATCAAAAATATGAAAATTACTTGCAAAAAGTGCAGATCCTGATGAGACGGATCATCAGGATCTCCACTGTTTGTTAATAGTTATCAAATTTGAAAAAATTACCCTTTCTGAAGAATGGAATAGCCTGAAAATTTGAATGGACCAATGAAATAGCATGAAACAGTGGCATGGAACAGCCCATTAAGTTACTTGGTGTTGAAAGGATTAATTCGTTCTCATGAAATAACAATTCGTTCCCACGAATTAACAATTCGTTCCCATGAAATGACAATTTGTTCCCTCAATTTAACAATTCATTCCCTGGAATTAACAATTCATTCCTACGATATAACAATTCATTCCCTCGAATTAACAATTCGTTCCCATGAAATGACAATTTGTTCCCTCAATTTAACAAATCGTTCCCTCGAATTAACAATTCGTTCCCATGATAGAACAATTAGTTCCCATGAATTAACAATTCGTTCCCGTGGGAACGAATTGTTATTTCGTGGGAACAAATTGTTAAATTGAGGGAACGAATTGTTAATTCATGGGAACGAATTGTTAAATTGAGGGAACGAATTGTTAATTTGTGAGAACAAATTGTTAAATTGAGGGAACAAATTGTTATTTCGTGGGAACAAATTAATAAAAAATAGAATTCTACTTTTTCCAAAATTTCCGTTTTATATCCTGGACTGCTCATAATTCGAGACTCTAACGATATTAAACAACATGCGTAATAAATAATAGAGTATAAACTTTTTTATTAGTTACATGCAAATATAATCCAATTATCTGTATGTATATTGCGTTTACTGGCTTCAAAAGCACGGAGAAATGCAATTGTTTACTTTCAAAACACGCTCGTCTACAAATGGCCGCTTCCAGCGTACCGTGAAAGGTCGCGACCTCTGACCCTATGACGTCATATGCTCTTCCGGTGCAGGTGTCCGGTTGGAAAACACCACAAATTGTGTCTGCATTATGTACCATTGCATTCAGGGGTCACGATACATATTGTTTCCAACTTAAATGATTAGACAAACGATTGCCAACTTGGAAAATATAATTTGCTAGATTAAACAAATTAAACAATATGAAGTTTCAACTTGTTGGTTTTAATACTTTTTAGCTCGACTATTCGAAGAATAAGTAGAGCTTATGTTGTCACCCCGGCGTCGGTGTCGGCGTCGGCGTCGGCGTCGGCGTCACCGTCACGCCTTGGTTAAGGTTTTTAGTCAAGCTTGTATATGGAATACTACTGGCCCTACACCCACCATACTTGGACAACTTCATCTCCTAGTGATGTACATCAATAACCCCTGATCTATATTTGACCTTCACCTACATTTCCACTTGAATTACTTGCTTAATTCCCCTTGGTTAAGGTTTTTAGTCAACCTTGGTTAAGGTTTTTAGTCAAGTTTGTATATGCAATACTACTGGCCCTACACCCACCATACTTGGACAACTTCATCTCCTAGTGATGCACATCAATAACCCCTGATCTATATTTGACCTTGACCTATATTTCCTCTTGAATTACTTACTTAATTCCCCTTGGTTAAGGTTTTTAGTCAACCTTGGTTAAGGTTTTTTTTCAAGCTTGTACATTGAATACTATTGTGCATCTACACACCATACTTCAACAACCTTTTCTCATAGGTATGTACATCAATAACCCCTGATCTATATTTGACCTTGACCTACATTTCCTCTTGAATTACTTAATTCCCCTTGGTTAACGTTTTTAGTCAAGCTTGTAGATGGAATACTCCTGGCCCTACACCAACCATACTTGGACAACTTCATCTCCTAGTGATGTACATCAACAACCCCTGACCTATATTTGACCTTGACCTACATTTAACATTGAATTACTTACTTAATTCCCCTTGGTTAAGGTTTTTACTCGACCTTGGTTAAGCTTTTTACTCAAGCTTGTACATGGAATACTATTGTGCATACAGACACCATAATTGGACAACCTTTTCTCATAGTGATGTACATCAATAACCCCTGATCTATATTTGACCTTGACCTACATTTCCTCTTTAATTACTTACTTAATTCTCTTTGGTTAAAAAGGTTTTTACTCAAGCTTGTAGATGGAATACTCATGGCCCTACACCAATCATACTTGGGACAACTTCATCTCCTAGTGATGTACATCAACAACCCCTGACCTATATTTGACCTTGACCTACATTTAACATTGAATTACTTACTTAATTCCCCTTGGTTAAGGTTTTTACTCGACCTTGGTTAAGCTTTTTACTCAAGCTTGTACATGGAATACTATTGTGCATACAGACACCATAATTGGACAACCTTTTCTCATAGTGATGTACATCAATAACCCCTGATCTATATTTGACCTTGACCTACATTTCCTCTTGAATTACTTACTTAATTATCTTTGGTTAAGGTTTTTACTCAAGCTTGTAGATGGAATACTCATGGCCCTACACCAACCATACTTGGACAACTTCATCTCCTAGTGATGTACATCAACAACCCCTGACCTATATTTGACCTTGACCTACATTTAACCTTAAATTACTTACTTAATTCCCCTTGGTTAAGGTTTTTACTCAACCTTGGTTAAGGTTATTAGTCAAGCTTGTAGATGGAATACTATTGTGCATACATACACCATACTTGGATAACTTTTTCTCATAGGGATGTACATCAATAACCCCTGACCTTTATTTTACCTTCACCTACATTTAACCTTGAATTACTTGGTTAATGTTTATAGTCAAGCTTGTATATGGAATACTTCTGGGCCTACATCAACCATACTTGGACAACTTCATCTCCTAGTAATGTACATCAATACTCCCTGACCTATATTTGACCTTGACCTACTTTTATCCTTGGATTACTTAGTTATCTCCCCTTGGTTACGGTTTTTACTCAAGCTTGTATATGGAATACTCCTGGGCCTACAGCAACCATACTTGGAAAACCACGCACCTACGTCCAAGGTCAAGGTCACAGTTGAAGGTCAAAGGTCAAACCTATTGAAATTCCCTTCCGCTCTATATCTTCTACACCGATGCATGGATTATCAATTGCTTGGCACAAATGTTTCTCATTATGAGAAGGTGTGTCGCAATCAATAACCACGCACCTACGTCCAAGGTCAAGGTCACAGTTGAAGGTCAAAGGTCAAACCTATTGAAATTCCCTTCCGCTCTATATCTTCTACACCGATGCATGGATTATCAAATGCCTTGGCACAAATGTTTCTCAGGATGAGAAGGTGTGTCTCGATCAATAACCACGCACCTACGTCCAAGGTCAAGGTCATAGTTGAAGGTCAAAGGTCAAACCTATTGAAATTCCCTTCCGCTCTATATCTTCTACACCGATGCATGGATTATCACACTATGCCCAGGGTCAAGGTCACAGACTTGATGCGTTTGAAACCTTAACGCTCGGCTAAATGGCTTATAATCAAAAATGCCTCGTTTTCTTTGGCTGCCAGTGGGGGTATTCGTGTGCCGACAGGCCACATTTCTAGTTTCCCTTGGTTAATGTTTTTAGTCGACCTTGGTTAAGGTTTTTATGCAGGCCGCAGCCACCTTCTTTGCCAAGCTATGTGTACATCGACAACCCTCGTAGTCGAGCTATGCTGTTCTCCTACAGCTCTTGTTTAAAGTGGTAATGTCTATTTTTGGAGTAAGACATTTCAATCCATTCTGCATGTGGTACTCGACCACAATGGGAATAACAAAAACAGAGACCAGATTGCATATATCTGCTGATAAATGGAGGTATTGGACTGATGTGGACGGACTTAAAAGTGACAATTTAAAAAAAAATATGATAAGGTGGTGACTAAATGAAAATCCATATTCCTACATTATTAGTGCCTTTCTACCTACAAATATTTACGTGACCTCCATTGATAAACATGTAAACAACATACGGGTTCAAGCGAACTCATTTATTTGTAAGTTTTCCTACCGAAATCCGGATTTTAATGGAGGGGGTTAATGGGATTAGTGGAAAACACAACATTTAGGTATGTTGTGTTGTTTGATAATGTATTAGTCCTGTTTAAATCACATTTTTCTAACTTGGCAGTTGTGACCTTCATCTGGCTTCGGTTCAGCACACAAGTATAATGGAAGTATAATGGAAGTGATGTAACCCGTAAATCTCGCGATAGAACGAGAAAATAAAAATGGCCTCGAATCTGTACGGCTATCGAAGTTAGAGGATCGTATGATATAATGAAAAACTTCTCCCTCAACTCAAAATAGGGAGAAATCAGACAATTTAGGCAGAGATTTTCGCCCACTTCGCCCTGTAAACTGATCCCTGAACACTTGTAAATTTTGATACCCTCTTGTACAGTTTTAAGTTAGGAGCCAATAATTTTGCTGAGTGCAGTTAGGGTCACTTCATTGATTGACTGGCGAGCCGCGACTTTTCCAAGTTTATATCCCCGATAAATTCCATACAAAAGGCCATTCATTCCTTATAATTCCAGCATTTGAAATAAATTCATGAAGAAAATGTGTTTATTTTCCGTTTTCTTAAGAATTATTTTAAATGCACCTCACGGTTACGGAAAGTAGTTCGGCATGGGAGTTTACTGGAATATAAATTTTGGACAGAGACTTGCTACGGGCCAATCAAATGTTAGGGAATTGTGTAAATATTTTTGTGCTGGAATTATAAGACAATAATCATGATACTGGTTGCAAATGTTGTAGGATCCATTTTGTCAGCCACTTGTATATGCATCTACATGTGACAGGAAATTAGACTTTGCAAACATAATTGCAATCAGTGATGACCTGATGATCACAGTACATAAACCTGTTTTAAGAACCCATTCTATACCAGTAGCCTATTTCACCAACATTGCAAAGTATACTTATCTAGCAAAGTATACTTTGAGGGAGAAATCATTGATTTTTCCCGAAAAGCATTATTTCATATACAACTAACGACTGCATATATTTGATGATTAAAAGTATGCAGAATTATTATACTGAATTTATTACATTATCACAGCCAAATGGCTGTGATAATGTAATAAATTCAGTATAATAAAAATTAATAAATTTATCATAAAATTGAAAATTTCTCCCTCAAAGTATATTTGCTACTAAAGTATACTTTGCAATGTTGATGAAATAGGCTACTGATCATCCTTTGATTAAAAGATAATTGCTTCATAAATGTGTTGGAATATATGTATGTGATGGCCACTCCATGTGCCGTATACGATGCAATAACGAGGCAGTTATAGGATGCAATAACGAGGCAGTTATATGATGCAATAACGAGGCAGTTATAGGATGCAATAACGAGGCAGTTATAGGATGCAATAACGAGGCAGTTATAGGATGCAATAACGAGGCAGTTATATGATGCAATAACGAGGCAGTTATATGATGCAATAACGAGGTAGTTATATGATGCAATAACGAGGCAGTTATATGATGCAATAACGAGGCAGTTATAGGATGCAAGAACGAGGCAGTTATAGGATGCAATAACGAGGCAGTTATAGGATGCAATAATGAGGCAGTTATAGGATGCAATAACGAAGCAGTGTTCACATACAATGGAACCCCTCTAAACTGAACCTCCTCTCGCTCAACCGAAAGACGATCAAGTCCCAAATTCACCGCTATATAAACACATGGTTTTCTACCCCTCTAACCGGAACCCCTCTATACCGTAATCCGAATGACCTTTCAAAGCGTTAAAAAAAAAGCCAAAAACTGAACAACTGTCTGCACAAAGTCTGACAATTAAAGGTACATGCCCACTCAGTAGGTACAAAATGTTCTTTATTATCAGAGACGTCATCTGAGACATTTTCTGGCAAAATAAACATTCATTTACCATTACCCCATGTATTGATTTGCATTATTATACATTTTATATCAGACGTAAATTTCCACACCGATATCAGGGGCGATAACCGTGTTGCCTTCAAATGTTAACGGACATTACTATTTATTCTCTGTATTTATTTTTATTAGCTCGACTATTCGAAGAATAAGTAGAGCTTATGTTGTCGCGTCGGCGTCGGCGTCACCTTCACGCCTTGGTTAAGGTTTTTAGTCAAGCTTGTATATGGAATACTACTGGCCCTACACCCACCATACGTGGACAACTTCATCTCCTAGTGATGTACATCAATAACCCCTGATCTATAGTTGACCTTGACCTACATTTCCTCTTGAATTACTTAGTTAATTCCCCTTGGTTAAGGTTTTTAGTCAACCTTGGTTAAGGTTTTTAGTCAAGTTTGTATATGCAATACTACTGGCCCTACACCCACCATACTTGGACAATTTCATCTCCTAGTGATGCACATCAATAACGCCTGATCTATATTTGACCTTGACCTACATTTCCTTACTTACTTAATTCCCCTTGGTTAAGGTTTTTAGTCAACCTTGGTTAAGGTTTTTTTTCAAGCTTGTACATTGAATACTATTGTGCATCCAGACACCATACTTCGACAACCTTTTCTCATAGGTATGTACATCAATAACCCCTGATCTATATTTGACCTTGACCTACATTTCCTCTTGAATTACTTAATTCCCCTTGGTTAACGTTTTTAGTCAAGCTTGTAGATGGAATACTCCTGGCCCTACACCAACATACTTGGACAACTTCATCTCCTAGTGATGTACATCAACAACCCCTGACCTATATTTGACCTTGACCAACATTTAACCTTGAATTACTTACTTAATTCCCCTTGGTTAAGGTTTTTACTCGACCTTGGTTAAGCTTTTTACTCAAGCTTGTACATGGAATACTATTGTGCATACAGACACCATAATTGGACAACCTTTTCTCATAGTGATGTACAATCAATAACCCCCTGATCGTACATCATTTAACTGATATATTTTGACCTTGACCTACATTTCCTCTTGAATTATTTCTTACTTAATTCTCTTTGGTTAATGGTTTTTAGTCAAGCTTTGTAGATGGAATACTCATGGCCCTACACCAACCATACTTGGACAACTTCATCTCCTAGTGATGTACATCAACAACCCCTGACCTATATTTGACCTTGACCTACATTTAACCTTAAATTACTTACTTAACTTCCCCTTGGTTAAGGTTTTTACTCAAACTTGGTTAAGGTTTTTAGTCAAGCTTGTAGATGGAATACTATTGTGTATACAGACACCATACTTGGATATAACTTTTTCTCATAGGGATGTACATCAATAACCCCTGACCTTTATTTTACCTTCACCTACATTTAACCTTGAATTACTTGGTTAATGTTTATAGTTAAGCTTGTATATGGAATACTTCTGGGCCTACATCAACCATACTTGGACAACTTCATCTCCTAGTGATGTCATCAATACATCAATAATCCCTGACCTATATTTGACCTTGACCTACTTTTATCCTTGGATTACTTAGTTATCTCCCCTTGGTTACGGTTTTTACTCAAGCTTGTATATGGAATACTCCTGAGCCTACAGCAACCATACTTGGAAAACCACGCACCTACGTCCAAGGTCAAGGTCACTGTTGAAGGTCAAAGGTCAAACCTATTGAAATTCCTTTCCACTCTATATCTTCTACACCGATGCATGGATTATCAAATGGCTTGGCACAAATGTTTCTCATGATGAGAAGGTGTGTCGCGATCAATAACCACGCACCTACGTCCAAGGTCAAGGTCACAGTTGAAGGTCAAAGGTCAAACCTATTGAAATTCCCTTCCGCTCTATATCTTCTACACCGATGCATGGATTATCAAATTGCTAACCACGCACCTACGTCCAAGGTCACGGTTGAAGGTCAAAGGTCAAACTTATTGAAATTCCCTTCCGCTCTATATCTTCTACACCGATGCATGGATTATCAAATGCCTTGGCACAAATGTTTCACAGGATGAGAAGGTGTGTCGCGATCAATAACCACGCACCTACGTCCAAGGTCAAGGTCACAGTTGAAGGTCAAAGGTCAAAAATATTGAAATTCCCAAATGGCTTGGCACAAATGTTTCTCACGATGAGAAGGTGTGTCGCGATCAATAACCACGTACCTACGTCCAAGGTCAAGGTCACTGTTGAAGGTCAAAGGTCAAACCTATTGAAATTCCCTTCCGCTCTATATCTTCTACACCGATGCATGGATTATCAAATGGCTTGGCACAAATGTTTCTCATGATGAGAAGGTGTGTCGCGATCAATAACCACGCACCTACGTCCAAGGTCAAGGTCATAGTTGAAGGTCAAAGGTTCAAACCTATTGAAATTCCCTTCCGCTCTATATCTTCTACACCGATGCATGGATTATCACACTATGCCCAGGGTCAAGGTCACAGACTTGATGCGTTTGAAACTTAACGCTTTGCTAAATGGCTTATAATAAAAAATGCCTCGTTTTCTTTGGCTGCCAGTGGAGGTATTCGTGTGCCGATAGGCCACATTTCTAGTTTCCCTTGGTTAATGTTTTTAGTCAACCTTGGTTAAGGTTTTTATGCAGGCCGCAGCCACCTTCTTTGTCAAGCTATGTGTACATCAACAACCCTCGTAGTCGAGCTATGCTGTTCTCCTACAGCTCTTGTTTGATGTGCAATGATCATAATCCAGATACATGTATATAATTTGTCAAAAATGTTATTTTTTCTGTTGATGCATTTAATTAGTATAAATAATTAAAAAATATCATGCCTCATTTGCATATGACATAGCCTGATACCACCGCGAGTCACTATCATTAAAACAAATATTACTAAATAATTATATCTGCATAGAGGGCGCTCGTAATGTTTTAGAATTTGTGGAATATTGACACGATTATATTATTCCTATAAAGAACATTTTGTGCCTACCAAGTGGCCATGTACCTTTAAGAATAAACGGAACAAACCAAACTTGGTGGGCTATTATTAAGTTACTGTTACAGTATAGAAACAGCGTACCCTGCAATGTGGTATACATATCAGGGCCGTAACCAGACGAGGCGAATCAAGTCCCGATATGGGGGTCGGGGAACATTCTTTTTGTCAATACCACTATACCACACTGGTTAGGCCGAACGCTTGGTCGACAGATGCAATGAATATCCGTACGTTTTGGAACGCGCGGTAGTCAAATAAAATGGCCGAAAAGGAAGCAGTTTTTGAGGTAAGCGTTGTATTTATGATATATAAACAAATTCAGCCTCATGATTGGTCTTACGGAATGCCCCCAAGTATCCGCCGTCTGCAAATACTGCTTTTGAAGCTGTGTAAGTGGAATTGATGGAGAAATGCAAAACAAAGTTTGGGTTGTCAACAACAAAACGTGGAATTTGTTTTTCAAAGTAGCACAAAATGGCCCTGTATGGCCATTTATCGTACACATATGTGACCCCCGGCATTGGAAATCATTGAATACATGTAGAGAACATCTGCCGACACAACACATTGCATGCAAAATATTGACATTTTTTTACTGCAACAATGGGCAATGCCGATTGACATGCAACGCATATGCTGCCGATGCAGTATCAATTGAACGAATAATATGTCTTTTGGCATATGTCTTATGTGTTCATCCAGCATTACAGTATCCAGTGATTGATGCGTAGATAACAAACAATTATAGCTGGCCGATTTTGACAGATTAGATACATTCTTTGTTTTATTCGCGCGTAGTCTACCGCGCGTTCCAAAACGTACGTGTATTCGTTGCATCTGTCGACCAAGCGTTCGGCCTAACCAGTGTGTATATGCAGGCCTGTGGTGTTGAAAGGGTTAAGACATGCTATTGGACAAAATGATCTTCAGATATTATTGATCAGTGTAGATTCTGAATCAGAATTTCTGATCATAATACAAAATGAAATCAATTGTTTCTGTGCCCTTGATTATGGTAGAGCTGGGTGGCATATAATGTTTGGTCTATGTGTCTGTCCGTGTGTCTGTCCGTGTGTGTACCGTGGGTCCGGTTAAGAAGTTTGTCAGAGTTTCTTCAATATGCCACCGATGGCATTTGTGTGCCGACAGGCTATGGCAGGGATTCCGCTGGGGAAAATAAAAAAATCGCCACGTCAAAAAAAATTAAACAATATTTTTTTTTTGTTCTTTTTTTTTCTCCGAATATTGTAATTTTTTATCGCCAATTGTTTATTTTTATCGCCAATTGCGAAAGTGGCGATCGCCAGCGGAATCCCTGCTATGGTAATTATATGTGTCTGTCCGTGTGTCCGTCCGTGTGTGTGTCCGTGTGTGTACCGTGGGTCCGGTTAAGAAGTTTGTCAGAGTTTCTTCAATATGCCACCGATGGCATTTGTGTGCCGACAGGCTATGGTAATTCTAATCTCTGCTTACTTAATTGCTATTGTAATAAGTCCTCAATAACTGAGTACTGAACAGTGTAGACTCTGATATGCATACCGTATGTAAACATGCTGGTGGCAAACGGTCCATAGTATCAGACAATTTGCAACTTTTTGCATCATCTAGAATCATAACATAGCGCTGATACATGACACAGAGTCGTTATCTGCAAAAAATTCTTCCGGAACAAATTTAACCCATTCACCCCTAAGTAACTGGAATAGATTTTGAGATGTTAATTTTGCAACCAATCTAACCTACACAAAATGATTAATAGACTAGTCTTGCAAAAAGTACAGATTCTGATGAGACGACTCGTCATGAGCCGACTCATCTGGATCTACACTGTTTGCAACCTATCCAATTGTCGTAAAATGATTTTGATGCTAGTCCATTTATAAAAAGGGGGTGTTTTTGTTCTCAAAAATATGAAAATTAATTGCAAAAAATGCAGATCTTGATGAGATTGCTCGTCACGAACTGACTCATCTGGATCTACACTGTTTGCCAATAGCACTATACAGGTCTGTAATGTTGAAAGGGTTAAGGACCTAAATATTATATATTGTAGACCCAGGTCATAATGTATAGATATGCAGACTAACCTCTGGCATTTATATGACCCTACATGTATATAGCATGGCTCATCACATTTAACCTCTAATATCTGGCATACTCTTCTTCGTGCATTTACATCCTATTCCATGAAAGTGTTGATTATCTACAAAACCGTTAACACATTCACAAATCTATAGTTATACCCCCCGCAACGAGTTGTGGGGGGGGTATACTGGAGTCAGGTTTTCCGTCCGTGCGTCCGTCCGTGCGTCCGGTGCGTCCGTCCGTCCGTCCATCCGTCCGTCCGTGCGTCCGCGTAAACTTAACATCACAGAAATATTGTTATAACTTCTATTTCCTTCATCTAAAATGCTTAATATTTCACACATGCATTCCTGTAAGGCTCTACTACCATGCTGTGCCAAATCCATGACCGTCCAACCCCCGCAGATCCCAAGGTCAAGGTCAAATACTTAGTCCGTAAACTTAACATCAGAGAAATATTGTTATAACTTCTATTTCCTTCATCTAAAATGCTTAATATTTCACACATGCATTCCTGTAAGGCTCTACTACCATGCTGTGCCAAATCCACGACCGTCCATCCCCCGCAGATCCCAAGGTCAAGGTCAAATACTTAGCTCTTTACAACAAACTTAACATCAGAGAAATATTGTTATAACTTCTATTTCCTTCATCTAAAATGCTTAATATTTCACACATGCATTCCTGTAAGGCTCTACTACCATGCTGTGCCAAATCCACGACCATCCAACCCCCGCTGATACCTAAGGTCAAGGTCAAATACTTAGTCTCTTTACAAAACTTAACATCAGAGAAATATTCTAAACTTCTATTTCCTTCATCTAAAATGCTTGATATTTCACACATGCATTCCTGTAAGGCTCTACTACCATGCTGTGCCAAATCCACGAACCGTCCAACCCCCGCTGATCCACCCAAGGTCAAGGTCAAATACTTAGTCTCTTTACAAAACTTAAACATCAGAGAAATAAGTTATAACTTCTATTTCCTTCATTAAAAATTCTTATTATTTCACTTGTGCATTCCTCTAAGGTTGTACTATCATGCTGTGACAAATCTACGACTGTCCAACCCCCGCTGATCCCAAGGTCAAGGTCACATACTTAGTCTCTTTACAAAACTTAACATCAGAGAAATATGTTATAACTTCTATTTCTTTCATTGAAAATTCTTAATATTTCATATGCTGTGACAAATCCCCGCTGATCTCGAGGTCAACATCACATACATACCGTATACCTCCAATTAACGCCCCCCTCCTAATAAACGCCCCCCTCCCCCCAAAAAAAATAAAAAAATAAATATTTACCAATGACCGCCAATTTCAAACACAAATAATCCTTAAATCCTTATTTGTGTTTGAAATTGGCTGTCCTTGGTAATTTATTTTTTTTTTTTTTTTTTTTTTTTTTTTTTTTTACTGGCTAATAAACGCCCCCCCCCCCTTTTGTAAAATGTAATGCCTCCGGGGGCGTTAATTCGAGGCTATACGGTAGTCTCTTTACAAAACTTAACATCAGAGAAATCGATTATAACTTCTATTTCCTTGCTCGGATCTGCTTCACATTTCACACACTCATTGCTCCAATGGACCTCTACCACCCTGTGACAAATTCACGTTCATGCCGCTCGCGCTAATCCCAGAGTCAAGGTCACAAGCCCACACACTTGGAAATTTTTACATATTTTAGGGGTACCTGGGCCCACGCGGGGGGTATTCCGTAAGCCTCGCTTACTGACCAATCTAGTTTTGTCTTGTTTCGAGCCGACACATCTGGATCTACATTGTTTGCAAACATTAGAATACCGGTAGACATCTGTAGTGTTCAAATGGTTACAGAATTAACTTTGCACAAGTTTGCCTTAGATCATTAGGTACGACAAATTAATTTAGCAGAGAGAAACATATTTCTATACAATGCAAGTAAATGCCATAAGCTCCATTTTCCCAATCACAGCCACAAATCTTTTCACTGTCTTATTGCAGGTGACTCGGGTCCAGGGACAGACCAGACAGATGCCAACCCAATCGACGATCAGGCAGATTCGAAACCATTCTTCTCCAATTACCAGCTGCCGTCTTCGTCCAAAACTTGGTATGTGTAGCTCAACCAGCCCACTGTATGTTACACCTAGACCACGGTGTCTCGGTGTTTGGTTTAACCCTTTCACCCCCAAGTAACTGGAGTGGACTTTGATATGGCAATTTTCCGACCAATCCAATCATCACAAAATGATTTTCAGTCCATTATGATTTTGTTCTCAAAAATATGAAAATTACAATGTACTTGCAAAAAGTGCAGATCCTGATGAGACGGCTCGTCACGAGCTGGCTCTTCTGGATCTACACTTTTTGCCAATGCAGACAGGCCTGTGGTGTTGAAAGGGTTATATAACACTTGGACTGTTCTTGCCATAAAATAGGGATGACCAGTGACCTAGGTGATATGGCATTGGACCTCAATACCGAAGTCTGCGAGTTCAATCCTCAGCCTAGGCTTGAAAAATAGAGATATAGTATTTCCATCCCACTGGTCTGTCAGATGAGACTTTAAACTGTGGTCCAGTCTCTATATGACCTTAGGCATCATGAGACGGTTGAAAATAGCCAAAATTTACTGCTTTTCTGAAGGCGGCGGGTGACTTATAAAAATCACCGCCTCTCACAATCAGTTAAGGAGGCTCTTGCGACAAGTATTGAAAAATACTCGCAAATGAAGTACAAATCGCACGCCACAATAAAAATTCAGTAACCGCATCAGATGTGTTCAATTAATTTTTTACAAAGTTACCCACCCACCTATTTTTGGCCAGAAATTTCAACACAACTGAATTTATCGGAATTGTTTTCATGAAAATATGAGGCACAGATACTTTGTTATGTCTTGTTCTATCACTTGTAACACCACACCATTTTCTGAAAATTATTTCAAAGCGGGGTCATAACCAGCTCAAATTTTCGCTACAAATGCCCGAAAAATACCTTAATTTCTGACGCGAAACCGTACCGGCGAGACAGCATAGCAGGCGACATTTTCCAAGATGTCAAAATCAACCGGAGCTAACATTCAGTTTCGTAGAATTATGAAATACTCTAAAAAATACACCTAGTCAAGCCTCCCAAAGTCAAGAAATATTCATAAACCTATTTTTCTAGACACACTGGTGTAACTTACAGGGTCGGTAGTGAAGTATATAGAAAATCGTCCACCCCGTTTTTAAAGCTAGCTGCCCACTGTCCCGTGAGACCTTAGCTGTTGCTGGAACGTTAAACCAATTCACTTTCAGATTTGTGAATTTTGATTATCATTGATTATCTCCCCTTTTTCAACTTAGAATTTCTCAATTTTGCCTTGTAAGAAGTAAAACTTTTTTAAACTGAAATAGCTAGGGACTTGAAACTTGGTGTGTGCCTTCCTTATGGTGTGTACATGCGCAAAGTGAATTTTGATTTTTGATTCGATCCCTGGTCATGGATTATCTCTCCTTTTTCGACTTAACATTTGGGAAAAGTGGGTATATTGCGATGGTGCGCCATCGACTGTGCAAATATAGACCAGGGTTTCACTAAACTTTGTACAACTAAAATGTTTGTAAGTGCAGTCTATGCTCAATAAATGTAAATCCAATAGTTGTTTACAAGAAAACATTGTTAATGTTAAATATACAGACTATAATAAGTTTGCACTTACGAACATTTTAGTTGTACAATGTTTAGTGAAATGGCCCCCAGCCTTATAAATAGGTGACCGATTTTGGGAATCCATGAGTAAATTGTCTTAGATCAACTTCAGGTCCATCTTTCATGTTAGGATTGACGTAATTACTCGGTAAAACCATGCGATGTGATGTGAAAACCAACTAACTCCAATTCTACCTAATACTAAGGATGGATTGTGGCCTAGAGGTTAAGACACTCTACTTCACTACCAAAGGTTGCAAGTTTAATTAGGCCCTGGGCGCGTTAGGGTTGTCGGTACCATCCGAGCGCACCAAAGATTTCTGGTGCCAATGTGTTTAGACACATATACTGTATATATTTCCGCATGATAGACTTTTCAAAGTAGTAGTTTAGGCCCATTTATTTGCATAAACAAGATGGCCGCCAGTGAAAAAAGCATCGGCTACCGTAGGAGATATACTACATTGTGGAACCAAGGTTAGAAGGGTCATATTGGCGCATCTTAATTTATTTAATAGCTAATACATTACCGAATATATAACAATCAATATAAGCCTGAACCCAGCTTGTGAAAATCAAAGATGGCTGCCATTTTACAGGAATTTCATAAAATATGTAAATAAATTGACAAAGACGTGCTATCAATGTGGGTACCAAATACTAGTTCTGAAGTAATACGGTCAGAGGTCGTTCAGCTATATGTATCCTGCACATTACATGTGTTAGAAGCATCATGGCAGTCGTGCACACTTGTTAAGTTCCACAAACAAAATGGCAGTAATTCTTGAAAATTACATATATTTTATAGAATTTTTCTCTAGATGTATCGTACATGCATACACGAAGGGAATTTGCCAACCAACTTTGGATAATTAATAAATATAATGCATCCACCTGTTTACGACAATTTTGTGATATCTACATGTTCAATACATCCAAGATGGCCGCCATTTTATATGAATTGAGTTAATTATGCGGATCTGTTGGCACACACTGCCTGTCATGATCAGCTTCAGTACCAAGCAACATAATTGGGCTCACAAGATGATTAGACACAATCGTGCTAACAATGGCATATGTCAGAAGATAAATAACATTTACATTTATATGAGAAACGGTGGCGGCCAGTGATAACCTACTAACAGATATTTCATCATTGTGTACCAGTAATACCAGAAGGGGAATGGTAACAACTCCTGACACATACGAGGTGACACATTACAACTATTTACTTCTCATATTTTAAAGGAATATAATTATAATTTGTATAAATCAAAGATGGCCGCTATTTTACAGGCATTTTGTCAAGTATGTACATGTACATACATGTACATTGACATACTCACTATATCTGGGTCGACTATTCACTGTTAATTGATAGGCCCTGACTATATCAATGAGTACATCATGTTCCAGTCTGAAACTAAATGTTGCAAGGCTGTTTAGACTGCTGTGTCCTAATCATATACGTTGGAAGTATTAGTTGTATATATATTACATTACTGTCCGCCCGTCTTTAAAATAATCGTATATGATATTAGTCAATAATTATACCCCCACAAACAAAGTTTGAAGGGGTATATAGGAGTCAAATATAGGAGATTGGCACAAATGTTTCTCATGATGAGAAGGTGTGTCGCGATCAATAACCACGCACCTTACTCCAAGGTCAAGGTCACCATTGAAAAAGGTCAAAGGTCAAACCTATTTGAAAATTCCCTTCCGCTCTATATCTTCAACACCGATGCATGGATTATCAAATGGCTTGGCACAAATGTTTCTCATGATGAGAAGGTGTGTCGCGATCAATAACCACGCACCTACGTCCAAGGTCAAGGTCACAGTTGAAGGTCAAAGGTCAAACCTATTGAAATTCCCTTCCGCTCTATATCTTCTACACCGATGCATGGATTATCAAATGGCTGCACAAATTTTTCTTGCATCAAATGTTTCTCCATGGATGAAGGAAAGGTGTGTCGCGATCAAATTAATAACCACGCCACACCTACGTCCAATGTCAAGGTCACAGTTGAAGGTCAAAGGTCAAACCTATTGAAATTCCCTTCCGCTCATATCTTCTACACCGATGCATGGATTATCAAATGCCTTGGCACAAATGTTTCTCAGGATGAGAAGGTGTGCTGTGTCGCGATCAATAACCACGCACCTACGTCCAAGGTCAAGGTCACAGTTGAAGGTCAAAGGTCAAACCTATTGCAGGCGGCAGACAGATAAACTGCATAGTTTGTGTACACAACTCCTCTGAAACCGTTCAGTGGATTGATCTGAAACTGTACATACTTTTTATGCCGAACAAATATTTTTTTTACAAAAATATCATCCTTTTAACTTAGCCAATTTTTCTACACTTCTCTATACAAATTATCTTTTACATCAATCAAGGATACCAATTTTGTTTCCCTTCTGTTCTTTGTCAACATGGCACCATAACCACCTCCTCGAGCATAGCTCGACAATGCAATCTCATTTTCATTGACCACGTACGCAGGTAAAAGGTCAATGTCATCTCTAAGGCCAGCATTAAATAATGATCATGAAATTTTTATTCAGACCTATAAAACTCTTCTAATGTTAAGTTATTTGTAAGTCCAACTGTTTGTGGTGGTATTATGATCACTCCTGTGATAGTTCTAGTATTATATTAATTGGCTATGTTACATAATTTCGCTTAAATTTAATTTTGTCATGAATTGTGTTCATTTTCTTACTCATATTGACGTTTCTTCTTGCACAGTATGCCGTGCATGGTAATGCATGAGACAAAATACAAAATGGAATAACACATATGTATAATACGTGAACTGAATTCCAGAAATTGCTGTTCCAATTTTACAGTGATGGATATCATAAATATGCAAATTAATATGTGTATGTTCTTTTTCATGCTTTTAATATTAGCTGTAGATCAACGAATGTGTATAAAATGCGTGTGATCTTTGCAGTTTTGAACGGGTATGTGGTACCGACATTGATATCAAAATTATAAGTATAGTTTACGAAATTTGTACAAAATGGCGGCCATTTTGGATTTACACACTTCTCTTTTTATCGTGGTTTATAGCCACTGTATAACTTGTCAGTTATGACATATCAGAATTGCGATTGCATTAACCATTATGTGGCTGCTGAAACAGCGCCGTTGCATTTAAATATCCCAGAAACTGGATATGCATTTCATAAGGTCGGCCATATTGTAAATGCAATATAACACCTTTATATCACAAATGTTATGTTTTTGTTGCGTATTATTATTAATACCAATATGCTAAACACATTGGGACTATGTTAGTTTTATATATGTGTGTGGTGTGAACATTTAACTGCTCGTGCGTGCCAATTTCTTTAAATAATTCATAGAATTAGTGTAAAATGGCAGCCATGTTGGTTTCTGTACATCATATTCCTAATAAAATGGATTGATAAACATTAAGTCGTCTATGATGTATTAAATACCTAAGGTTTATGCGTATTTGTGCTTTTAAAACTGCTTCCACAAAACGATATGCCCCTACATGTAGTGAAGTACTTTTTCATTGGCGGCCATCTTGTTTATGCAAATTACTAGGCTTAAGCTACTACTTCTGGAGGTCTATCATGAGGGAATATATAGAGTATATATGATTAGTCACATTGGTAACAACGAGTTGTGGGGGTGGTATACTGGAGTCAGGTTGTCCGTCTGTCCATCACTAAACTTGACATCAGAGAAATATGTTATAACTTTTATTTCCTTCATCGAAAATTCTTAATATTTCACCCATCCATTCCTCTAAGGCTCTACTATCATGCTGTGACAAATCCACGACTGTCCAACCCCCGCTGATCCCAAGGTCAAGGTCACATACTTAGTCTCTTCACAAAACTTAACATCAGAGAAATCTGTTATAACTTCTATTTCCTTCATCGAAAATTCTTAATATTTCACTCATGCATTCCTCTAAGGCTCTACTATCATGCTGTGACAATTCCATGGCCGTCCACTGATCCCTAGGTCAAGGTCACAGGCTCACAGGCTCACAGCCGGCTCATCTTTATCTGCACTCTTTGCCAATACCACTATACTGGCCTGTGGTGTTGAAAAGGTTAAGGAAGTTACTAGTGACTTTCCAAGTTCAGCAACCTGTTTGAGACATGCGATGTGATTTTGTACCTTCGGACATCTGCGGAATTTCATATATTTACAAAATTTACAATATTTTTCCGTAAATGACGTCAAAAGTTAAAAAAAAATTCAGATTAATTCTGGGTGTACTCTTTTGACTTTATTTATGAAAAGTATTGTAAATTATGCCTGAAGGTACAAACTCACATGGCGTGTCTCATTTGTGGCTGTGACTACAGAAATGGGGCTTGTGGGATTTGAGAACAGTGTCGCTCGTGATTTCTCCAGTAACAGCCATATTTATAACACTGATCTGAACTCGATTGTTGCTACTTCAGGATGGGGGGAGAGCCCATTGTCACCTCAGAGGAGTTTTTATCAGACAACTACAAAATGAACTACCCCAATCGAGGGCGGGCCCTTATTATCAACAACCGATCGTTTGACCGGCGACTTGGCCTTGGGGAGCGGACTGGGACAGACCAAGATGCCACGGCTCTACATCAGCGATTCTCCGAAATGGGCTTCGAGGTTCTTCCATTCCAGAATCTAAATGTAAAGGAAATGCTACAGTGTTTGTCCAAAGGTATGTTATAGTCAGTTTGAGTTTTGTGCATTCCCAAATATGTGTAAAGGAAAACTATAGTGTTTTTACAAAGGTAAGTTGTAAGATAATTATGATGCTGTGGCAAGTAATTCTAAGGGAAGTTACTTGTGATAAGTTTGGTAATGTATTACCAGTACATGTCTATTCATTTAGCGCTTTTTATACGACCGTTTTAAAAAAACGGTACGTATTATGTTTAACCATTCAGTTGATCGATCTGAAACTATACACACGTCTTCTACACATATTGAAGATGTGCACCTTGGTGATTTTATGCGGAAAAAAATATTTTTTAACAAAAATATCACTATTTTAATTTAGCCATTTTTTTTATATATTTTTCTATACAATTCTATATAGGGTACAGAGTTTGTGTACACAGCTCCTCTGAAATCGTTCTGTCGATCGATCTGAAACTATACACACGTCTTCTACACATATTGAAGATGTGCACCTTGGTGTTTTTATGCCGAAAAAATATTTTTTAACAAAAATATCAACTTTTT